>OX411306.1:167689841-168030938 GCA_948150685.1 Rhaphigaster nebulosa | reverse complement strand
GATCCTGACTCATATAACTCTTAATTTTTTTCAATTTAAAAAAAGAGCGCTCTGCTTTTGCTTTTGCCATCTGAAAATAAAGTACGAAAAAAAAACATCACGATCTCGAGTCCGAATGAAATATTACTTCATTTTTCAACCACGTCTTGGAGGCCTCCTTACCTCGGGGTATGGGACTTATCCATCCCATGGGATTTATTATATAATCATGATTGTTTTACTTTGTAAGTCAGAATGTGAGGCTCTAAGTGAAGATATTCATAACAATATCTTTGGATACGCAATAATTTGTCATAATCATAAATTTGTATATTTAAATTTTTGTTCTTAACAATGAATGTTATACAATCGGTTCGAAATTTCGACCATAAAATAAAATAAACATATATTAAAGAATGTTTTGTCTTCCCAGACATATCTCGGAATTATGATATCATAATTTGAACTACAAAAATTAAAAACAGTATAGACTATTTAGGAGGAAAAATAATTTATCTTAAAATAAAGTTTCGTAATTCAATAAAATGACAAATTAACACTTCATTTTCAGTAATTACGAAAATTATTATAGCCGAGTTAGCCTCATTTAATGTTATAACTGTTGGGAAGTCTTTTCCCTTATCTTAGTGGAAACTGGAGGAGAGAGGGAGGAAGAGGAACTGTGGGAAAGATAAGCACCTGACTACTCGGTAAAGTCCAGGGATGGAATCGTTCTTCTTCACTTCCTCTAACTCTCTAGAAAGGCACTCTTTTGTTTCTTGTACAAAATAAACGGCCGATCCTCTTTTCTTGGCTTCATTGATAGTTGTTTACAATATAGCCTCTTCATCTTAAATCGGTAATACAGTTTTACTTTTATTTTTTCAGGAAGCACCAAGATGCGATTAGCGATTGTTTCTTATTTTCTTTATTAAAATAAGAATTTACAACTGTGTAGACTATGTGTTTACTCTGATATATTTATGACCCGTTTAGAACATACCAATTGGCAGAAATAGAATTACTGCAGGTTATAGTGCCATCTTCAAACACTTGGGGATTAGGTTAGTAAAAATTGTTAAGAACATAGGCGTGCCCACGGGAGATTATTAACTAATTAATGCGTTTATATATTTCTCGGTAATATGAGATAACGTTGACCTATTTGTTATAAACCTTGACTATATGTATTTAATATTCCTAAATTTGGTATCTACTCAAGAATAACCTTATAATTATGTAATTTATCAATTTTCAGGAAAACTTTCTCTTTGTTCACTTCCACTGAGATTCTATACTTATATTTAAGATTCTTAAATTTGGTATGTACTAAAAAATAACCTAAAAACTATTGTTGTCCGTAGACGTATAAAGTATTTGGTTTAATTAAAGAGATACTGTTTGATAATTTGTGTCATTAGGAATAAAAAAAAATTAATGAAGATATAATTTTCTAATCAACAATTAATCATCCAAGTATTTCATACAAGCTATTTCTATGATGGCGTATAATGCTAAAGGGTTATATAATACAGCTAATGAAAAGCGAGGGAGGAAATTGAGGTGTAGATGATAAATAGAAGAGACAGTTTGGGGTTGTCACTGACAAATGGTCTTTTGTACCAACGTCTTCTAGGAGGATCCCTTGAATCCTTACACTGGGCCAAAGAATACCTTTAAATGAAGTTTAATAATTATTCAAATAAAAAACAGAATATGTTAGAAATAATTTATAAACAAAAGTAACAATAGAAAAAAAAGTTTGGATTGATATATAAAAAGTTTGCATATATATATAATTGAAATAATCCTGAAATATTTTTAATATGATTATTAAAAAATTGATACAATTTATCATTATAACTAATACTTACTTTCATAATTTAACTTTTATTATAGGTAATATGTAATGATTGTTATTATTTAGATTTTTTACTTCCTTATATGAAGTAAAGGAAGTATTGTAATCGCGAAAATTTTCGGTTCACAGATTTTAATAATACTATCCATTTTGACCATCTCTGAATCCATTTTGACTAGTTTCGTCTGTATTAACCTTCGTTCTTACACATGTTCGTGCGTATCTCGCATAATTCAAAAAAGGTTAACCGTAGAAAGTTAGAATTTCGTACTTGGAATTGTTGTAAAATCGAGTTTTGAACCTCCCTTTTTGGTCACTAAATGGTTACCGAAAATTTTATTGAAATGCTGGTTTGCAACACGTATTTGACAGAAGTAAATTTAAGATTTGAAATAAACTATAATTTTTAGGAGCAGAATATTAATTCCTTAACAAAATCTTTGTTCTTGAGAAATGGATATGTTAACTTTTGATATAAATCCCCTCCTTTATCAGACCATTTCCTGATTGTCGGCAAACAGTAAAAATTAATATTTGAAGCCACGAAAAAAAAATATAATGTTTAGGAAAAATTAAGTAAAAAAGTTGTATCTTAAAAAAATCTTAACATTGTAGTCTTAACTTGAGGGAATTACTTTCCTTCTAGATATGCTGTTTTTGTACAAATCTGTTAACACACGCTTAGATTATGTGCATTGCCTGTTTGCGAAATTCGAATGTTGTCAGGAAAATGGAATGTCACACTTGATTGTGAAAAAGGATCAGTTTTAATTTAATGTACTTCGAAATTATTTGGATGCGTAAACAGAATGCAATTTTAATTTTATAACTTTTGTGATTTTTTCAAACCGTTATCATAGTGTCTAAATTCAGTGAAGGTACAGACTGATATAACTCTAGCCCTAGGAGAGGACGAAGGAGGCGGTGCGGTCCTAAGGGCTGTCACCGCGAAGGGCGAGCCACCGTGACTGAAGGAAGTGACGGCTCGTGGGGAAGCTCTCAAAGGATAGGGCTCGGGTCCTCACGACCCCGCTGTATCTGACCTCTTTGGGAATTCGTTTATACGAGACAGAACGTGAGCATGATAAAATGATTCGGCTCGATATAGGGACAGGGGAGTACATATCAAGAGACATTCTAGCATAAGTATATGAGACAATATAACCTATGGGAAGTGCCAAGTGAAATTTAGAAACATTGTATTTTTATTTAAAGCCAGTTTCTCGTACAAACATTCTTATATTAAACTAAGAGATAATCGTATGTTCTGGTTTCCAATGTTAACAATAATAATCATGCTATTATAAATGAGGCATCCAAAAGGGTCTAAGTTAGAGTTGGAATAGCGACACGCGATATATCGATATATCGGAGTTGAAAAACCGATGATATCGATATTTTACAACGATGTATCGATCACACCATATGCTAAACTATATTACAGTAGAATCTCGGCAATTCATATCCCAGTAATTCGAATAGATTTTCTTGCCTCTTGAAAGTCTCGCTTTATTTCGTATAAATACACTGCAATCCGGTTCCACCGATAATTCGTATTTATTTTCATCTTCCAAGTTATGTAAACGCCTTATAATTCGAATTTCCAAATATAAAATCTGGTTAACTCTTAATCTTTTCAAGAGGAGAGGTGAGTGAGTGAGAGAGGAATCGTTTCTATGAATTTCGGTCGATTTACCCTTTTTTTTTTCTATTCAGTTCTCTTTAAATAAAATTGTAAAAAAACCTGTAACCATACAGTTAGCCGACAACATAGATTGATCTGAAAAAATTAAGTTCGCTCATGACTGGCAAATCCGCGAATGCAAGGTGCTTTACTAACAAAAGCTTTACCGAACGCCTATCGTGCAAACACAAAAACATGTATTATAAGTGAAATTTTTTACGAATGGGTACAGATATGGAATAAAAATGAGCGAAAATTTTCAACTGTTTATTGATAATTGTACGGCCCACAACAGTATCACATTTCTTAGCGATGTTTATCTTCTGTTTTTGCCTCCCAGCACAACCTTTAAGCTGCAATCTCTAAACTTGGCCATAATTAAACGATTTTAGACATTTAATGCAAGGAATTAGTGATGCAACTCGTGGAAAGCATCAAAATGGGAATCACCTACCTCAAAATTAAGAACCCCCATGATTTCTCGAGATTTCCCCTATTTTGACGAAGGTTTAGCATTAGCTTGGATTCTAACTGACGAGGAAATTTTGACTCCGTAAAAAAAGGAGATGAAGAAGAAATTGATTAGTTCTAAAATGTCGAAATAATGCATGTACAACGTGTCATTTCTTAGCAAAGTCGGATGTTTGTGTAAACGTATTTTCTGCTCTGAACATCCTTAACGAAGCCATCGATGAGATCCGTCTTCGAGGATTGCACCATAAGAAAAAAAACGAATTTTTTTGTTGATCTAACTATATCGTTTGTATTTCCATTCATCCATTGTTATTTCCTATTTTTTACCACCGATTATTGGAAATCTCGATAATTTGGATATCTCGATAATTCATATTTACCTTTCTAACCCTTGACCATACGAATTATTGAGATTCTACTGTATTTTATTTTAACAATTTCCTTTATTCGGTAAAACTCCAGAATCGTAACCACAAAATGGCGGTGACCAACATTTTTAAGATCAGCCAGGTCCTAAAAATCTAGATGTCCTCCACGTTGGGGTTACCATTCTGGAGTTTTACGAATAAATATAACAATAAACAATATTTAATTACCAAACAATAATTAGTAAATAAAATTTACATACAAATAATGTTGATTAATCCTATATAAAGAAAAATTGATGATTTATATAAATGATGATGGAACTGAGATGTATATCAAATAAATTACATGCTTTTAGATGATTGTTTTGAGAATGCACAATATAGCCGGAAGAGTCATAAGATAAATAAAACTTTGATAAGTTTAAAGGTTTTATCATTGAAAAAGACTATAATATATCAAATATGGCTAAATGTCTTCAAAATAAAAATCTGTTATAATATTTTTTTTCTTTAAAGTATAATTTTTTGCTATCTTTTTTTATAATGATTCATGTATCATAAAAATATTGTTTTATAAATAATAATCATAACCTTTTTTACAGTTTAATAATATTAATAGTATTTAATAATATTCATATGATGCACTTTCTTTGTTTTTTCATCCATTTCCTTTCGATATATGGATATTTTTCTAGCGATTATCGATGGATATCATACTTGGTTTTGCGATATATCAAAATATCGAATATCGATATTTTCCTTTCGATATTCTAATCCTAGTCTAAGTGCTTTTAGCAAAATTTGTCAGAATTCAAGTTATAACTTGAGTAATATTAAAGAAATATGACTTAATTTAAAATAAAAACATTTTTTTTCTGATTACCTTAAATTGCTGGGTCAACTAATATTTAATATCGTATCGGAATTTAAAAATAAATAACCAATAACATAAAAGAAATTAAGAATACACCGAGTTCTTAATATTAAAAAAAGAAAAAAGAAATCAGCAGTATTGGAAAGTATGAATTTTAATTAGGGTGTTTCCTGATGACAGTTAGTAGGACCCATATTGAATGTGACATTAAAACAGTAAATTTCCTCATTTCATTTCTTGAAGTGATTCTGACGTTTGGATAACATGATGCCCTCTCCAGACCTTAAACGTTTTCCATGTATCGAGAAACCATTTTTACTCCCTTTGATACAGCATACGTAAGTATTCATATTGATCAAAAACTTTCAAATACGAAAGAGCATAAGTTGTTCTACATAGTGGAAGTCTAACTATTTTAAATTTATCAAATTTCATTTTATAACTTGAGATATAATAATTTCTTTTTACAAAAATTTAACTTATATGTACTTTTAACAAATTAGAAATTCTATTCGTAAGACAGGTTATTGAATATATGTAATATTATAGTACTCATGAAAAATTCATTTCTGATTACATCTCGCTTGATGATATATACACTAATATTCAAGAGTTATTTAGACAAGAAAGTTATAAAAAAAGGAACGAAATGATAAAAGTTTTTTGTACCAATCCGTTTTATTATTTACCTAAGCCCATCTTTCAAGTAATAATAACTTTTTTTTACAAATTTTGCAATATCATTAGTTCGCAGCTTCGCGTATTAAGAACTTCTTCTATTAGCTATTATCGAGTGTTTGAAGATTGGATCGCAGATCCAGAATATATACCGCTATGATTATTTAATTATGTAAGTGTAAAATTTATATTTTAAATCGTAAAATCAAAATTGAGTAAAAATTCTATTTTTAAACACAAGCTAGAAAACAATGATGAACATATCTAATTTATAAGTAAAATGTTTTCTCAGTGAATTAATATTTTATTTATGGGCATTACGTTAATACTGCAATGTTACTTTTCCAATAATCTTGCAAATCCTCAATACTTCTTCTTTTATTTTTAACACGGTCAACATTCCGAACATACGTCATCTTCAAGACCAACATTTCCATGATAAGACCAATAATTTCATGATAACATAATATAATAAGTTACACTATTCTTTTATATTGTTATTAACGTTATAATTATCCTTAATTCATCTCTGTGGTGAGAATCTGACATCACATCCATACAATAATTATTTTTATAATGTTCTATAAAAACTAATAAATATTAATTCATCATTTTATATTATTGCAGGCCTCTCCATGTCACCATGTTCCTTGGACTGTCCAAGGAATAAAAAATCGAATGAAAATAATTGAAACTAATATAGTAAGATTAATTGTCCAGGGTAGTAATACGATATTTGTTAGTAAATAGCAGTGCATAGCAAGATCTGTATATCAGTGTATATGCCTGGGATGTCAATTTATTTCCATAAATGTAAAAAAGAGATTTTGGAAACGAAACAGAAATATTTTATTTCATTATTAAACTATTACATGACACACCTTTAAAATATATTAAATACTAAAAGCACTATAACAATACCATGAACTGATATGTATATGATAAAATGGTAAATATTTTAAATATTCAGAAGTTATAATTAATTGGCATTTTACGTCCATGATTTAATTCGAAATTTTAATATTTGAAAATGAATTTTTAATACTTACTAATACATATTAATACATAATACAGAACTAAAGTGTGTCCTAACTAATGTATTTCTGTATCCAGGCTACCTCGCAATCGTTTTTCTACACTATATTAATATTTTTTTTAAATACATAAACTTAATACTTTATGGACAAATATTGAATATTCAAAGTTACATAAACATGGTGAGGTCATTGAACTGTTGCGTACAGTGAACCTCCCCCTTCATTGTCTTCACCTCCTTTGACCGCGCAAGAATATCTTCATTGTCCGAGTCCGCTCCCATTCATTGTAGCTACTGTTATCTTAACAGAAGCTATCTATGATTTAAAAATTTTAAGATAAATCATGACAGGAATTCTACTATATCACTAAGCAAACGAATTGTTTACGCAGTGATTTAGGCCACGAATTTCCATTGAAAATGTGAACACATAAACATACACAATTATTTAGACTTCGGTACTATTTGGCTTGGATCCGAATACCGATTTAGCTTAAGCAGGATGAATTCGTTCCTTTCACAAGGTCCGGTAATTATTCGGGTCTGATCCTACATTGCGTGCAGCCTGATACCTTATGATAAATCGGAGCGTGTAAAAACGCCCTTCCGCGGACCACTCTGAAAATATCGTGAACCACCGGTTGGGAACTAGTAATATAAACTATATATGATAACGACAATTGGAGAATCCAATACACAAATATGGAATAGAATAAATACTGAAAAGTATGCACATGATATTTCCGCTTTCAGTTTACCAGGATAAAATTTCTTATTTATATTTTTTTTCCCACAAAATCAATGTACACAAAATCATATGGAGATAATTTCAAAAAACATTATCATTTGTATTACTGGAGTCGTAGTAATATTTAATAAAACATATTATTAATAATTTTGGATATGATTTTAACAATATTGTGAAAATATATATTTCTAATATATAATTCTACAAAATAAATGTTTCTACAAATATGCAAACTACTTCCACTCTGATTAGTAGGTGGCGGGAATCTCAAGGTAGGTGTCAGAGGTTGGAAAAAAGAACCAAAAGTCGGGAAGTTATTAATTAATTAAATTATGGTTGTATTTTTTTCCTGATGCCTAAATTGACAAATCGTTGATTGAGTTATTTATTATTGTTTGAGACTGTTTTGGAATCTTCCAATTATAACCTAACAGTAATATGAGAATCTGTTGTTTAGAGTTTTCGTTCTCTTTTATTAAATAAATAATAAAATTGTGACAACGATCTTCTCGTAAAATAAATAAAAAAAAAAAAAAAAACAGTAAAAAACGTATTTACATAAACATCGTTTGATAAATAGGAGTAAGTTTAAAGCTTCCCTATTTAGGTTTTTCGCTGTAACTCAACCTATTGATAAAACATCATGACGGATATTTCCTTAGTGAATATTATTTACCTTGTTTAAAAAAAAAAAAGTTAATCTTCATTTTTTTATTGTTTAATCTTGAATCATAAATCAAATTGTGGCAGTTATTCATTAAAAAACAATCCAAACTCCTTTAAAGTTTAGGTATTTTAAAGGCACATTAAAAAAAAAAAACTTTATATATATATAATGATTTTTTCAATTATTCATTCAGAATGAAAATTGATATTTTTAACTTTATGAAGTAACTCACATTTTGAAGAAAGTCATTGTGTTTGGCTGGTAAACCCTTAACAGCTACACTAACAATTAATTGTTGTTGCGGTAAATATTGAAAGCAAAAATCTGGCATTTATTGCCAAAGAAATATTTGTCACAGGTACAAGTAAAAAAAGGAATATATTTGTAGTCTAATATTGAATTGAATCAATGTCCTGGTACCATCCAAGTCTACTTCACAAATAACTTCTTTTTTTTTTTTTTTTGGTCTTTATTTAATGTCTTGTGGTATTTCGGCTATTGAGGAAGGTTATGCGCAAAATAATAATTGAAAGGCTTTTTATTACCAAGGATACAATATTAAATTCAAAATTAACAATTATATCATCTGTGTACCTTACACCACCGACTTTTAGGAATTCAGTTAATAGTATTAGTTTGTAAATAATGTTCATAAGGGATGGATAAATATAATGGTTTATATATTTAAATAGGTGATCCATCACGGAGTCGAGTAGAGGAATTATTTCAAATACAGGATCGGCGCTAGTTAAGTGTTTTCAAAGACTCACTGGGGCCATCCATCAGACTTAGTAGGCAGTTCTCAAACCGTGGAAATCCTCCTTCCTCCAACACGAATAGGAGTAAAACCAGATTTTCTAAAACTTAAATTATTCAGCCTTTACATGCCATGTTCTGACAACGTACAAATTAATAGGATGATTGACTTGAAATTTATTGTTGAAATTTTAATAATATCAATTCTGTCGCTCTTATTTAAACTCTATTATGTGTAGTATACGGGGCTCCAAAATAACCATGCACTTTTATTTTGAAAAAAATTCTTGTACTAACTTAAACTTTTTATTAGGAACTTTTTTTTTTTAGACAGTTCATACAATAACTTTTATGATAGATATTTTATTATAAGTTCTTACGAAAACTTTTAGATCAGAACTTAGAACTTAGAAGTTCTCTTGAGAACTTTATCGTAAGAAATTTTATAATAAAAGCTCATTCAAGAACTTTTGGGCCAAAACTTTTATTTAAAAGTTCTACATTATGAAATTTATCGATGGAACATTTGATTGAAATTATAATAAAAGTTCTCATTATTAAAGTGAGAAAAATACAGGCATTGTGTCTTGAAAGGTTTCTAATCTTTAAATAAACACAGATGATTTTATTAAAATTAAAGCAATTGAAATTAAAAATTAAATTTTAAATATAAATTCAATTGTTTTTCTATGTTCTTTTATTTTAAATTTTATTTATACCTTTATTTTTTTTGTTTTATGTGTGTGCTCATCTAATTATGTTCAGACTGATCAAAAGATATTCTAATTTTTTAATAATACTGTCTCCCGAGGTTTTGCTCTCCTCCATCTCCCGAAGATCTCCCTCAAGCTTTGGCCCATAACTATGCGAAAACTTATATTTGATGACTTATATTTAAAATTTTCCAGTAGGAACTGCTATTATCGGAACGTTTATAAAAAAAGTGTAGGCAATTTACATCAACAGAACTACTTTAATCAAAAACTTCTAATTTTCATAAAATGGAACTTTTCATCAGAAGATACTTTTGTGTTGAACTTATATGTTGATACTTTCATTGTAAAAATTCTTATACAAACAGAAACTTTTTGAAAAAGTTCAATAACTGCTCCGTATCCTGGTATTGTACAATTCTGCTTCAATTTCAGTAAGACCAACTAGTGTTCAAAAACATTTTATTGAAAACGTAACATTATTATAATTCAAGTATTCCTTTCCCCAATTACAGTATTAAAACATAAATTTATGTAAAATATTGGACGATTAAAATTATTTTGAATCTCGTGTTAGGAATGATTTGGTATAAAATGTGGTATCAAGTGTGGTCGAGTATTAACTTTAAGATTTAAGAGTATTAAATAACTTACTACGATAAGATAAAGATGCGAAATCTTTCAATAATATAGTGCCTCTAAGAAAATAAATAAAATAAAATAAAAACTACAGGCACTCATAATATGGGTATTCATTGGTCTTGATGCAACTTACCTGAATAATTTTATATAGATATATTTTAAATAGAGTTCAGAACAACCATAAAAAAGATATCAATAACAATATTTGTTTTCTTTACTAACTGTTTTATTAATACCTCTAAATTTTGATTTATTCGACATCAAAGGTACTCGAATGTCCGATTTACTCAAACGAAATGAGAAGTGTGCTCCCTTTTAAAAGCATAAAGTTCCGTTGGATGGAATAAAGATTTCTGCCTAGTAAAAAATTAATTATTTCTTCTGAAACGATACACCGGCCTTATGCTGTATAATGGAAGAGGGCCCCTTCTGTCATGTTTTCTACTTTGAAAAAGGTTCTGATACTTTTACAAAGCTTTTTTTTTTTATTCTGATTGATTCTATATTTTTCTGGCTCAGTCCTGTACTTAAATGAATGAATAGGATGCAGGTTGTCCCGCCCTGGTTGAGGCCATTCGCATCAAAGGGTATTTCAAAAGTTGACAAGTTACATTTAGTGGGGTGAATAAAAAATAAAGATGACCGTTTCATCAAATGTTTATCAAGGAATGTAAATATGTACTTTAAATCTATTAAATTTTTATCAATAACTAACAATGTTCTGTAAAGGATTGAGTAAGCTTGTTTTTAAACATTTGACCCAATCAGCAGTGGAGATACGTCCTTGGGACGGAAGTAGTTCTCAGGGGCCGGCCACCAGTGGATATTGATGAGATTTCGTGAGTTTCTGACGGATGTTCTATAAGCTCCTTATGACCTTGACTAGGTTCGGCCACAAACTTCCAGTCGGACCAAGGAAAAGTTGAAAAATCTTCAGGGGATAAAACTTCTGTCGCACACACCAATCGGTCCAGAATTCGCTCCATCAGATTATCATTTATTTATTTCCATGGCCAACTTTCTTCAAGAGAAAAAAATTAATAATTTTGTAGAGGTTGAAATTGCGATGCAAGAATTTTTCGACAGCCATATCAGTATGATATCCAACAACTAACTGAAGAATGGTTGACAACAGTGTTTCACAATGGGTTATATTAAAGAAATAAAAAAATAAACTTTTTGTTAAAAAGCGGTGTTTATATATATATATATATATATATATATATATATATATATATATATATATATATATATATATATATATATATATATATATATATATATTACCCTTTTATTTGTGAGACTAAGCAAAAAAAAATCAAATAAAAAACGTAATATCTAATTATCAATTATCTTATTGATAAACATTATTGGGGGTTGATAAATACTACTGTGAACATATTAACAACAAAACACCATGAAATAATTTTTTTTTAAATAAAGAGTATTATTAATAATTGTAAAATTTATGATTTCTCGCTAAAACCAATTTTTGTTTTCGATTTTTTAGTTTTAACAAAATTGATACTACTAATTTCCATCGATTCAATTTATTAGTTTTGAAACAAAAATAATTTTTATTTAACATCAAAAAAATTAATAAATAAAATAAGAGCGATGTCTATGATTTTTAAATAAGTACAGGAGTAAATGATACGTATTTAAAATCGATGAAAATATTTTCCCACTTTTAACTGATTGACAATTCTAGAGGTGAGTATAAAATAAGAAGTAAAGGTCACGTAAACAGGTAAAGTCACACGAAAACAAATTTAGAAATACATTTTTGTTATTTATTTTTTTTTTTTTAACTCTCCGACGAAATGAAAATTTAAACTTTAAAGATAGTTTATCGAAGCTCAAAAACAAAATAAGATTGCGATCGTTACTTAAGATTGATTTTGATTTACACAAGTTTTTTGTAAACATCTCATTTTCTGCCCATATTTCGCATGAGTTTTTCTTAAAACATTTTAGATTCATCTCTGAACTAATTGTGATCCTGAAAAAGGTATCGAAGTTTAAGAAAACGATTAAACCAGAATTCACGAAACCCAGAAACTAGTAGAGGAGATGCGGCTCCAAAAACTTATTCACGGTATCTTAGGTTCATCAAATTCAAATAATAATTTTAAAATATACAAGCGGTATTGATACCATTGGAACTGCAGCAATAAATAGTATATTTAATAATAGACTGTGGGTGGAATAGAAGCTGGAATTATCTTAATTAGATGCGATTTCCTGTGGTAGAGGCCATTGATGAGCTGTGGGGTTTGGTCGAGTGAGGACTGGAGACCAAAGGATTGATTTACTTAGCAAACATTCCCTTCCCTTTCTACCATCAGGTCTTCTAACTTGATGTGGGCGCAAGAAAGGGGAGACGTAAAATTGGATAGCTCACAATATAAAATATTTACTGTTTTAATTTTAATGAAGTCGAACTTAAAAAAGGAATTTACTTACGTGTTTTAGTTGCCTCCTTATACATCTAATAGATGAGAAAAAGTGGTCGCTAATTTTAATAAGAAAACGATTAAATGGTCCAAAACAGTAAAATTAGTAGTTTTAAAGGACATTAGGCCAAAGTAATATTAACCGTGTTAAGTAATTGTAATTACCCCTTCCAATTACTGTAATTGTAATTAAGGTTCTCAATTATAATTACTCCTTGACGCTAAGTAATCGCAATTACAATTACAATCACTCCTTGAGGCCAAGTTAAATTAAAATAAAAATTATACTTACCACTAATTCAAGCTATAGCAATATTTAAACTATATTTAATAGTTTTGCATTTTTAGCACAATTGATTCATTGAAACTCACCATTTTGAAACTTATCGCTAAGCAAATTTATAGAAATAAGTTATTTAGTGTAATTTCGGCGTTAAGCAACTTCAAATAATAAACATAAAAATAGTTACATTACACTAGGTGTACCTAACAGGATAACTTTAGCAACATAGTCTAACCAACTCAATATTATTATCACTATATTCAGGTAAATGACTCCTTGCACCAAAATACGGCTCGAACGTTTTGGTGTTGCTACGGCTTGAAAATAAAAATAACATTAAATAATATTAACCTTGAGTATAAAATTTGGATCTTACAGCAGTAAGAATTAAACACGGTAAAATAAATAGATTGATAAATCTTCTGATAAACGGAAGCTAGAGCTAAAAAAAAAAAAAATTGTAAGGCACTATATAAAAATATATTAACAAAGGTTGATATAGAACCCGGTTCTGATCGAATCATTTCAAGAGATATTGTAATGAGATAGAAGAATATATAAATCCATATCGGATTAACTTGAAAGACAAAGGCGATTTGAGGGCTCATCCCCAGAAATAGGATAAAGAATGAATAGGCAGATGGGAGCTTATTAATTCAGAATTAATTCAATCTTCCGTATTTCTCATCCTATGCTCATTTTATTATCCTAAAGACAAAATAATCTGGTCTTTCCACTTCGTGGATATGAAAAATAACAGAAAGATATGAAAAATGAAATAATTGAATAAAAAACACACACACACACTATATATATATATATATATATATATATATATATATATATATATAAATAAATGCTTTCTTCATACGTTTAGATATTTAGAATGTCTGTGATAACGCCAGATTAAATGATATGTAAGCACTTATTTTGTCTTCTACGCTTAGCATATAACGACTAATTAATAATGACAAGGTTTGCTTTCAGTAATGCCCTAAAATTTTAGATTATATATTCAAAATGCCAGCGAATTTTAGAGTTGAGTAAATTATTGGTATTATAAGTTAAAAAAAACTATAAACAAAGTATTTTCAAGTTACCTGTACTCCAAATGTTTTTAAGTTTATTACGGAAAATCAAAGTTTGGTAACATAAATAATCCTTAACAAAACAATCCGTAACATTATACCGTCAGTTGCCAATTTACACGAGCGTGACACTTATCGACTTGTCGAAGGAATGTTTCGGACTAGCGTCACGCATGACATTACTTCTGGGCAGGCAGCATGTCTAGTGATATCATAGAAAGGAGAAAAACTGAAAGGAGAAAGAATAAAATGAAAGGAACTGGACATGAATTAAAAGTATAAATCAATTATTAATATCATTAGTTTTTTGTATGATTAGTAGGATAGGTGTGATATTAATCATTGCAGAAGTAGGTTGAAATAATAATCTTAGTTTATTCAGCTATTTATTTGTTATCCTCTTTATTTTCTGAGAAAAATAGAATGGCGTGGTAAAACTGAGTGCAGGCTGCTAAGCTATTTTTCGGTATGCGACGCTATAAAGTTACGATGCTATGTTTACTATTTTAGAAGTACGTTAACGGCGCTTTACTTTGAAACACATACTTTCTTCACAAATGTAGATTACTGAAATAGATGATCATTATAAGACAGGGATCTATCTTAACCATGGTGCTAACAATGGTACTGTATGGTATGTGTCGAATTAAAACGAAAACAGAAATCTCTTAAGAAACAAAAAGGTATTTTAAAATTTTACAATTATCTTCTACTCTTTAATATTTGGTAAAGTAATTTTTTGGGATTACTACTTTTAGTTTCGATTGACAAATTATTGTTACAACTGTCCTAGAAGATTTATGAAAATAAGTTAATGTATTCCGTCACTGAATTAATTTTAAAATAATAGGCCTTTAAATTTGAGGTAATAGCAGTTTAAGACATTAATTCAAATTTTTATTTACCAGTTAAACTATCTAAGCTGTTTGTTGCATTTTTTTTTTTTTTTTTTTTACGAACTATTGTTAATTACATAATCATTAATTAATGACATTTTTGGATTATATTTTTGGATCATAAAATCACAATACTTCACTAGATATTGTATTTGATCTGAGTATTGGGAGACGAAACATTTAGGTCCCGGAATTTAAATATTAAATATATGAATTTAACTTGTTAAACTAAAATGATAGTTGATAAATAGTTTCACACACAACAGATAAATTGTATTTACTTCTATTCTGTCTTGAACGAATTCACTTTAATAATTAGAACAAAAAAATAAAGTAATTCAGAGTCTTTTTTTAGTATTCAAATTATGCTGAAGTAAATAAAAATTCCACGCCAAATTTATGAATATTCCAGAAAGATAAACTATATGCAACTGGGTAGAAAAACTACTCTAAAATTTAATTAGGAGCAAAAGTTTATCTTGGGTTCTTATGAACAGGGGAAGACCTTCATGAAAATTGATGAAGTATAGAGGGCATACTTAAGCACCACTCCCTTCCCAAGCTGTATAACGAAATTTCCTCTCAGGAAACCAATTTTTTAAAAATGAATTCAAGTACTGAAACGGATAGTGTTTAAGCTGCAAAAAAAATATTTTGTTAATAAATAAATTACAAAACAGGTGTATAATGTTCCTAAAGCAAATATAATATAAATGTTTATGTTCAAAATTAATTTATTTATCTTGTATAAATAATTTGAATGCGAATAAGTTACTGTTATATTTTATTTTCTTTTAGCAGCTAATTAAAATATTTACAAATCAAAACGCATGATTCATAAAAAAACAAATAAACATTTAAAGAGAACTAATATCACATCTATCGTACAAATCAAAATTTAAAATTGTTTAGAAATCATATTTAATGTTTTTTTTCTATTTTTTGAATACCTCCTTGCTAAAACACACTGAACATTCATACCACTCTAAGCTCTGATTTAGTTATACTGTCAGGGCCCTGAGAATTTTTACAAATATCATCAACAAATCAGTCAATATAACTCATTATATCCCTCCAAAGTTAGATCACAAAATGCTTCTCGAATCTAGAGATCTGATATTTTCAGCGCATAGTGTGATTTGTCATTATAAACGATATCTAAAAACTATTTGGTAATTTAAAAAAAAATAATAAGATCAGGCTGATAAAAAGAAGGTTAAATAATAAATTCTTCTCTCTTTTTATGTTACTTAACTTAGAAATATTTTTAAAAGTAACACTGATTAAAATATTTTATTAAAATAAGTTTTCAAAGTTGGAATAGATTCCAAAGATTTGAAGACAATATATGGGCTGAGATGACCAATAAGTTGGAAAACCATGTAAGTTACTGTTTATTTATTTAAAACCTATGTTATTATTTAATAATTACATATATTATTTTCAATGCAATATTTTGAAGAAAATGCTTAATATTTTGAAAAGTAATCAAAATCAATAAATGTATTATGTAACATTATAAAATTCGTGTATAGAGTTGGAACAATAAAAATAAAACTATTTTAAAATGTTTATGACAGTATCGAGTGACAGCAATGCCATGTAGGAAAACAAATATAGCAGTTTCATATATGAAAGAAAACAATAGATAATTTTTTTTTTATCATTTTTTTTTTGGAAGTTTTTAGTAACATATTCATACTTCTTAAACATTTTTTTTTCATTTTATGGCGTTTGGAACTCATACTGTCCATTTTCAAACATATTTAATTTAACACACGCTCTCACAAACACACACACACACACATATATATATATATATATATATATATATATATATATATATATATATATATATATATATATATATACATAGGACAAATAAACTTCCCATAGTGAGTATGAGGGGTTTGGACCAGAGTTGCCTCAATGCATTGCGGGTTCGCCTACCTCTAGCGCCGTAAGTTATCATTAGGCCGGCTGGGAGGCAAATGGGCGTGGGCCATTTAGCTACTTCATTTTGTGGTCTGCCAGGAAAGGGCTTTAGCCAAAATTACAGGCTAGATGAAAGCCTCTACAGCTATAATTTCATGAATTTGAAGATGAACTTATTCAAACTATTGTAAATTAATCCAGGAACAGTTTCCATATTTTTCAATACGGAAACGCTTTCCTGGGGTACAAGGTACACCACAAAAAAAACAAAAAACATATATGCTTCAATTAGTTCTTAAAAAAATTTAAATTATGATATATTTACATTAAAATAATAATTTCCCTATGCTTGGGAGCTTAAACAATGATTTTGATGATAATCATAAAAATATATAAATAGTTTTTTAATCGAAATACCAGTAAAAAAAAAATTATTATAGAATGATGCAAATAAAGAACATTCAATGTTATCATGAAGGACAAAAAAGGATTTTTAACAGGAAGGTCGAATATTGTTTTGGTGCTCGCTCGTAATCACATTCATACAGACATTTATATAATTCAGTTACATTTTCCTCTTTCGATAAATAAAAAGTAATTTTGAACCAAAAAATCAATAAATTGTAATTGAATCAATAAAATTAAACTGGCGGTTGAATGATGCCAAATACCACACTTACCAGGACTAAAAGAAAGGTGAATGAAAAATATATAACAATATTCCATTGAGAGCTTGTGAAAATTAAAGGAGTAATGGTCTGAACAATTCGAAGGCAACATCAACATTGGTAATCAGAGCAATTAAACTACTGAAGAGGCCAAATCCCTAACAATACCGTCCTATTATCAATTGAACTTATATTTGAGCTGGTGCAGGCCTTTACCAAGGGAAGTGTTCCATGGTTAAGAATCACTGAGATTAGCGTCCGTTATGTTTCATATAAAATATTATCGCATAAGTAATAACTAGTTAATAAGCCATATTTCTGAAAATGAAAATGATAACTGGAAGCATAATCTCAATTATACCATAAATAATGAAAGTACAACTAAATATCAATGGCATTCCATGTGTGAGACTTATAGATAAATATACAAACAAAATATCTATCATATAATAAGTACAATGGGAATCAAGATATGTAAGAGAAAACACTTATAATCCACATTAAGCATGCCACTACGCTTTACAAAAATTTATTTATTCTAAAATTTCCCAACAATTTTGACCTAATTTCCCTATACCAAACATGAAATATATAAATTTTCCCAACTATATTATGGACCATTGTTATTTTCTCCGACTTTTTTTAAATTGAACTGTTTCACTTACTTGTAGTACCGAATGTTGACACTTGAGAGCAATATATTTTTTTCTATTCAAACGCAACGTTATATCGATGAAATCCCAATTTCTTGGTTCAAAAGATATTGGCATTGGTTTTAAATTTTGATAACAAAAGTTATAAATGTTTTACTAAAATTTTCGCAGCTTTGGGGTTTTCAAATTATTGGAGTGAGACACTTCTTCATCCCTCCTCCTATGGAAATGTCCTCGTATATAACTATAATCCGCCAGACCTTACATACCCGTTTTATCAATATAGCTCACTAATGTTTTTACGAAATGTAATTACAACATAACACTGACTGCAATCTTTTCAAAATGAAATAATTAGAAAAACCGTACAGGGAATATTCGTTCAAAGATTAATGACATCGAAACTACAGAAATAAAAAATTGTTCGAGTCTTGGAAAATAATAATATTAACAACAGGAGTACTAAAGAGATGGAAAAAATTGTTTGAAAACGAAATTTCAGTTTTGGTATTAGGTATTTGTATTTTAGTAGTATTAGTATTTAATATTACTGCTTAAGAAGAAAGTGTACCCTATCGCCTAATTTTTAATTGAGAACTATTAAAACGAACAGAAACATTGATTATTATTAAATGCTTTCTTTAAACGTAATGATGAAGATGAAGAAGAATTTTGAAATAGAAAAATAATGTGCTGTTTAAAACAAACATTTGAAACTCCAGTTTTAATAAATAAAAAAAAAGACATGTTAAAGTTTAAATTTTTGCTATGAAAACTTGTGAAATGGATTTAACTTATAATAACAAGTTTAAAAAGTGAAAAATGATCAACAAATTTAGAAAAATACAAAAATAATAAATAAAACAGTGCTATACAATTCCTGTGGTTACGATGGCAAATGGTCTAAAAATTCCTTTCATCAGCGCAGTGAAACAGTTTCTTGGAAGAGAAATTCCGTCTTGAATACAGGAAAGGTAGTAAAAGAACTTTTTGTGAAACTCCGTCTACAAGTCTTATTTAAAGAAAATCCAAGGAGGACTGTTTGAGAACTTGTGGGGACACTTTCAGTTGGGAAATCAACTTTTGCTGACCACTTGCAGCCCTGACCACCCAGTGAGAAGAATGAGAATTGTAAAAGTTCTTTATTTAATCAAAACTTATTTATTTATTAAATATTTTTTTAATAGCAAACATCTATAAGAAGTTGCAATTAGGAAATCGTCTGAACTGTAACAAAATAATGATAAGTTGGTCGGGGGAGATGATTATTTAATCGCTGCTTAGACTTTGATCAATTACCTTGGGTCACGAGAGGAGATCTCCCATCTTTTCGTTATCTCCCTCTAATTAATAGGAAGATTAACCAAAAGTTACCTCTTGATCAGGCTTAAAAACGCATTAAATTATGGGTGTGCTCAGGAAAATTTAATATGTTCTTGAATCTATCTTCCATTGCTGAACGCGAAGTTGGGAAATAACGGACTGGCTGAAGGAAGGACAAGGAAGTCCCAGTATGAACCAATTATTCACATCAAATTTAGGAGGAGATGACTAGAATACAGACTTCATCTCTCAAATTTCAGTTGTTTTAAAACTGCCAATGCGGATGTAGCCCGCACGGTTATGAAAAAATGAATGTCCCACTCAAGTTGAATTTGTTCTTAAAATCGATCATGCATGAATTACACTATAGGATTAGAATCCAATCTTTTAAAGATTGTTCCTTTCAATCTTCTTCTTATGAGAGTTAGAAATGATTGAGAAGTTTTCTTTACTTTATTTGACTATCCCTTGACAGAACTGTTTGCGAGTCCGATATTCAGACCAAAAGGAACCGTTGTTTTAAGACGATTCCAACTACTTAGATTTTGATATTATGAATCTTTTCTGAAAACCATGGAAAAATCTATATAGATTTATAGATAGATACCTACATCTGGAATGTGGCTGAAATTAAATAATACTGAAGCGAAGACTGGTTAAATAATCGCTACAAAAGAAGAAAACTTAAAAGTGAAAGACAGATTACCACTTGTAAACAGGAGCTATAATATAAGGGTTTCAGTTGCAAAATAATATGGCCGAATTAGTTTGGGACGATTGTTAAGAAATATGATCAGATGACTTCACAAATAAGACATAAGCTTAAGCAATATTTCCATACTCTTCAAATACCTTAAAATAACGAAGAAAATAAAAATATTGTTGATCTAAGTTTAGCTGCTTTTCACAAAACGGTTAATGTTCAGGAAATTCATAAAATAGCCAAAATGAAAATATTTTTTTTATTTACCATGTTACTGAATAGATATATTTAATATTATATCTTTGGAAGATATATTTCACACAAAGTAATGTGCTAAAAGGGGTAAAAAAAAAGAAAGGAAGATAAAATAATGGAAGAAACGTGGCAAGAGTTATGGATTCTTATGATAGCTACTTTAAAAAAGAACACAGCTTTCCTCAGAGAAAGATTTTACCAAAGCTTTTTCGTTGCCCTTAAGGAGCCGATGATTCACTCAGAAGTATAGGTCCATTTGGCCTGGGTTCCGAACAGTCATTGTACTAATTCTAGCCACTTTTCATCACAATACCAAAGGAAATGGGAACCAATATACAATGAAACCTTTTCAGTTCAACTTATGGCGTGTCCGATACAGAATGCTCAACCAAATAATGGATGGATAGTTTGATGCCGTATACTTGAAGTAAAAAAAAAGAAAAGAAAAAATAAATGAACGTCAGTCACTTTTAAATCCGTTAAAGTATTTTGTAAACAAATTCCGTTTTTTGTTGTTTTTTTCACTTTTTCTTCAGTAACTCGCTTCTAGTGCATTTAAGGTAAAAACTTGACATTGCCAATTTTAAGACATGTTATATTTACTTCAATTTATATATATATATATTTTTGAATATTCGGAATAGCTACTGAGATACGGGACTATAAAAGTCTACAAAAAATTCTAAAAAAATTCAAAAAGTTGTATATGTCAGCAGATTCGCATTAGATGTGATTTATTTCAAGCAAAAATAAAACTACAGACACTCCAGATGCTAAATAACTTAATCTACCGGTATTAGGAGGGGGCGAGTTTCAAAGTGGTGGCCATCATGACACGAAATTTTAGGACTTATTTTCTTTTTTCACCTATAATTCCTAAAGAATGCACATTATCGAAAAAGTTATTCTATATTAAATTAGAGAACATCAAATTCTGCGTCTAATGAGTACCACAACGTGATAATTTGTATAAATGGTTTGGTCAAAAACAACGACTCGAATATCTTTCTATCACTCTCCTAAATCTCTTTTTATCTCAAAAATCTTTGTTTTTTGACCGTAGCAAAAGAAAAATTTCTAAAAATTACAAAACTAGACATACACTAGACATGATTCTCACCGGATTTTGATTCTAGTTAAGAATGAAAGTGGCGTAATGGATTTGATTCTGTTGAAACAAGTTACTAAATTAACATTAAAACTTGCGCAATTAATGCTTTCAAATCTAAAGCATTATTGACTATCATTGAAACATATTGAATTTTATCTTGCTTACGTAATATTTAATAAGAAAATTTAAAAAACATTCATTTTCTCAAAAAAAAAAAAAAAGAAATCTCTACTCTACTGTCATTCTCACCGGCTCCTTCAAGTGATTTTGGTACGGCACACCAAGTGTTATTATCAAAGATTTTTCTAATAATCAGTTATTTCCAAGGTTTTACCTATTTGTTTAAAGTATTTTTTTACGTACTTTCTTGAAGATCAATGCGTAATTTAATGAAATTGGAGGTCTTGCCTATGACCAGTAATTTGTAATAATTGCAGTAACTGTTATTTGTTACGTCATCAAAAAAGTGTTGTGTTGGGAAGTTATTTAATTAAAAGTAATCTTTTTTTTTAAAACTATTGTTTGCATCGGTTAAACTGAAGTTAAAATAACCGGAATAAGCGCTTACCGGGTTTTCCCCTAAAAACCGACATAGTATAATATAAAAATAGGAATATTTACAAAAAATTTATTTTAAAAAATGTGAACTTGTAAGGTAGGATAAAATTTGTAAATTAGTGATTTTTATTTGATGTGAACTTTCGCAATATATTTTCATTTTAAATATATTGTTAACAATTGAATGTAAACCCTGAAAATGAACCTGAAACGTTGGATGCGATATAATATTTTTAATAAAATGGTAACGAAGAATTAATGTTCACTATTACCATTAAGAGCTTAAAAAAAAAATCATACAATATTTCATTTAAAACTTGTCAATCTGCAGCAGACAACATAAACAGTTGGTGAAAGATAATACAGATTATATTATGCGGGTACATGTGATGTCAAGAGGTCACACTGGAGCCCACGGGCACTGGATTGAGGACTCCTGCCTTAGAGAAAATAAACAAAATCATTTAGATGTTCCTCAGAAATATATTGTTTTATTGATTAATTATAAAAAAAAAACAAATTGTTATTAAATATTATATAAATAGTAATGAAATAAATGTATTTGCTACCATTCAATATATATGTGAGTGGAGAAATCAAGGTGATGAAGCAATTAGATTGTAAAGTAGTGACGAATAAAATATATTTGTTTACTTTCACGTACCTATATATGCAATATACAGTTAATTGGGGAAAGTAATACGACCGCAAAAAATTTCGAATCTGAGTTTTAAGGAACCCTTAATCCAAATAACCAAGTCTCGCTAAATGGTCTGTGCACGTGAGTGTGACACGCCTGGCTCAATAACAACAAGTTGTATGAAACTGAAATTACATAATTAAGGTAAGTATGTGTTAAGACACAATCTAAGGATAACTTAGATCTAAGGATGTTACAGCAACTTTTATACTAAAATCGACTTACCGGAAGTGTAATTTTTTACCATCAATTTTTTACACTGTTCTTGAATACGACTTTAACGATTTCGATGAAACACGCAATATAAATGTAAAATTAAATGGCCTATAGATTGTTTTACCCCTTAATGAAATAGTCTGACAGAGAAAATGCCGAATTTTCAAAATAGCTTCTTCTAAAGTACCTTTCATTTTGTTTATTTGAAATAATTAACCCATCTCTCATCGTTAGTAGCAATAAAAAATGGATATCTATAAATTATGAAATAATTTGATAATTAACTAAAGGAGAAATATTTTTCCCAGGTTGAAAACTAATTTCCAGAAATGATTGTGGTTATATGGGTGCATAGTATACGTACCGTTGGAAAGCTAAAGATTTTAGAAAAAAAAAATCTAACATATAAAGCCGTAGATGTTAATGGCGAGTGGTGAATAACGCATAAACTTTACTTATTGTTGTATAATTATTATAGTTAATAATTTCTAATCGTTAATAATGAGTTGAAACATCTTTAAATGAAAATATTCACGTAAAAATAATTTATGGTTAATAATAACAAAAAAAAGGTAATATTCATCTCTTTTTTTTTTTTAATTTTAATATAATATTAGAAAAATGGGATGTATATAATAACGTAATGATAATAACTTATATAGCGCTCCTGCACTTTGTTTGTATTTTTAAGAATATTATCCTTAGTATATGTATTCCCTCTTGTAACGGTTTAAAACAATATGGAGCAAAACTTGTTAACATCGATTTTTCATCCACGCTGTTTTGTTGATATTGTTGATATTGAACGAGTTAGATAAAGCAAATTAAACTGAGCTTTTCCGAAGAGAGAGGATATTAGTTGTAAAAAGAGGTTGCCAGAGACACTTAACTCTTGCACAGGTAACTCTGTTAAAGCTTGTTCTATTGCGCCCCTGACCTATATCCGTCCTAAGGAGGACCCGCCTCGTAAAACTGGAGGGTCAGAGATGATAAAAGATTATCACTAAGATGGAACAGAACGCTCTCTACACAGCAGTACAACTTACAGACGTACTATTAAATAAAACATAAAAAAAAGACATTTGAAATTGTCAATTATTTTTTTAATTAATTAATTAAATTATTTAATAAATTGTTTGAAAATTCTCTCGAAAGAGAGAAAGTTTTATAAATAATTTAATACTTTTTAATATCAACAATAAATTAAATAATAATACGAAATGATAATTTGATATAATTATTATTAAAATTTTTGTATTATCCATGCTATTTATTTAAATAGCAACTAACTTTATACTAAATGCTCCCAAAACTAAAATTTCTTATGAAATTAATTAGTTTTTCATTTTCTTCTTAGAAAGAAAGCTGCCATTCATATATATTTCTTTGAGAAAAAATGTGAGATGTTTAGTCTCAATATTTACCGCAATAAAAAGTTATTTTAGCTTTTTATCAAAAGCAGCAACAATTGTATACACGTTTCATTTTTAAATGATCAAAAAATGAATATTCACTTTTTTTTTTAAAGTTAATAATATTTGGCTTGATGTTTTAAAGTAAGTTAGGGACAGCGATAAACCTAAATTGGCAAACTTCAAACGCTTCTACTGTAAAATTCCAAGTTTTCGTAATGTGACATTCTTTCAAGCCAACGATATATATTTGTTTTTCAAAAAGTAACAAAAAAATCTGTTGCGGTGCGCGCATTGCACAACTTTCCCTTACCATCCTGTAATAATAATAATCTATTTTTTAAAATAATTTTAAAGAGTTAACATAAATACTATTTGAAATATTCTCGGCAGGTTGCGCTTCTTCACGCCTTCTCTAACGAAAGTACAATAAAATAGATTTTTGAACAATTGCAGAATGATAATTATATGCACTATATATTTCCGGTTTCTCAATCTGAAAATAAATTTTAAAAGTTTCCATTTGGCTTTCATTGAATAGTATAAATGTATAAATTATTAAGTTAATAATTTCTACTATTATATCATTAAATTATTACAGAGATTACTGGCATAAATATCACGATGGGGGCGTGTGGAAAGAATATTCAGTCGCATCCGTCTGCTTTCGAACACTCTCGCCTTTACATCTAGAGTCTAGTCTTGTTGCCATCATTAGATACTTTATCTTTCCTAAAACTGCATCTTAGTGAATTTTACAGCCTTTCATTTCCTTGTGTACATAATTTGCATACTGAAATAAAATGCATACTTTTTGAGTTATGGGCAAATAAAATTTTCTTCCCGTCAAACTTTTTCCCTGCATTTTCTCGGCGTTGTACTGCATACATGAAATGTTAAGGAGCTTCAAGAGAAAGACTAAAGTCAAGTTTCACCAAAATCGTTAGCGCCGTTTTCGAGAAAATTGTTAAAAAGTGTAAAAACGAATGCATAAAGTGGTACTTCCGGTTTGTCGATTTTGAATAAAAAGTTACTGTAACTTCTTCTTCTTCTTTTTCTCTTCTTCCTCTTTGATGCCTTTCAGCGTAGAGGTGCCTCTATCCACCGGAGCCAGCCCTCTCGATCCTGAGCCAACTGCTTCATTCCTCTCAAAGTTCTTCCTCTTTCTCTGCCCAACCTGATGACATATTCATCCTTGGGCTGCCTCTGGGTCTTTTGCCAGTTGATTGAGCTTCCATTATCTATTGGGTCCCGGTTCTCGCTTATCCTGCACACATGTCCAAACCATTTTAATTGGTATTTCTCGAAGGTGGTTTTCAATGAAGATATGGTCAGCTGCTCCCTTAAATATGCAATATTGGTTTTGTAAAACTTTGTACTTTTGTGCCTGGACCGTTCTCTAATAAAAAAATTTTTACGATCACAATACTTTTTCTTATCCATATATTTCATATGCTGGTAAGGGAAAATAAACAAAAATACTAAAATGTTTAAAGAGAAATTCAGAGGTATGCTTTGGCAATAGCGGGTAATGGGTCGCGCAGGTAAGAAGATTCTTCAATGAAAATAACTCAATATTTGCATTTTATTATTTGGACCGCGTTATTTCTGCTTATTATTCTGCTCCTCCACAATTATTAATATGTTATGTATTGAGAATACTGGGATTGAAGGAAATCATTAAGATTAAATATTAGTAATTAGAATATGGACAAATTAAATAATGATGCCTCCTGGTCCAGTCAATATTAAAATAAATAAATTGTTTTTTCAAAGAAAAGACCTGGAAGGCGAGGGGGTCGCAATTCGGCGCCGCTTATACCGTCATAAAGATAAAACTAGAGATAGGCCCGGTCGACAAGGTGTAATAAACATGCCGACGAAGGATATTAAGAACAATAAAGGAAAAAGGTATAAACATTTTCAAGGCATTTTCAACAATTCCTATAGCATCAACCAATAAGATGTCTCAATAGGAGAGTGGGAACAAAATGCACCTTTTCAAGAAGGAGAAGGGGAAAAGAGTATAAGAGACAGAAAAAAGAGAAATAAGGGAGTTCTTGGGAGAAGGTGGAAGAGATAGTTCTTGGGAGAAGGTTGAGGAGTGGAGTTCTGGAGAGAAAGAGGAAGAGTGAAGGTAGTTCTTGGGAGAAGTTGAAGAGGGTAGTTCTTGAGCTAGAAGAGAGAAGACGGAGGTTCGCAGAGGGTACAGTGGAGCAGTCCATCGAGAGACGAAGTTCGAGCCAGAAGGAGAATAGGAGGCAGTTGCAGGAGAGAGAAACCTAGATCATCGAGCACCGAGGGTCGAAGGCAACTATGTTAAAATATAGTTTGATTGATCGGCTCCCTTCTGAAACCGATACAAATAGAGAATAAATTAGATAAGTAAATTGAGTAAATGTGGTATCTGGAACCCCCACCTGCCTTAGAAAAGCAGTTTGCCAGAAACATAGCAAATACAATAAAAAAAATATAACCATAAAAACATTTTATTATTATTGTTATATTTGGCGCTAATGCCTCTGCAGGGTATGAGCCTCATCACAGATTGTATGCCACACTGTTCTATCAGCTGCAACCGCTCTCCATCCCCTCACTCCAAGTTGTCGCAGGCCCGTTTCAACATCGTCTAACCATCTCATTCTAGGACGTCCACGTCTTCGGGTATCGCCTGGCTTTCCAAAAAGCAGCTTCCTTGGTAGACGATTTTCTTCCATACACTCCACATGCCACCCTAGCCTGTCCTTTTTTATAACACTTACTATATCCGGCTGATCATGTAATGCTCTCAAATCTTCATTCTTTCTAATTTTCCGCTGTCCCTCAGAGTGGATTGGACCATATATTTTTCTGAGCATTTTCCTTTCTCATGCACGTAGTCTTTTCACTATCTCCTTTTTCAGGATCCATGTCTCACTGCCATTGGGCGAAATTGTCTTGTAGATGATAACCTTGGCTCTCCGAGGAAGATCTTTGTAATTTACAACTTTATAAATTTCAAAAAAGCAACGATTTCCTGATGCAATTCTGGTCTCCATCTCTTTATATATTTCATTGTTTTCAGTGACCAGCGCTCCAAGATATTTGAAAGCCCTAAACTGGGAAGTTATGACTATTGACATGCTGTTGTTTCGGTTTAGGGTTATAGATTCTCTTCATGTATTCCGTCGTCTTCTCGTTGATCTGGAGACCTCTTCTGTTTGCTTCTCGCTTCGCATCGGCGAGTGCCTGCAGTGCTCTGGCTACCACGTGGACATCATCGGCATAGGCCAATACCTGTGTGTATCTGTCATAGATAGTGCCTCCAGGATTGATTCTTATTCCTCGTACTGCTCTCTTCATGGCAAAATTAAACAGAATTGCCGACAGAGGATCTCCTTGCCAAGGTCCATTGTTGACTGGAAACTGCTGTCCCAATGTGCCCTGTAATTTGATCCTGCATTTAGGATTGGTCATCGTCAAACGAATCAGACGCACTAACTTCTTGGAGACTCCAAAACTTCTTAAATCTTGCAGAAGGTTTATCCTATTAACACGGTCATAGATTTGCCGGAAATCGATGAAGAGATGATGAAGAGTGACATCAAATTCATCCGCCTTTTCCAAGAGCTGTCTCAGGGCAAACATGCAGTCCGTTGTCGACCTTCCTAGTCTAAATCCGTTTTGGTAGTCGCCAACAATTTTCTCCATGTACGTCTTCAGTCTCTTACAAATTAAGGACGATAGAACTTTGTAGGCTACATTAAGTAGGGCTATTACTATGCCTCTGTAATTTTCGCACTCTAGTCTGTCTCCCTTCTAATATATGGGGCATAAAAGAGCTGTGGTCCAATTCATAGGTATTTTTTCATTTATCCAGACATCGAAAATTACTTCGTACAATTCGTCGAGTACTGCTCTTCTACCGCATTTCAGCGGTTCTACTGGTATACAGTTGAGCCCCGGACGCTATATAATTCTTTATGATGTGGAGTACTTCCCAAACCTCATCCTTCTCAGGTGAATATATATATATATCAGACACGCGTACAGACCGTTTTGCAAGACTTGGTATTTAGATTCCAGAGACCTTAAAGCATATATTTCCCTTGAAATCTCTAATAAAAAAATTTTTACGATCACAATACTTCTCCTTATCCATATATTTCATATGCTGGTAAGGGAAAATAAACAAAAATACTAAAATTCTTAAAGATAAATTCAGAGGTACGCCACGGCAGTTGCCGGTAATGGGTCGCACAGGTAAGACAGATTCTATGGATTCAGGCTAATAAAGTGGGTGCAGGTGCTTTTTATTAGCACTTCTTTCGTGTTTTATTGCAGCTTGGCCTGAAGGATATATGTCACTTAAACTCAATCCTATCCCTACTTAAGTGTAATAAAAAAGGCTAACAATAAAGAATAGAAAATATTAGAATAAAATATAATAATAATTTACTATTAAATAATGGTAATAATATTTTTATATCGTTTTGAAACACTATTGAATTAACAGATTAATTCAATCGCTAAATAAAATTATTTGTCTTTGGTTTTTATTTATCCTACTGTTTCTGGAAAGGTATTATTTTTCTTTAGAAATATCAATTGATATTTAAGTATAATTATTACTTAAGTTCCTGTGCACATACATACAACTTTTCCAAAACGCACTCACCTATTATATAATTATGGAAATCCGAAGTGAAGGGGTTCAAGTAAAAACATGTAAACATTAAATAATTTTCCTCAAAACATTTGTAATCCAAAAAAAAAAAAAATAATCTAACACAGTAACATGATTTTTTTGATTTATATTATTTTTTTTATTTAGGGACGGATATTCAAAATACTTCAAATGAAAATAACTCAATATTTGCATTTTATTACTTGGACCTCGTTACTTCTGCTTATTATTCTGCTCCCTCAACAATTATTAATAAAATAAAAAAATATAACAATAAAAATATTTTATAGTTGTTCAATATATATTATAATTCTATTTTATTATCATACAATATATTCGTTATAAAAAAAATGTTTATTTTCTTATAATTCTTGCATAATTTCATAAATATTTTAAATAGCAGGTTTATAACGAATAATCGATATACCTCTTAACACCCACCACGAATGCTATGAAAAACGGTTCCGAAGGAATTCTTTCTTTCAGATCAATAGAGCTATGTACTTATTTATAATATAATATGCATAGAACGTCGTATAATAAAAAAAGATACCCAAAACCTTGGCGCCATTAGCGGCTGAATACTAACACACGTTTTACACCTTCCCGTACCCTTTTATACCCCGACCGCCAAGTATTTTAATATTCAGATAAGCAACATAACAATAAGATATTCCTCTTTTACAACTTCCGAGTTAATGTATACATAAAAATAGGAAATAGTTCTGACGCCGCGTTCATCACTGGTTTCTAATATCAATGTGTTTGTTCCGTTTACCTATGTTGTTCACTTCTGCAATCCACCTATGGTCATCATACATCCATGCAATTGCATCTTTCTTTTGAAGCGGTGTCAATGGCAGAACTTAGGTAATCTGACGAAATTAACTGTCAAATGAGGAAGATGATGAACTTCCTGTTTTTGGTGTAAAACAATGAAATGGTCGAGTCCCTTTAATTTTATGTTTTCCTTTCTTCTAAGATATTTACAACCAACTTCAGATTTCACAGAAACATACGTGATTCACTCAATATTACCTTTGCAGTATTTAAAAATTTCTTGAGATGCATCGTTTTATCGAAAATTATGTTTTAATCATTCTATATGTTTATTTATAAAAAAAAAAAAGTGCTTTATTTATTTTCAAGAAACTTGTTATGTTAGTTAAAAATTCCTGTTAATAATGGAATAACACCTTATGGCAACTTCTTAGGAATGTATAAATAAAGCATTTTTTCGCTATAATTATAAATCGTTTATACATAATAGCATTAAATCTCAAAATTGAAATTTTTACTATAGTTTGATGCCATAGAGATCTTTCATTTGTTAAACTTTAAAATTTTTGTCTGGCTTTAGCAAAAAAAATCAATTTTGAAGGGGTATGCTAGTCACCACTGCGTTATTGTATATGAAGTACGTGTAATCATATGCTTATAAGACGTCTCCTCCTCCCTCCAAAAAAAAAGAAAAAAACAGGCTGAGAAATCATTCCTTCTTTAAGAAATTATCCTGCGGAAATTGAATTTTGTTCATTCTCATTTCTTAACTTTGGCAACATATAGTACATATACAGAACCATATTTAGGGCGGGTAAAACATGCTATCATTTGTATGTCAACATTCTTTGAACACAATGCAGTATATTTGAAAGAGCTAGGACAATTTTGTGTTGAATGGTTCAGAAAACCTCAGATGTTGGTTACAGTACATTTTAATTTTTTTTAACTCATTTAATGTTTTGGTAATTAGTATTGTAAATTATAAAGCTATGTATTTATAGTTATTTGGATATATTAAGCTCTATAATTTATTTATTTTATTTTTTTTACTGTCTGTAATTGCTCTTTGGCATGTTGTTTGATGCAGCTCATGTATGCATAAATAAATATATAAATGTCTGCAAACTAAAAAAATGGTGAGTGGTCTGGACAAAAATGGACAATTTATTATTGAACCATCAAAACATACCTACAAAGTTATTTCTTTCTGATGCTTCCAAGCAACAATCTTTTTTTTTTTTCTGTACCGAACTTCTTTTATCGGACTACGGATAAAAGGTTGCGAACCTTTTCAACAAGGATAAGCGGAATATTATAAAAATATAATATAGGACAGGATGCAGTTTTACGACGGAGGGTTTAAACAATAAAGAATCCATAAAAAGAATGTTTCACAAACAATTATCCTCGTAAAAGAACTAGAAGTCTGGCCATTTATCTTCTACGAGGAACAAAATAGAGCACCTCCCTAAAGGGTTGTGGGAAGTGAAGAAGATTCCATTTCAGGGCTTCACTAAAAAGTGACGAGCTTATCTTCTCATCAGATAAATGAAAAGACTTTTCCACAGTTTTTAGATTTAGCTCGGCTAGCGTTTCCACGATAATTATCGCTATTAATGCAAGTTATCTTAAAATTGATCAAAATTAAGTGGAAAAGATAATTTTGTGAGCGAAAAGAATTATGATTTATCATTTGATAAAAGACATTCACGTATTAATGATTAAACATTTATTAAATACATCTATTAAACAGTTGATCAGGAAGACAAAATTTCTGAAAAGTTTTTTAACAAATCTACTTTTTTTTTTTTTTTTTTTAAACTATAAATTAATTGATAATTGGAAAAACAATTTTATATCGATTAACAAACTTCCTCTATTAGAATTTATCCCCTAGAAGTAAATTTTGTGTTTTATTTATTAATTAACATTTTCTTTTGGTACTACATTAGCGTAGAGATACCATCCTCGAATAACTTACAATCATTCATAGACCGTAATATGTTTTAAATATTTTATGAATTGACAATGAAAGTTTGTGTTTTTTTTAAATCATGCAATGTCTTGATTATCGATTCTAATGTTTCTTCTTACCTCGGTGTGAATTAAACATTCCATGGCTCGTATTTTGATTGTGAACTGTTGCTGGCAATGGATAAATTTTAGTGATAACTTATTATATACATTGGAAATGTTATCTTTCTTATCGATTAAATTAATATCGATTCTCTCAGTTAAAAAAACTCTAGCAAACCTTTACGTTATTTATAAACGGTTATGCAACTAATAATTAAAAGTAGCGAAAATCAAGTATTAAAATAATAATTTATGATTGTTCGAATACACTAACTACCTCCTTTAAAAGCTAAATTATGATCCTTTTATAAAAGAAAAGTTAGCTAAGTCTTCCTTCTAGACTTTAAAAGAAGATTTAAGCTCGAAAGTTATCTCCATTCACGGCCCAATTTTCTAGACCTCTTTTTTTTTTTATTTTTTTTTTTTTACTGAAACGGTAATTTTTCAAAATTTCAATGTCTTTGGCGGAGCTCATTTGGCTAATAGCGATTATAAGATTTGAACCAGTTGAACCGGTAAGCTCGTGAGATAGATGACGTGAGATATAGTTCGTTAGCTCTTCTTGCATCTGCGATAGCCTGCCGTGACAATAAAACGCTACTATCACATCCCAGTATCGGAGGCTTCCTGGAGGTAGGACATAGAACGGTATCCTCGACATAGAACATCGAAGGGTATCTTCAACAAGGAATCATAAGCATTCAAAGTAAAAATTACAAGTTTTTTCATGTCTGCCAGACGATGATGTGATTCACAGGTAGCTGCTGTAAGGACTACGTTTAAAGTGACTACTTTTTATTATGTCAGGTGTGAATAAATTAGGAACATTCCACCAAAAATTAATATACCTACTATTTAGAAAAAAAATATTTCTTGACAGATTCTGCACCTATAGGATATTTAGTTTCCTTCAAAATTTGAACATTCCCTTATAAAATAATTTTTAAAAATCAACCTTTTTCATTCAAAATTTAGTTTATAAATATGAGATGCCCCTTAGTAAATTTCGTTTTTTATTTTTTTTTTAATAATTTTCCGAAAGTGGAAATACTGACTTGATAAAATACTCCCCAAATTTTTTAAGTACAAACTAAAAGTTAGCATTTTTTTTTACTCCAAACTTCAAAGTGACTGCTTGATATCACTAATACGATTACTGAACTAAGAAAAGAATATCTTGCATCAGCAGGCGATGCAAAATATATAATAAATAATAAAAATGGCGATGAACAATGAGAATAAACCAAACTTAAAGGATGTATAATAAATAATAAAATTATAGCATGAGAACACCAGTTAGGCAGATTTTTTAAAATTCTTATTTATTTTATTTAAATGAGGACCAAAAATCTTTTTAGATTTTTGTGTTCACCAATGAAGGAACAATACCTAAGCTTTTATATATTTAAGAAAAAAGAAAAAAGGAATACAAAAAAATTGATTTCTAAGAAATTGAATGTATAAATAATTTTAATAGATAGTGATTTAGTAGAAAAAAAGAAGGCATTTAATCATAAGGAGTACTATTGATAAATATTACTTAAGTTATTGATAAATTTTAAACACACTCTAAATACATAATGTTGTTTTTAAGGTTCTTCCATGGTCCAGGAAGCAAAATAAAAACATGCAAATGGTCTTGCTTTTTGAAAGTGCTTTTGATACTTTGTAAACACGTTCCAGGTGACTTCTTCGGAGAGATAAAAGTCTCTGGAATCTCTAATTAAGTCTCTATGAAAAGTGTGGACGAAATATAAAGGAGATAATACACCTCTTGCAGAAAATTGCCAGAATAAGCGATGCACTTTAATTTTTTTCTGGGGATACTGATATAGGCGAAGTTCTGTAGGATTAGGTCATTTTCCATTAAAAAAAAATCTCATCGGGAGAAATCAAATCTCAAGAGATTTGACAGATATGTATGAAACAAAGGTTCGATTTTTATGACCTAGCTTGAAAAAGTTATAGCACGAAATATAATATCATCGTAAAAAGTTATCTGTGAGGATATTCGGAAACTGATTGCTTGCTGGAATTATGGGCAAGGTTATAAATTCGGTTCTATAACTTCAGTGCTGTGGTTTCAAGTCAGTAAGATTATCTTCAGTCAGGGATATTCAAGTCGTAACAATCCCAACCAGACCTGTTTCAGGTTTTATGATTCGATCTTTTGCATAGAATACACCATTTCAAGTCCAACGGTTTGTGATGTGTGTGTGTGTGTGTGTGTATACACACACATATATAAAAAAAGAAAAATAACAACATAGAAATGTATAAGTCCTATATCCATCCTAGTGCCTGGAATAATTTGTTTAAGCTAAGTAGATTTTAATTGCCTTATGAACTACTTGGAACAGTGTTTAACTGGTCCGATTAAAAGAAAACGAAGGGAACATTTATGAACAGTTTGGGAATACGGCCCACTCATCTATTACAAATAATTGCTGAACTGATTTATTATTTTACATCTGCGAATTATCTTATATTACTGAAGTAATTTTTTTAATTTTTTAATCAATAGGTAACACTGATATTTGGCCAGGATACAATTCTGTGATAATTCCAAAAAAAAATGGTGTTGATGGTCCAAAATAAAAACTGTTTGCTGGATCTTCGCTAATTATAATTCGATTACGATTTCCATTTTATATGTTTAGCTGTGTAGACATTTTAATTATCTTTCAAATGAGCATCTAGATTGTTCCGAAAGATATATAGATATCAAGTTTAAAAAAATAAATAAACAAAGGTGAACCGGTTCCCAAAGGAACATGTTTACTATACTTGTGTATAAAGTTCAATACGCTATAAAAATATAGCGTTTATTAATAAAATACTAATATTGGTCCGATTTAGAGAATTCTTTCTTTGATTTTGTAGGGAATTTGATTAGCCTTCGAATATACATGACAAAACCGACCAAAATTAGGGGGCTCCGAAGCGCATAGATCCGTTTAAAACTGCACATCGAAATTTTGATCCGATTACAATACTTTCCTAGTAACGGTAGGAACTTAAAAAATAGGTTGCAAAAAGAGATTATACTAAAATATTATAAATAAACATATTATTTTATTGCAGGTTTTGAATTGCTGGTTGTTACCTAAAGCCAATAAACATCGCAAGAATTAGCAAGAAGCACTTGAAGCCTCCCTTTTAGTTCGTTAACAATTTATTTTATATTTACCATCTATCTAGTTATTTAATATTTTATCACTGAAATTCTATTCTATGACTAATGACCGGAAATTCTCTGAAGTATAATGTATACCGTAAAATATTTATATAATATCGTAATATACAGAGAAAAGCTTTAACAGCAAAATAAATTAAATAAAATTCCATTCATAAATTGTAATTATTTAATAAATAGTGAGTTATTAAATAAGCATATTATTGTTATCAAAATATTCTGAATAGGGCTTGGAAATTTCTTCGATTCGTCCAGTATTGGCGGGAATACCACAAGGTTCCACTACTGGCACCTTTAGTATAGATTGTATATACTCATGATATACCCGTTAATAATGAAACATTATTAACACTGACGATTTATTTTTCTATTTACACTGACGATACAATAATACTCACAAAATATCAAGATTCTATACAGGCCTCACTAACTTAACAACATCACTTAATAAATTACACGACTGGTACAAACTATGGAAAACTCGACTCATGAAAAATCGAAACAAATAACATTTATCCTCAGAAGAAATACCTGTCCTCCAGTTTATATCGAAAATAGCCAAATTCCTCAGACGGACACCGTACTTTTCCTTTGACTTATCTTCGACAGAAGAGTAATATGGGGCCCGCATGTTAAAACGTAACGACAGACCCTTAACGAACGACTCAAACTACTTTACTCACTTTTTTTTTCAAATCTTCAAAAATATAACTGAGACAGAAACTAAATACATACACATACTTACTTAAACTCATATGGACATACTCCTCACAGATATTCGGTTTAGCCAAAAAGACCCACTTACAAAATCTCCAAACTTTTCAGTCAAAAATATTACGACTCATTATAAATGCACCTTGGTTCGTAACTAACAAAATCCTACATACTGACTTACAACTACCAACAGTCGAAGAACATATAAGAACTCTTTATCAACGATTTTATAATAACTAACAGGGACATGGCTGCGAGGAGAAAACTAAAAAGGTGTTGGATGAGAGATCTCCTTTCTTAACTATCATAGGTAAGAGATTCAAGCCAAGGAAGAAGTACTGCTAGGTACTATCCTTCCTCATGCCTCTCATCTTATTGCTCCATTTATTATCAGCTCATTTGCTGATTGTCGACTTACCGTTGACAGAAAAAAAAATTAATAGATATATTAGATTGTACACAAATATTTTGTTGGGAGAGTTGCCTTCTATGGGAATTTCGGGTGAATAGGAGAAATAAATACCATATATTCACTTACCCCGACTTATGTTATCTAAACAATGAAAAAAAAAATAAAAATAACATCGAAAACAATTTTTTTTTTTTCAGTTCTGAGGGTTCTTAAAATTTTTAAAACCACAAAATTAGGTTCAAGTTTGAGGCTCTGCATCTCGTCTTCAGTGTATCTGTGTAAAATCAGTGTAAAAACAAAATTAAGTTTTTTTCTTTTTTGTTCTCCAACCAGATCGAGTAGTTTAAGAACCTTTACCGGTGACCCACATTTGGTTTAATCGTTCAAAAGTTTCATAAATTATAGTTTTTGAATTAAAAAAAAAAATTAAAGGGTAGACAATTTAAAACCCTCGGCAAAGTTTTTAGACATTTTTTTTTATTTTTAGGTTCGTCTGAAAATTTGGAAATAGTGGTTTTTCAAAGGGCTAAAACCAAATCTGAAAACAGTTTTGAATAAAAAAAAATCTGTTAATTAATATTCTTCACTACTAAGAAGAATACTGCTTTCATTACATATAATGCAATGGACGCTTCTCAGATAGCTATTTTAGCTATTTATTATATATATTTTCTCAGATAGCTCTAAAATTCAATTATTTAATTTTAATAAATTGGATCACACTAAAATTTACTATTTCTGTATCACGAATAACTTTTCTGTATTACTTATAGCACTTTAAACACGGCCTTAAATATTCAAATTAAATTTCAATTTACCATGACGTCCCGAGCAAGGCTAGGTTCTTAACCATGTACATATTATACTATAAAAACACTATTTGTGATTAAGAAATAATGAATATTACACTTTTACTGTGAATCACCATTATAAACATTATTGTAATGCAAACAAAATAAAAAAAGCAATATTGAATGTTAGAATGACGGAATTTGTTTAAATGAAATAATTTAATTATGGAGCGTTCTGATAGTTCTATTAAAATTATAACCATGGTGTTCCTTCGTGTTTTATAGCCAACGTTATCCGTAAAAAAACGTATTATTGTTGTTATTTGCTATTACAGTTTTTTTACACAGACCTTGTAATATAAGATAATGCAATGCTGCTTAAATATATGAGAATAAGGAACTTCCATGCTTCTAGTAATTCCAAGAATGTCAATATCGGATACACTGAAACGAAATGCAGAGCCTCAAATCGGAACATAACATTGTGGCCTCAAAAATTTGAGCACACTGGGAACTTAAAAAAAAAAAATCGATTACATTTTAAACGTTAACGTTTTTTTGGGAATCAAAATCTGCCATAACTTTTTGTCTGAAAAAATCTATAAGACTAGGTTACTTAATAATTACAAAACTTTTTATGATTTACTTTACCAAAAATCAACTATTTTTTTATATATTTTTTTTATATTTTTCCTTTTATACACTCTGAAAAAGAATTTTTTCCAGAAAAAGCATGTCAATATCATTTTTCAAACTCGAGATATAAAATAAAAGCAGTTTCAGTGTGTTGAATTTTATTTTATTTTTCAGTTTCTAGGCCCCATTGGACAAAACGGTTGGACACAAGTATAATTTTTTTCAATGTAGAAACGCCTAAGAAAGTTTGGCCAAAATCGGCGACGTACACATCGTGCACTTTGTTAGACTAAACATTGATTTTCGGAATGCTAAAGCAACAAATTACGTATCGTATGAGGCTGCAATGTTAATTTTTTTAATGAGTAATTAGCATCAGGCTGGTATTGCTATAAGTATAGATTCTTTTGCAGTGACTCTAACTATTTTGGTAGATGTTAAGAGTTGAGACACGAGTGAGCTTTGAAAATATTATTAGAACCCTATTTCAGGCGTTCCTTTAAAAATATTTTCTCTGTCGAAAATTTGGAATTTGGCCCTTAACAAAAAAAAACAACAAAAAAACATCAAAATTAGTATATTTTTGAATATGTTTGGAAGCGGAGAGGTCATAAACAGCCTGTGTTAGATAACTGTCAAAACGTCTGGCAAATCATTTCTGATAAGAAGGATAACATCTGGAGAATCAGTGTGTGTGCATGATTTGTCTCAAAAGTGCTGCCAAAACTGAATCCATATAAAAAACATTTCAGATTTTTTTTAAAACATACTGTGTTCCATTATTTTTAGCTCTCTAAATAATTATATATTACAACTACACACAGTTTTTCACAATTAGTGAACCAAATGACAATAACGATAGTATAAGTATAATTAGAGATCGGCACCTCGTCGTAAATCTGTTAATTGATTATTATACAACAGTTAAGAAACCACCTCCTTTTCTTTTAACATAATTTTTAAAATAACACTGATAATTAAACAGCAGGCATTAAAGTATCTAGGCAGCAGTTAGTCTAGAACCATTTGTATTGATATTGTATGTTTTCGTAACTGTTAAAATAGAAAAATTCAGTTAATCTCCCGGTGTTCTCAACATTAGAAAGAATTTGATATAATTGATACTGGACGATATTTACATTAATCCCCAACATATCTCCAACTTCGGGTCAAATTGAAAGAGCTACTTTTGAAATACATGCGTATCAAGGAAAATACGACACAATTTATCTCAGTATTTTAGATGGTGTAGGTGATTGACTGAAATATCAATTCCATTAATGCACGCTTTTGTGCCAGGATAATGTCTGTCAGATATTATAATAAAAGAAAAAACGAGTTTCTTTTTTTCTAATAACTTGATTAGTTTTTTTAAAATTTATTTTAATCATAATTTTTATTTATTTTTATTTATTTGGAGCGCAATATTTGGGTTTATAAAATGTTTGAGCAATTTGTGCACAAGTTGATGCTTTTTTAGTTAAGACGTAGTACTAACGTAAAAAGCCTTGGATTTTATTATTGATATAGCAAATAAACATTAGCATGCTCAATTAGAAAAATGAAGTGGTGTATAAAGGAAAATAACCGTTCTTCAACAAACAGTTTATACTTTTATTTCTTTAATATAATACAAAATTATTATTCAAAATTGTGATCCTTATGATTCCAATGTTGTCGACCATATTTCAGCCAGTTATTCGCTGTCTAGCTGATACCACTCCTTGAAAAACTCTCGTACCACAATTTCAAGCTCTGCAAAAGTATAAAAAAATTGTCTCTAGAAGAAAGTGGGCCATGGGATGAAATAAGTGATAATCAGCTTAGTCTGACGGATCTGACGGAGCTAAGTCTGGACTGTATGGTGAGTATGATAAAAGTTCGATCCGCTGAAGAGTGTCAAACATTCGCTGGTCCGACTGGAAGTGTTCGACCGAGCGTTACCCTACAGGGGATAGATTCTAGGTAACACATAATTTCGTCTAGTCTAACTGTTCGCAGTTTAGTTCAGACCTCGCAGAACGTCCGTCAGAACCTCATGGAACCTTTTAATATTCCCAGATGGGCGACCTAAGCCCTTCTCCTGTCCCAAGGACGTATCTCCTCTGCTGATTTTTTTCAAATCGATGGCCGCAGTATAAATGGTAAGGGACGCCTTTACCTTCAGTTTGCATAATTTCAAGTTTTGCTACAGCGGCTGTAATTTGTTTTTTTTTTCAATAATGTCTTAATATAAGGAGTTTTCGTAAGAAATCATCATCTTTCTTGTTCGACTGCAACTGATGAACTGATGCTTATTTCACGAGCCAAATGTTTAAAAATAAAGTTATTAATCCTTTACATGAGATTGTTATATATTGGTAATCGCTGAATAGATTTAGAGTAGGTATTTACATTCTTTGATAAAACGGATTTTGTTTTGCTCAACCCATTATTATATTATAATTATATTTATTTATAAATAGATGAAATTTTATTGTTTTTGTGGACAAGACTAGTGTAAATTCTAATTATAAGGAAGTTTAACTTATTTATTTACGAAAACAAAATTTCCCGTGAACATTGTTTTATTATACTGTTCTGCATTTTGAAAATAAAATTTTCTGATGCTTTGGTATTGAATGTCGTTTCCCCTAATTTTAGGGCGTTGATTCCAAATATCTGGTAAGTATTCTCCTATCATGTCGTTTTACTTAAAAGTTGAAAAAAAATAATTTCATAATCACCCATTAAGGATAAATATTGATAGTCTTCTACAAGATTATTGTAATATTTAAAACGTGATACACATAAACAAATGTATAATTATGTAATTGTAAACACAATGTACTTATATTTCACAAGAAATGCCAACAATTGATATAATTTACAGTAACCTAAATAGAGCACAAATTTTCTTATTTTGCACTTCTTATCAAGACATTCGAAGAACTGGAGGTCTGTAATTGTATAATTATCTAAAATAGTTCTTAAATTGGAAAACAGCATGTTGATATTAATAAAACATTTGTGAAGTTTTCTATGAAAAGCTAATATATCCACTTTTTGTAAATTATTACAAAAAAAAAATTAGGGATATATCTTATGGAGATAAACTAAATTTGTATTGAAAATGTTGATGCGTAACGCCTATTTAGCAGAAGAAAATTTAATATTTGAAATAAACTGAATAATTTTTGGATGAAGAATGTGAAGAAGTGGATATATTAACTTTTGATAAGAAATTCTCATTTATTTTTTTAAAAATGATTTCAACTGGGTACTTTTTGTTGCTAAAGCCTATTATTGTAAAACCTGATGTTATGAAGATCTCCAAAGATTTAGCTTTATATTGATGTCTCCTTTCTGCTCGCCTGCTCATGTGCTAGGCGGATAAATTAAATTAGAATAAAATTTCATTCCGACTTTAAATGAAAATTCAATGTTAATATTGCATTCCGCTCCACACAATTCAGCCCTTATGACGATTCACCTTCACAATTCCTCCAAGTGCGATATTAAAATGTTATATTTACGACGGGATGAAGTAAAATTTACGGAACATCTTCCATCACTCTGAATACCATTTTATATAAAAGTTGTATATTAAATTTGCAATTTAAATGTAGTTCAGCAATATATGAAACTTTATGGCAAGGATAAGCCCTGAATACGCCCTGAGCTAAGTCTGCGCTGAATAAGAACAGAAAATAATACAAGGTGGCCAAAAGAAGAGGCGGATATGGTGTTCCTGCCCGGATTATGGTGCCGTGTACCGAATGAATGCCTACGAGCTAACGGTCACAGGCCGCATCGAGCATCCCGATGGAGTTATGTTTGAGTTTATGGTCACACCAAACCATTTCACAGTAACAGTTGTAGCGGTAAACCAGCCAACAATATTGCACGAGAGGTTTACGATCCAAATTATGAAGTGGATAAATCGATGGAGTTCCTTTACAAGACTAAACTGGAGGTTAAGAAAAATTGATAAATTTAATTATAATTATTTAGGGACAAAATATAGAACCATCATCGCAATTGCATTTTCGTAAGAAAGAACATTATACACTCGTTTTGCATAGAAGCCCCCAGAAGGTTTCCTCTGGAGCAAGTTACTAGTAGATTAATAATAATGATAGTAATTTCAATAACTATGGAAGATATAATTCTTATATATAAATTATTTTGTGAACTGAGTTTTCCTAATACATTTGTTGTCATTACATACATTTCAACGTTTCGAGGCTTTCCTCATCTTCAGGATTATCTTGTATAATTCCGTCATTTGAACTTTACAATAATATTAATAAATGTATTCTACATAGTAGTTTTTCCATATCCATGTTTTTTATACATAAATATTTTGTCACTATGAACTGTCAAATAACTAAATTTGCCTATTGAGGACAACTTGGTATAAGTCCATCTTGTTCGCAGAACAAAATAATGTCGACATATAATCACACCATTATATTAAAAACAAGGATGCACATGCAGAGACTAGAATGGGTTAGATGATGGATTCATATAAATGCAATTTTCTACGAAAACGTAGCAGTTTACGCCCTAGGGAAGCTCCTTAATGCTTTATTATCCACAATTATTCGATTTTAGATTTGTTCCTTTTCATCTATTAGATATTGAAAACTGAACCAGGACCCTACGAAAAAGATCAGCTAAAAAAAAATAGATAGGTTTAAGGAGAAACACAAAAATCTATGATGATTTCCAAGTTTTCCATTTGATCCGAATTTAACACATTGAATAGGTCGGACACATAATTAGGGTAGAAAATGGGTGAACAGCCAAATAGTAGCAGGAAACCCCAGATGGATTAAAGCCTCGCGGATGACCGAAGGGAAGGTGGAAGGACTCCAGAACAGACAAGAATCTGTGGATACAGACAAGAACCTGAACGAGATGACTGAGAAAATGCAGCTTCATGAGCCTGTCTAGCAGATAAATAATAATAATATATTTAAAAACTAAGTTATTTCAACTTTTTAAATACAAATTTTTTCATTCTGAAACATCGTGCCTGTACTGCAGTGTTATCAATCAAACGACCTCATCGCTAAACAGATCGTGTTCACGAACGTGTAACACCTCGTTACAAGGTACAAAGCGCCCAAAGGATCACCGTCACGCAATACTACTGCAATGTGATGTGCGAAATAAAAAATGGGATAACGTTCGACGCTCCTCGATAGTTTTCTAAATGTAATACTTAACAGCATAGTTATTTTTAGAGTTAAATTTTGGAATAAATGATTTATTTGTAATTTCACGATGAACACCTTTATATACAATTACTATTTTATTTTTTGAACATTCAATGAAAGTGTTTCTTCTGGGTATACTATATAAAAAACATAACCTTCTATAAATTCTGGTAACTTTCACGGAATATGGGATTGCTCCAAGGGCCATGATTGAGCCACAGAATACAAAACTTTGGTTTGCTCAATTTCTTCCCCATGCTTTAAATTGTTTTAAAAAAGCAAAGCGTAGTTGCACATAGACTGGAAGCCGTGATGGCCGAGTTCGTTGCGGCGGGAATCACCGAGGCCCAGTTCAGAGCGGTGTGGGTTAGGTTTCCATCTGGGTCAGTAAATATTTATTTCGTAGCATTCAACAAATGGGTCCTGACACTTCCACCCTGGTAAGGACTGGGCGGCAACTAGTTAGCTACCAGAGGTTAGCCATGAAGATCAATAACCTCGCTTGCCTGACTAGTTACCCTTATCAAAATAATGCCAGTACTCATAGACTTACTAATTTACATTTTATGTCCTATTTTATTACATATTGCTAGTTAGCATCCTATTTCTAAGAAATGCCAGTGATCGATATCCCGGGAGATCTGATGAGTTATCCTAAAGTCAATACATTTAGAAAGGAGAAATGAATATTCGGACACATAATAAAAAATATGTAGTTGGATATAGAAAGTAGTAATAATTTTCAATGAAATCTAAACAAATAATCTAAACGAAACTATATGTTTTATTTGGTATGCGATGTCTCTTTGAATTTTGAACTTATGATTTCCTTATTTTATTTATGATCGTTTTATAATAAAAAGTGGAATGAAAAAATATCTTATCTTGAGAAAGTGATAGATTTAACTGAGACGGAATGAAATTAACAATCTATTGTAGTACTAGGACTCAAAGAATACCTCCGGGACACAATCAGGAACAATACACTGAACGAAAATATGAATGAAGCTAGTCAATGGTAGTGAGGCAGCATTGGATCATTTTAGTCCGTCCATGAACGAAGCAGGATTAAGATTGTGTTATCTCCTAGAACCTGCTTTCTGGGTAAGCCGCATTTTTTTTCTTTTTAATGAGTAAAATGTACAGATCTTCAACGGCTATTGTTCGTCTAAATTATTTAAGAGATAAATGACATTACTATGCAATAATAATTGTAAATTCACGTCAAAAAAATTAATAGGATATGAATTGATGATTCCACAAACAATGCCTTTAAATCTCGAAAATAGCAGTAAACAACTCACAAGTAAAAAATAATTAAGTTAGAAAAAAGTGATGGCGCTTTGGTCTGAAGAAATATTCTTGAAAAATCTCCATAATTTCCATACAGATAATCTAACACATTGTTTCCAATGGGACTGGCCATAACGAAGCCTCGCGCCGCGCACCGACCTTCGACCCTAGCCTAGCACCAAGTCAAAGAATTGTTTCGTCAATTCTTTTGCCCTCGACCTTCGCACCTCCCGGCCTCAGAACGTCCAGATTTATTTATATCTTTTTATATTATCTCATTTTCACTAAAACCAATACATAATTGAATTTCTTTAATTGTTCATATAATGATGTACTTTACAAATATTAAATTTTTCATCATTTTTCCTAATAAAATAGAAAATAATATTCGCTTAAATACTTAATTTTTGTGCTACAATTATTTTATTTTGATGCTCAATTTATTTTGATTATATATATATATATATATATATATATATATATATATATATATATATATATATATATATATATATATATATATATATATATATATATATATATATACAAAATTAATAAAGATTAAAAAAAAGAACATATAACTGCACTGAATGTTTGATTGAAATGGAAAACAATGATTGATGAGCATTTAAATTATATTAATAATGTTTCACATTATGTAATTCTAGCATCTTGTTTATTATTAAATTGAAGTTTAATTTGCGACAGATTATAAAACAAAAGAAAGTGCAGTCCAAACACCATTTCAGTGGACATTACGACAGAAGTGCTGAATTTTTGTTTTACTTTTTTTATTAACATTAATATCGACTATCATTAATATCAATGTTTACCTACCTTAACGTGAGCATCAGTCGTTCCTCTGTTGAAATTGGCTGAGCGTGACAATTTTCCCACTGTTTTTGAATTTGAGGTTTGATTAGATTAATGATATAATCAAACGTGGAGATCTTCATCCTCATATAACCGAAAAATCTTTCAGAATCTCGTCTCAAATCCTGGTACAGGTGATGGAATTCACCAAACTGATATCGCCTCTATTTAAAAAATGAACTTCCGATCCTTTTTCTTTTTCGGTTAAAATAATAATAATTGGCTGAGATTGAATCCAGCGCAATATCTTCGTCAGAAGATGGTGTATGATATCTGAAAGATGGCATCTCATGATATCTGAAATTCAACTGAAGGGGCAGAGAGATACCATTCCTGCTAGCTTTGGAGAGGGGTGATGGTGGTGCTCCAATGTGGACAGACAGGCGGCTAGGTGCGAGGATACTAGGATCGGTGCGAGAGATTATCACTGGTACTGGGGCGAAGGGCGGTGCTCCATTGTGGACGAGGCCTAACAAGTTTCGGACCTTAGATGCAATTTGTGTTGTACTTTTCTCCTATCTCCGATCTTTATTGTTTGTTTGTTTTTTCCCGTTGTTTTTTTGTATATTATCGTTTCATTTTAAAACACTGCAAATTATTACACAATGGTTTATTATTTCCAAATAGCAATATTTCAAAAATATCTGGTCTGCCCATTCACAGGACTTTCCGCATTGCTTTGGTTAACAGTTCGGATAATTAGATTATCTTTTAAATGAGCTTTTGGAGTGTTTCGGAAAAGGAACATGTGCAGAATACTTTATAAAAGACATCTACCAAATTTAGGATAGAAATTAAGCAGTAGACATCTATTACGCTATATCAGCAAATACCGATCCACTTTAAATTTTTTGTTTTTTTTTATAGGAAATTGTATCACCTTTCGATCAATCAAAACAAATAAAAAGCAAAAATACGGATAGTAATGTCGAGTTCCGAGGACCAGCTTGGTGTGAGGTGTGAGTGACTTTGTGTGACTGAAATGGAAAAAAATTATTAGCATTTACATTTCTATAATAATACTAACACGTCAGAGATTTACACGAAAATATTACAAAAAGAAATTGTGACACAAATTAATTAAAATCATTTATTTTAGCTTTACCAGTAAGCGTCATTAGTTTAGTTGATTAATCACCTAGTATGACCTATCCAAACCGCAAAGTTATTCAAAAGATTAGGTTGTCTTTTTTTCGTTGATGGAAAAATAATCATCCCCTTCTCCAACTTGCATAAATTTTGTCCATGTTAAGCACGTGGCAGGATTGTAAATGCATTAATCCATGTGGTTCTAGCTAATAGCCTCACTACTGGACTGTGTGTATTCAAATAGATAAATAAACATAGTTGACTGCTTCAAATTCCACTAACAGTTTGACTAAATTAATGCCGGATTTTAGATTATTGGAAGAACTTAACCGCGAAACGGGAGTACACACAAGTGTTTTCTCGGAATAGAGTTGACAGATATTTTGTACGAATTTCCAACGTCCAATAAATATTATTCGATGCCGATATATGGAGGTTAATATATCTTATTTTTTCATGGAGACAAAATTTAATTTTCGGAGTTCAGCTACTTTTGCTCTGAAGCGGCAAAACATACAACAAACTAATATTTTGTCTTTACATGTATCTATTCCCAACATTATAAAACAATTTATGGTATTTAATTTCTTGTCACTAAAACAGAAAACAAAACTTCTACACCAATCTTCTAAAAATACATTGTAATGCAACAGTTTAATGGGTGTAAATTATTGCTATGGTTTACAAAAGTAGTTGTCAACAAGTCCAATCTCTAGGAAAACAACTTTAGTGCCTAGAATTGAAATCGTAACAGAACTAGGTTAAAGCTATTAAACGAAAACCAATTACTCTATTACTTCACTCCAGTAATTTGCTCTGTAATAATCTTGTAATCGCATTGATACAGTGAACAAATTTAATTTTGTATGTTAAAGACTTAATATTATTCCAATTTAAGTCACAGTTACAACTTAAATTTTAAATTAAAAAAAAAATTAAAATCTAGAGAATAATAGCACAAACTTTTCTAGCTATGATTTCGCATAGAAAATATTATTTTTGTTTGTATTCCATTAGTATCATTCTTTTTTTGTCATACTTTTGTTATAGATCTATCATTTACTAGTTTATACGGTATAGAATAGAACTGTTTAGCATTTATATTTAAAATTAAGACGGACATCTGAATATATTTAAACATTCGTTACCTACGGAACTAGAATATACGTTCAACTAACCTGACGTAACATAAACAAATGTATTGATTATAAAAACGACCAGCAAACAAATATTTTCCCTTATAGAACTACATTCGAGTAAAAAAAAAAACCCTGGCGCACTTTAAATTTCATTTAAATGTACAGATTAAAGAAATACTGTTGGGTTTAAACCAGCACTTATGTAAGCCGGATTAATAGGGTTTACATTACAATCGTCCTTTGCAGTGATCCTTCTAGGATTAGTGATGAATGACCTTAGATTGCAGATAAACTTAATTCAGCTGTCTATAGTTGTGCTATGGTTACCCTTTTGAGGCTTTATTTTCCCCGTTAATTCATCATTTTAATTTTTCTGGTATTTTTACTTATTCAAAATGATGTTGGATGGCGCCATAGACGCTCCAATCATTGCATTAATCGAAGACGGGAGGAGCCAGTGATACGCGGCCAGGACCCTCGTGCTACCGGAAACGACGGTTCGGCGAGCGGCCCAGGGGCACCGAGAGACATGCAGTTACTCCAGAAGCCAAGAGCAATAGACCAACCCAACTACCGCTATATTGTGACGCAGACTATCCGAAACAGCTTCCAGACCTCAGAAGATACGTCTTGTTGGTTGCTTGTTACACGGGTGTGGATGTCCGCGTGCAACTAGTACGTAGACAAAGCGCTGAAATTAACCTGCACTCCAAGGTGTCGGTTAAAGATCCGGCACAGCACACCGAGTGGCTCGCCTCCGTTTTGCCCAAAATCATACCTCCTGAACTGCGGCTGATTGGATTAGATTTAACCTCGTAGTTCAGATGCTCGAGTTAGAAGTGGTGATGATAATGAGAACGTTACGCTTTGTAGAAAATGGCTGACAAAGTGCAGTTCGGAGAAGGGATTTTTTTTGAGGCGAAGACAGACTTATACGCGTTACAGAGACCTCAATGAACGAACCTACATCAGGAATATTCTAGAGCAACTTTTTCTGCAAGAAAATGCTCCGCCCTACGTGGCTAATGCTGTTGGGGACTGTTTGGAGATAGGTGTGTTTGACCTTGGAGTGGTCAACTCTCAGTCTGAATCTCAATCCCATAGGCCATCAATCCCATAGACCATCTTTGGGAACCAGCTTGGGATCATTTGACAACGATCATTGACTTGACATGATGATTGATTGATTTGACAACGATCATTGACAACGATCGGACCCTCCTCGTGACTTCGAGGAGTCAAGAACTGCCGCGGTAGAGGAATGAAATCAGATTCTACAAATTCTTATTCCCAGTATGTCTACAAGGCTACCAGCAGTCATTGAAGCAAGAGGAAGCAACACTCGGTACTTGAGACTATGATGCGTTTTGATTTTATAACAAAATTTATATCAGTTTTCTTGATCATTTTCAAGATCTTATTGGTTTTTCTTGGCATTACATTATTATTTTGTTTTTTCTCTTGTGTTCTATCAAAGTATACACTACATAGACCTAAAAAGTCAGAAACTTTTACTCTGCTAAGAAAATAATAATCATGATATTCAAGATGCGCAGGTTTTTTCGGGCTCAAGTGTACATGGTATATGAAACATTTTATTTTCACACCAATACAATTTCTTACACGTATCCTAATATTTCCTTATATGCATTACACGTAGTGTATACATAGGTACAAATTGTATTTATTTTTCATTTACTTAGCATCGATTTTCACAAATGATGCTTGTAGTTTATGCGGTATAATTTGTGACGTGCAGTCGAAATATTCCTTAAACATTGCAAGATTTTTTCCATATACAACAAATATTGCTCCTCATATCTGCTATTATTTCAATTTTGTTACCAATTAAGCATTATTCAATATTTTATTTAACATTTTTTACTGTACCAAGGATAGCTATATCCCACACCAACTTAATAAGAATTACATGATTTTAATAGAACATTATGGCAGAAGGTCCGATGTCGAGTTCCGAGGATCATTCTGGGACGACCTGTAATATTGGTAGCATATCTCAGAAAAATCAAGTAGTTTCGATGAAAAGCCGCGGACGGCGGATTGACGGATTTTTTTAAAATTAGATATTTTGATTCTACGTATATATATTTTGAGGGATTCATTTTGTTTTTCTAGGTCGATTACGAAGATCTATTATTGAAAATAAAATGCTAATAGAATAACTCTAAAAATTACTATTTGAGGAATACAAATAATCTTTCTTTCTTAAATTTCAAAGTAATAAATAGAAATAGTAAATTTTTGAGTACTCAATTTAAAAAAAAAAAAAAATATAATAAATTTTGGAGCTATCTGACGTGTCCATTGAATTTACGCAATGGAAGTATTCTAATTTTTCTTTGGTTTTAAAAACTGGTGTCTAATTTTTTTTTAGTCACTTAATATATACCATTTTGGAGATAATATAAAAGTAATTTTAATATAATGATAAGAATTTTAGTATTTCTTTCTGTTTTGTATTACTACATTTACATCAATTCAAACTTAATTAATTCCAATTTAGATTGACCTATGGAATGATTAAGACATGAATAAATATTTCATTCAAATGAAACATTCCACATACGTTAGCAATCATTGACGTCAGTTTCTACTGTCACCTTGAAGTGTCTATTGGTCCATTTATCAGTTCTGATGTCTATATTTTTTTTATAACGTTAAGTTTTGTAATAATTCCATACATATAATTGTTTTTGTGTTGTTCTATGTCTTTTGCAGCCCGGTATGGTGAAATTGTTTTTTCTCAATTCGAGTCAAAATTAAATAGAAAAATTATTACTTGAATAAGCAATAAAATTTGTTGCCTATTTCAAAATGTGGGATGAATATTTGTAACAAAAAAATATATAAAATTTAAAAATCCGAAGCTTCAGAAGCAGCTGTAATTTTTTCTTTAAAAAAAATCATAAAATATGAAATTCATGAAAAAGACAAAATGCAAATCAAACGAAATATTTTTAAATAGTTAAAATATTATTTCAGGAATGTTGAAAATAAAATAAATATAATATATAAATTATGTAACAATTCTTGGTGGACAATATTTTTTAATAAATCATAATATTTTAATAAAATTAAAATTATTATTTTGTATACCGTTAGAACTCAATAAATTGCTTGGTAACAAATCTAAACGAGATGGTATTGTCCTTAATATATTTTCACTATAAGTAATAAAGTACTTACCGTATACTTATAAAATGGAGAAAATCCGTTTCCATTCAATTTTTTTGTATATATTTGCATATTTAAACAATACCTATTTTTACATGTAAAATAATTCATTATGCTTATTTTTCTTACCCTCTTTTATTAAAAGTAGTAAAATCCACAATAACGTGGTCGAAGGAAAGTCCTACAGGAAATTACTTATTTATATCATTACCTATATTTATTATGCATATTTGAACATCTATATACGTATTATTATCCATCTATATTATTGTTTACATTACTCGAGATTTAAGGGGGTTTATAAATTATAGTAAGATGGGACTATAGTTTGGCAGTAAGGTGCTATGGGAGGTCAACGAACTGCTGCTATTCAGCTGTCATCAACAGAAGAGCCCCAAGCCACGACCAACCAATGCCAAAGTGTCTACGCAGTACGATCTTCCGTTTGAAGTTTGTTAGAGGATCATTATTAACCACGAACAACAATATAAGTAAATTGTATAGAAGTTGACACGTTATTAATATGAATTATCAATACAAGAAGCAATAATGTAATTCAAGACTGCTTAGTAAGTAAGGTATTGAAAACCAGTAGGAAACTTTTCTTACACACGGACGGTATAACAATTCATACCAAAGATCCGCTAACTTTGCAACATCAATTACCTATATAGATTAAAAGATGCGTAAAAACTATCCAAAATTAGACTAGATCGTGAAAAAACGAAATAATATTTACGCTTCGAAGAAATACCTGCCTTATAATTTATATCGACAACAGCCGAACTCCTCAGTTTACTATCGTGTACCTGCATTCTACGGAAGAATGACTCGGGGCCCGCATGTTAAAGTGAACCGGAAGACTCATACAAAGCGATTCAAACTACTTTACTTACTTTTTGCACATATGTTCAAAATAGAAACTAAGACAGAAACTAAACACGTACTTAAATCCATATGGACATACTTCTCAGAGATATTCAGTATAGCCAAAAAGACTCACCTACAAAAATTTCGAATTTTTCAATCAAAAATATTAGGACATAATCCAGGACTCACCCAAATGATACTTTATAGCAATAATTGTGAATTCGTTGGAAAAACTGGCAGTTGATCTGTTCCCATCACTTCCTAGCAAACCGCTGGTAAAAACATTATTCCCCAACCAAGCAATGTCTGATTGGTAGTATTGGTAATGGTTTGCTATACTGGTTCGACTATATTAGACTTTATTAGCATCGGAATAAAATTAAAAAAATAAATAATATGTATATATATTGAAAAAAAAAACATAATGTACAATAAAACATCATTTTAGTGAAAATTGTCGATTTAATAGTAGAGCTAGAATATTAAACTTTATCCCTAAATCAAATAACAAAAAAAAATCCTAATGGGGTTGGGTGGTGACTAATGTTTAGAGGTTCGCCAATCTCTCAAATGGACCGAACCATTTCATTTAAATGGCCTTAGGGCTGGAATACAGAGTTTATATAGGACACTTTAGAATCCGAACTTCATTCTTTCATTACAAACTAGCTCTATAATATAAACCAACGGGCTATAAGTCATTCATTGGTGTAATTAATGACAAATTAAATCCTTATTAAAATATACCACTAATTAGTAATTTAGTTAATATAGATTTTAATGTATTTGAGTAGATTTTAATACCTGAAAATAGAACCGTGTCTTAACTTATTTATTAATGAAAAATTATTAAGAGCTTTTCAACAAATATGGTCATCACCGCTCCGGTACTAAATTTACAAAATAATATACATTTTAAAAAAATAAAAGAGAAAGTACAATTACAAAAAAAAAAAAAACTGTATAAATTAATTTCATTACACAAGTTAGAAATTTTGAAAATTCTTATGAAATACTGAAGTTCAAATTAATTACAAACAATTTAGGAATTATAATTACTAATTTATAGTAAAATAAAGCAATAAATTGAATGAAGAGAAATAAATAAAAAGAGACTAATTACGAAGGATTGAAATTGTAAAATATCTATTTAGAATTCATAAAAACCGTAACCACTAGCAACATATCGTATTTTGATAATATATTTCAAGTTATACAAAGATATATTGTCTAATGTAAGAGATCTGAGGATTATTGGATGGAAAAATGTGTTAGGATTAAGTAGAAAGGTATTGCAGAATTGTTGGGCATTATAGGTCTAAGCAATAATTTAGTTATAGATAATGGATTACATCGAAACTTGTAGTATAATTGTGTTAATTAAGCAACAATAATAATTTAAAACAGGTTGTATCAACTATCAAAAATGAATCCAGGTAAATATATTTATATAAACAAATTATCTGTAGTCCAACAGTATTGTTAACTTATCTTCACTATTAATGTTTTAATCCATATTATTGTAAAATTGAATAAAATGTGGATATTTTAATGTTAATTTGAAGTAACATATACAGTGTTGATATAATATAATATAACTATAATATATCAATTTTAGATCAGTAATAAATTATATAACATATATTACTGATCTTAAGTTGCTCATTTATTTACTTTTACATTTGAGATTTCATTTCTTGGTTAAAGCACCTTAGACGAATATTTTTCTCAATAAATTCAACGACCCATGGAAAGAGACGTACCTGAAACGAAAAAAATAAAATTTACTGAAAATATGTGAAATGAGAGTGAAACTCCAAAAAAAAAAAAAAAAGATAAAAATTACTTAAGTTTAAGTATCACAATATTTTTAGAAAATTTTAAATTTAGTCTTGTTAAGAATTGAAAGAGTTTTATACTCATATAAGTTAAAGAATATTTAATTGTTTTTTGTAAAATTAATGGGTATTTTGTATTATAAGAGGTCGTAGGGTTAAGTGACCAGAAGCTTTACAGTGTGCAGAACAGGCGAAAAAAAATATTTATTTTTCATTATCAATTATACATTGTATAATGACTGTGTAAACAATTAATAAACATTAAATTTTTCCCAATATCGGGCAGTTTTCGATGTGAAACAAAATTTAGGAGAACTCAAATGTGGGACTATTCTCCCAAATGGGGGATGTCAGGTCACTTTATCGTAAAAGTAAGCTGAGAAACAGTATTTTGTTAATTGACGACTGCTCAATAAAATATGCGTAGTGAAAGCTGGTTGGTGTGTATGAATAGAAGGTTGTACATCTTTCGTGAGAGTGTTTCCAATATACACAGTTCAGACTAAAGTTTATAAAGCATGTTGATAATATGTTTGGAAATTGAGGCATCATTGTCTGATTATTATCGCAGAGCACATTGGTAGAAAATTCGCATTGTATTGGATACGCATGCACGCACGCATTTCTCTGCACATGCACTCACTTCCAGATAACCATTTAGTTTTATTATTTAGTTTATTAATGTTATTTTTCCTCTACATTATTGAAGTCAAATAACATTTGATGTATACAGAATAAAAAAAAAAATGCCTCGCATAAGTACTCCAACAGATAAATAAATCAAAGGTAAGCTTCAGAGGCCAATACAAATGAAAGGGTTACAGACTGTGAGCAAATACGTTTTCTCCCCTCCCCTCTGCCCAACGAAACTTTTAAAAGGTTTATTTAAAAATAGTTACCTTTTATCTGATTTCGGACATCTTCGGGAATAATATTTACTATTGAATGAAACTATTTGCATGAAAGAGTTCAGAAATTAATATTCCCAAATTTAAAGTAAACCGTTTTCAGTGACGGTTTAATCCGAGTTAATTAAGCAAAAATGCTTCAAACCAAGTAAGTAAATCATTTTGCTCGTGGTGATTTACGGTTTGCATAAGAATCTACATCTCATAAGATAATTACGTAATGCGAAATAGCCTCTGAGGATGAAAAGATTATGAGAGCGCTCCACGAAGATTGGTCCAAGGGAGGTTTGTCTTGAGGAAGGGCGCATAGATCTCTCAGGTCGCCCAAGAATGGGCCTCAACGGGACGGGTTGTGGAGTGTTGCAATATTGAAAGCATGGTCTTCTACAAGAGGATGCCTGAAAAGGTATGTTGACTCCTTACTCAGCAATGCGTATTTTAGAAGTAAAGACCACGTAATTAATCTTATTTTTGTTTGAATTGGTGATAATTAGTTAGTAATGAAATATTACAATACAATATCTTGAGCCTTTAAATATGAGTGTGTAACAAACCAGTCAATGGGCGCTAATTACGTTAACGTTTTGCTCCAAAAAACAACCAAGCAACAAACCAATCAACATTTCCCAATTCAAAGCATCATCGGACTATAAATCATAAGACCAAATAAATAGTGACCAGCGATAACACATACCACTCCATTAAAGACATCAATTCTTCTTTTTTTTTTTTTTTTTTATTAGTCTGATTTAGCCTGTCGAATTGAGATTAGTAACAACCTGATAATAGTTATTGTCTCTTTTATTCATTAATTCATGCTATCTATCATTAACTAATTAATAATAATCGAAAACATTTAATAAATACAATTTTAAAAACTAGGAATTCAAAAACTTATAAACAAAGAAATATGTTACAAATTTTTTCCGTTTTTTTGATGTCCTTTAGTCGTTTTGATTTTCAAAACAATATTCGTGGAAACGCGTGGAATGGATAAATCAACATTTGATAACTTTGATTAAAAGGGAGTTTATTAGAGCGACTGAGAATCAATGGCGGACCCATGGGGAGGAGAGAGGGAAATTTCACTTTCCAAACTAATCACCGAGAAAAAAAAATGTGACTGTTAAATATACCTACTATCTTATTACCAATTCTCGTAACTGTGATAAATTATCATTTATTAGGTATGAGGTGGAGGAGAAGGAGAATTAATCTAGGCTCACCTTGTAAGAAATCAATTGCTACAAATAAATCGATTAAATTAATTAATTATCTTTATATGTTTATGAGAATCGATAATGTAATTGTCAATTGTAATAACATTTTTTTTTAATTTAAATAAATTAAATGTGTTAAACTTCTTTCGTTTTCTTATTTTTCAAAACTGATGAAAAGTAAAAACTTATTTATTGTGGTCCAGTAATTCGCTTGACACATTTAAATGGAATCCTAATCAAGGCCAAAATAGTTTTAAAATGGTTCCAACCTTATCATTTGTTGTTGGGTTATTAATTACTAGGAAATGGATTTTCAAGTAAAATAAAAAGCTAAATATGTCCATATACATGTATTTATATTTTCCCAAATATGCAACAAAATTTGAGATATATTTAAAAATTCTGATTGTTGATGAAATTAAAAAATAAATACATATACGAATATTAAGGAAAAAATTACAAAATAATTAACATTTAAGATTATGTTAAGAGACCAGATTTATATGTGAAATAAAATTTCAAATATATATGTATGCATGTATCGATTTTTTCATAAATTAATGAGAATATAGAAAAATCAAATACCAAAAATCAACCTTTACTTCTCAAAATTATTCGAAAATACATATATTTTTAAATTTTCAAAAATATAAAATTTATGTAAATATTTTTCAGACCCATGACAGAACAAAATATCTTCTTACCCGTAAAAAAGCTCGTTAGGAAATTCGCGAATGTATTTCGTCGTATGGGTTTTTGTGGTCGATTTAATTTTTGATTTTTTAACAACCGACAAAATAGGACACTAGCACATAGATTGAGATAAATTCTGAATAGAAAGAGAGATAGTGGAAACATTAGCCATTCGTGGAAAATGGAATTCAAATTTCCGACACAAAGAATTTCTAAGCATTTCTAAGGAGCAGAAAGTATTTCTTTTGTCGTTACTCGTGTTTTTTAAATTTTAAATTTGAATGTTCTTTATTGTCTAAATATGAACAATAATATGTAAAATAAAAAATGCTTCATTTGCTTTTAAATTGTATGAAACGTAAAGTATAATGCCGAAGAATGGTGTACAAGGGGTAGAAAAAAATATATGAATATACGTAAATCCGCTCCCTATTAATTACGGAGATTGCAGTGGTTAACGTAACTGTCAGCATGTATTCCAGACAAAAGATAACACAATCACATAATTATACACATCCTCCTTCCTATGCACCCTTATAAATATGCACTGCAAATTAAAAATAGTTAGCGCCTCACAGAAAGAATAACTATCTATAAGTATCTATACTTTAAGAAATACCCCAAAAAAATTTGTTGTCACTCTCACCTAATCTCCTCTCCCTCCTCCCTCCCTATAACAAAAAAAAACTACCTCTATATCCGCCTCTGGATTTTCTTTCTTTCTGGAAAGCTTTATCCTTTCTGGATTTCAAGGCTATTTGCAGTTGACACATCCGTAAAAGACCTATTAGCCTAAAAAATATCCTATTATTTATATATATTAAAAGAGTATGAACAATGAACGCAACGACCTCTTAAACACAAATTTTGAATTTTGAAGGCATTCAAATGTAGTTGGATACTTTCAGGGCTTTGGTTATTTAAGCTGGCATCAAAAAGTCGAGAGGCCGGAAATAGCCGACGCTAAAATTTCATAAGCACTCTGGATATTAGAAGACCTAGACCGAAATACACAAGTTGTCGTAAATATGTTATGCCTTTTCGCTACGGTTCTGGAATAGAAGGACCTTCCTTACTGCCCCGGTATAAAAACTTCTTCAGTGCTTCAAAATACACAGTAGGGTCACATACATTACATATACGAAGAAAACAAAAAAGGTTTATAATATTTCTAGCAACTACCATTCGATTTGAAACAATTTTATTAATTTATTTAACATATGTGAGTCTCAAAAATATATTGATAATAGGTTTAGAGAATAACAAGATCATCACTCAAAATATCATTGTTATGAGGAAATTTTGATTCGGCTAAGCCACTAAGCTTTCAGTGTAGAAAGCATGCGTTCGCTATTGTATGGTCTGTTTTTTTATTATGAACTCGTCCTTCGTACAAAAATGTTCAGTAAGGTTCATAGCATTTCTAAAAAAATACAAGGAGGGCTTATATCATTTATGTGGCCGTTTTCACTTCTTAATATTTTTATATTTATATAATTTTATTATAATTGTTAGTTGGATATTGATTATTTTTTTTTATTTACATACTAATAAATAATGCATTTATTGTATCATGACTATGTTATGCTTTGTAAAGGCGTAAGCAAAAGTTGATTCAATGTCGGTTTATTGGTGAACCTTAATATCAAATATCTTAAGCGGAAACGAAGTTTTTCTTGACAACTATATTTCGAAAACGGTTCTTTCGATTATGCGCAAAGTTGGAGTAAAGTTGATAATAACGTGAAATGGGTTCAGTATCAATTTTATGAAATTCCAATTACTTTTTTCACTTACTTACAATTACTTATTTTCCTTGGGACACCTATACTTCGAAACCGTCTCGTCCAATTTGGAGGAAGTAGGTTTTTAACGACGCTAATTCCGAATTTAATATCGGATTTATCATCGCACATGCGCATTTTGATTTACTGTTATTGTCGAAGTTTTCTTGGATATAGGGATCGTTTACTAGGTATTCTACAGTTCTGATTCCTATTTTGAATCGGATTTTCAATATACATTTAGTATACATTTAATTATACATTTTGAACTATTTTAGTGATTAATTTTTCCGAAATATGTCGATATAAAGAATTGAAACATCCTGAAATGGTGAGGAAGCTATACTAACCGACTTGGCCGATTTTTTTTAAAAATATATAGTCGATTCATAGATGTAAAAAATGTAGTCATTTACGCTGGATATTTACGATATTTGACATCTTATTTACGTGGTTAAAATTTTCATTTTAAGTGAAAAGAATCATGTCCATATTTATTTCTAAGTATTACCATCTAATTATTAATCTTCTTCCATAAATGCAATATTATGTATCTATAGGTAGTTTGTTATAATAATGTAAAAAAATAATAACCAGTTTTAAATTCCAAAAATTCATTCCAGTACCTATATTAAATTACGAACATTTACTACTTTGATCCAGTTTGATATTAACTTAGTGACTCAAATTTTGTCGAGAGTCTTGTTTTTGAAGTAATGTTGCACAAAAGCAAAGATTAATGGGAATTTTCAAACATCCATCTCTATAACTCCCAATCTTTTTCCTGTTCTTCTCTTTGTCACCACTCTCTTGTTCCTGGGCCTCTTCCTCTAAATCATCTGATACGCCTCCATATATCTCCTTTCCATTCCTCTGCGAGCCAGACAATGTTTTACTGAACTTTATGATCCTTTGGTGTAGTATCTATTAGTATATATAATAAATTCAAATGCATTGTGTGCTGTACTTCTATTTTATTTCTAGTCATATTTCTCACCTCGATATTTTTATTTTTTTTAATGTTTTTCCATAACACAGAAGATGATGTAAGTCAGTCTAGAGTTACGGAGGCTATTAAAATAAAACGAGTGCGATCAGGAAATGGGAATGGATATACATCCATTCTTATAATGACAGGTGTAAATTAGAAACCTGCGTATTCAATAGTTACCTCGCCTTTAAAAGATTAAGTCGTGTTAAATACTAATATTTTCGTAAGAAGTTGAGTTTTTTTAACAAAATAGATTTAAATAACGTCAATTGTAAATAAATATTAGCTTGAAAGCTGCTAATTTTGTTACCTGTCCTTATTTTTATTATTGTTTTTGATTTATGTATTTCTACCAGTTATTATTCATTTGCTTGATTTCCTATTTTCTGTCGTTGCATAACAGATTGGATATTCAACAATATACAAACATACATACGCGGATGATATGGAATAAATCCAAAATTTTAAATATATATTTTAATCGTTTTAGTCAATGATTTAATAGACAACAATTTAATTTAATATTATATATATTTCTCAAAAATGTTAAATGACCGGAGACATTATTATCATTTATGTAGTATGAGAGTGGTAATATTAAATTTAATATTCTCTGGTAATATTAAATATTAAAGTGTAAAAATGGAAGAAAAGTGAATTGATATAAGAAATAGTGTTCACAATCTTGATCATACTTTATATTTTTTTGTTTGGGAGTTGTGCCAAACTCCTATTAGAGCTGGAAGAAGACATCAATGTTACAAGTTTCGTCAATACCGTCCCCATCCTTATTCTTTGGTTTTTTATATTACATGTTCAATTATAGAACATTTTAGGCTTGAGAACTTAAGATAAAAACAAACGAACACTGGAAAAAGATTTTAATACATTAGTATACATACATACATTAGTCTAACTGCAAAAGTCACGTTCTTGACTTTTTCAAATTTTAAGAAAAATAAAAAACTGCTTGCTTCCGACAATAAAAATAATCAAACATAGCTTATATTGAAGCACGAAATCTTGCAGATTGCATTCAAACAAAATTGATTTACATCTGGTTTCCTACATGAAAGCTAATTAAGTTAAGGAAAAATGACGAATCTATCCGTAACTCAATTGTGATAAACTTTGGTGAATGTGAATTTTGCAGTTAGGACCCTCATTTGTAATATCCCAAATGAATCGCTTGGAAGTAAAGTTAAAGTTGTTATTTTAAAAAAATAGAAAAAAAGGGTAATTATTGGGATCACACGCTGCTTTATCAAAAGGGGGCTGCTTTCAAGGGGCTCACATTGAATAAATCCTCAAGTGAATATATGAAGGGACCCCAAACAATTAAAGAAAAGGGTTAACTATTGTATACACCAAAAGGGTAGTATTCTGAACTGCTGTAATTAATCTGCTATGGTGTTTCTTCAGTGTTTGTACAATATCCTCTCCAATATTATTTTCTCTGACCTCTTTTATTCTCCTCAGCAATAACAAATAATCAATTTCATCATAATTATTTTGTTATAATTAAATTTATTTGTTATTTTATTTTAGATTTTTATCAAAAATTTTCATTAAATACTTTATTTAAAGTTATAATGATAAAATTAGATAACTGGTGATGTGAGGGTGTATAACCTTACAGAGGCCACGCCCCATTTTGATAAAGCAGTGTGTGATCCCAATAATTACCAAAAAAAGTGTTAGTAATTCCATAAAGTATGATAATTATTTTTCTATAAAAAATGTCTTTAAATCCTTCTAAAATGTTTTGTTACACAGAATTATTAACAACCTGGCAGTAGTATGGATGGCATATTAATGATGACATATTACCTTTTTTTTGTCTTACCTGAATTGAAGTTATATTTGAATACAAATATTTTGCTTCATTTATTTATAAGATATAATAAATTCAAATTGTTTAATTTTAGTAATGTATATAAAAGGAGGGACGGTAACTACAAAAAAAAAATGTGCAAAACGATTTTTCTTAGTTTTTTTTTTATTTTTTCACTATATTGACTTAAAAACGGAAAACACGTAGATATCCTTCCGACTCGTGAAAAAACTTGTATAAAATGATGCATAACTTCAAAGTATCTTCTAGATGCCATCTAGAGTTAGGAAAATGTGGAGAGGGGAAGCTTAAAGGTATGGCACTGTGTTCCTCTTTTCCAAGTCTCAGGTTCGAGATGTATTTTGCTATCAGTCGTGGATCTGCCCTGTGGATTCGGGGGACCTCCTTCTGGGGCTAACCCAGCCTCTAAAGTGGGTATCTTTAAATGGAGGAATAATCTGACGGTTGAGCGTAATCTCGGCCGAATCACCTTGCTGAACCGTTGATTTAGAAACAGTACGGTTCTTACAAAGTACTGAAACCACGACACTCCATGGATTTTAGTGGTACAGGTTCGGAAAATGCACTTATAGCAGAAGGGCTTGATTATAGCCACCTTGAGGCCCATAAGCTCTCTTTTCATTATTTGGTAACATTGGGATAATATTATATTTTAAATACTGATTTGCTATTAAGAGCGATAATACTTTGAAGAGGTAATTTTGTGATTTAGGACAGGGAAATTAGTGACATCCAGGGCATTCTCCCTTAAATTGCTTCAAAGAAAAATACAGTGGAGCGTCGATTATCCGAACGTTCGATTATCGGAACGATTTTTTTTTTTTTATATGTAATTTTAATTAATTTGATCATGTAAATTACTTATTCATATTGTTAAAATTATTGTTATTTTGAATAAAATTAAACGAAAAATAAAATTATTTTTCCCAACGTCCATTCTTAATTATTTCTCAGAAACTGCTTCATTAAATAGTATTCTAGAAATGTATTGTAGAACTGTATACCTAATTAGTTCTTTGCACTTGTTTCTGTGAAACCCTTTCCGTTCATTTGGCTGGTTGTAGACAGCTTACTTTCAGTTTTAAACCGTTCTTTATGAGGTATACCGCATTTGTGATCACTTTTTTTTTCAAATTAAAACATGTCAACAAAAAGAAAACGAGTGGTTCTTTCATTAAAAGATAAAATGGAAATTATTACGCGGCTGAAAAAAGGTAAATCCGGTCAGACATTGGCTATCGAGTTCGGTGTTGGTAAATCAACGATAACCGGAATAAAAAATAATTCTGATTCAATCACCAAGTACGCACATAATCTTGAGGCGGGCAGTTCAAATCGAAAAATATGAAAAAAGCGAAAAGTGAATTGGTGGAAGATGCTGTTTACACTTAAAAACGGTCATCTGGGCAGCCCATATCGGGGCCCATTTTGTGTTAAAAAGTATTGGAATTAAACATGAAGCTTTGTGGCGACCCAACCTTTATAAGTTCCGGTTGGTTAAAAAATTTTCAATTACGACATGGGATACGGCAGATTGAAATTGACGGTGAAAAATTAAGTGCTGACGCTCCAGCAGCAGTTTCTTTTTCCGAGAACTTGATGAAATGTCTTGAAGTCAAAGAATATGATTTGAATTTTGTTTACAATGCTGATGAAACGGGCCTTTATTGGAAGGCTTTGCCATCTAAGTCGTTGGTGTTTCGGAAAGAATTGGCAGCTCCAGGTTACAAAATGAGCAAGGATCGCGTTACATTAATGGTCTGTGCCAATGCATCTGGGACACAAAGAGTTCCGTTGTTAATGATAGGTAAATCCAAAAACCCACGGTTTTAAAAACGTGAAAATTCCGTTAATATACACAAGCCAAAAAAATGCTAGGATGGACAGCGATTTGTTCATAAAATGGTTCAAAAACTATTTCATTCCTGAAGTGAAAAAGGTTCAGCAGCATAGTGGAAAAGAAGGCAGAGTATACATATATATATATATATATATATATATATATATATATATATATATATATATGTTTGTGTGTATATAGTGTGCGAGTACCTGAATTTCAATTATCCGAACTTTTGATTATCGGAACCACCACTGACAACATTAGTTCGGATAATCGACGCTCTACTGTACTTCCAATTTGATTTATAGTATGAAACAAACAGATATGCTCAAAATAAAAGAACTGGTACGTAAGGTTTTTATAGCGCCTTATTTGGGAGAAATTGTCATGCGACACAAAATTTAAAATTATATGATAATGTCTCATGTATGCCCTCAAGGTATGGATAATATGTCAAAAACGGAGCACGTCTTTAAGGCAAGATTTTAAAATATAGAGTCATGTTTCTTAATTTTGTTTTTGCTATTGGTTAGGTTTCTATAATAACTTTAAACTTATAGCTTTTTGCCTATTAATAATTTAATTTATAATACTTTAAAATTGATAGGTATCGTTATGATTATGGTATGCACTAAATTTCCTATTCTTTTGAACGTGCTTCATTAATATATTTTATTTTTATTTTATTTTATTTGCCACCCTACCCTGCCTAGAAGGCAATACGGGTGTTTGCAGGAGTGTGATGTTATGCATTTCTGCTTAACAACACACTGCTGCAAGTAAAACAGATTACAGTAGTAATAAGTAAAACAGAGTAGCTGTGCACACAGCCTGCTCTTCGGTACTTCAGTTTAGCCACCATCATCTTCTTCCCATCCTGGGTCTTCTGTCCGGCGGCCTCTCTGGCAAGGTCCTGTCTCTCCTTCTCAAGGAAAAATGTGTTGGAACCACTATCGCCTTCCAACCACACACAAAGTTCTTGAAATGCGGATAATTCATTTCGGTCATCAGCTGAGGGAACTCGCTCTCCGTCAGAACATAGAGCCCTGTCTCCCTCAGTAGTTTGGCCCTCAGTGCCTCATAGGCAGTGCATGCTGTGATGATATGTTTAAAAAGCTTCGCTCTGAAACTCCCATGCCCCGTGAGAATCTGTGAGACCCAGTAGTCCAGGAGGACCCATGTCGTTTCCAGTCGCGATCCGACGGTGGGAAAGAACTTCCTCAAGGTAGCCCCTTTAGTGGTAGTCACCCACCGCCGGTTCCATTCTTCCACTGTATACTCCCGAAGGATTCTCTTCCAACTGCTAGGGTCTGCATTGATCCTCACCCGGAGATCCGCCGGTAGATCCGTTGGGCCTTCCCTCCTTATCTTGTGCCGGAAGTAATCTTCTCGCAGCAGGAGGTCAAGAGGTATTCCTCCTGCTAGGACCTGCACCGCCTCATGAGACACCGTCCTATATGACCTGGTTACTCGAAGCAGAGCTATCCGCTGGATGGTCGCCAACCTACTCTTTTGTCTGTGCGAGAGGCCCTGATTCCAGGCTGGAGACGCGTACCTCAGGATACCCACTATTACTCCTTTATAAATGGTCATCGTTGCTGGGTATCTGAGGCCCCAAAAAGCGCCACCAATACGACTGAGTCCATTAAGGGCTATGGTCACCCTACTTCTCAAATAGTCCAAGTGAGGCGTCACATTGAAGTTTCTACCGATCCTTACTCCAAGATAGGTAACTACCTCACCTGGGCGAATTCTTGATCCTTGGATGACCATAGTTATAGGGTGAGCCCTCTCAGTCGTACCTCTTAAGAGGATGGCCTGAGTCTTGGAACCCGCCATCTTCAACTTCTTTCGCTCGCACCATTCTCCTATCAGGTTGGCGCACCGTTCAGCTTCATCTTTCAATCTGGCTCTGCTATTCGAGGCAACAACAACAGCCAGGTCATCGACATAAGCAGTAGCGGGGAACCGCTCCTCCTCTAGCACTCCCAGCAACTCGTCGAAGACCAATTTCCACAGAGCAGGACCAAGGACAGAGCCCTGCGGACATCCCCTCTCCACAGTGTCTTCTACTTCGTAGAAGCTACCACGAATCTTTATTGTTCTGTCCTGGAGGTAACTTCTGACCAGGCCATACAAGTTGCTGGGAGCCTCATACTTGTGCAGCTGCTGGAGCACGCTCTAATTATTGATCGGTTCCAAATCAATAATTTTTTAGAGAATTATTATAGTTACAGTTAGATTTAATATCATTAATAAAGTAGCACCAAATAAGCACTTCGTAAAATGCCTTAGTATTTTTTCGACTAAATTAATAGATTCTTCAGTTTCGTCTATTATTTAAATTGTAATTAATTAAGTTAATTTCTGATTTTGTTCTATTCTATTTAATTTATACTCTCCATGTTTATTTCTCAACTCCAATGCATTCAAAAGAAAATTCCTCGCAACAAAAGGGAGTTCATAGAATAAATTTTTCATAAATTCCACCGTGGACAGAGATTATAAAAGTCACATAGTAGGGCGGAGTACAATCTGAGAGCCAAGCCCCCTTCATTCCCTTTGTTTTCCCGCTCGTCGGCCAATCTTGAATATCTCATTCCCGTCTCTTTCTTCAAATTGCTCTCCAGCGACACCGAATATCTCATCACTCTGAATAAACTGTCTTTCGGTTTCGATAAATTCATTCCAGTTGCTTGGGAATAAATTTAGGGGTGATTAATAAAAAAGAATAAAAAAGAACTTTATCAAATAAAGAAATTAATCCTTTTAAAATACACAATAGGCGTTTTAAGGAAACAAGGAAGTATTGACAACTGCAATAACAACGGACGCCTAAGGATCTATTTTGTAATAAACAAAACTAAATAAACACGTTATTGTTCTGTATACAAATGGAATAATTGGTTGTTTAATATACATTTGTGTTGTAAAGGGGCGTTTTGTAAGTACGGTACGTGTACAGCAACAGAAAACCCCAAATTTGGGGTTTAAAATTGCTCTAGTTGACAGTACGCCGTATTAAAAAACAAAATAATTACTGAAAATATATATATATGAATATTCCAGATACCTAGCTTATAAGCAAAGACAATTTTGATTTGTCGTATTTGAGTTCTTATGTTTTCGCTGTTAATACTATACAATTTTGAGTTTTATTATGGTTTTCTGAGTTTAATTAAATTTATTATTTGATATATTCAAATCAGATTTTCCAGAGTACTGCGACACTTAACCGGTTACATTCCCTTACAATAAATTACTTCTAACTTCACATAGAAACCCTTTTGTAAGTCAGCCGACTGGATGATGTTCCTTGCTGGGAAGAACATACGTCCTGTTTTGAACGAGACATTCCCGATATTTAAGGCTTTGCAAGGTTTTCTATCCGTTACCAAAAATTTCCGTTTTTTTCCTCTTATCTTGGGGAGTATTTCGTACACCCGAAATACGGTTATCCGACTGTTTCGTTGGGACCAAAACCTTTATGTCCATCCAATTCCTGATTGATCTGCTAGTTGGGGAATAAAAAATCCATAAATAAATAAATGAACAAAATCTCCATATGAAGACTTTACGTGGTTTCCACTCTAAATTATGTGTTTTACACTAAAATATACTTTAATAAATTCACAATACAAATGAGGAATATTGGGATCTGATGAACCAGAAAATGGACTGACGCAAAGAATCCGCATTTGTCCGAAAAGAAAAAAAAAAAAAAAATGATGATAAGGCCTTTTACTTATCAGGCTACTTCCCCATGCTAAAAATTATCTTTCTCCCAATGCCGTACCATTAGTATCGAAAATTAGCAGAAACCAAGTGAGAATACCTGCTCGCAGGCACTCAATATTTGAGTAGAGAATCTAGCCACAACCGGGACTCCGATAATCGCATTTTACAGATGTTCCATTGCCAGAAGCTCTTAAGGACTTACGGACTTAGAAGATAGAATTAATGAATTGGAAATGCGTAAAGCGACTAAAAATTAATAACATTTAATTGAATAAAAAACTATCTTTATTTAAAGGAAAACCCATTCATATATATTAGAGGAATCAGGCTATTGCAACTTGATCCTTATTTAAGTTAGATCTAATTCTCGTTTCTCTTAACTAAGCACTCATTAAGGAAAACTCGTGAATACCCTTGAATTGGTGTAATGACAATGAATTTACACAGTTTATCTTTGTTTAGAGTTTCATTAAAACAACCATCACTTCTATAAGAAGTGTTTCAGTTGTTCTCAGATAAAATATCGATCATAAAAGCTGGTTTTTATTGAAGACAATGAACTTTTTTCTATTTCTTTTTTTAATTATCATTGCGTAGCCGTCATAAAGTTAAATCGTTAATTAGTTCTAACAATTTAAGCAAAAGTTACACGAAATTCTTCAACTTTTTTTTTTCATAAATCGAATTCACTGCAATTTATTTCTGTACTCTGCAAAAATGTATGTTTTTATTATGATTTAATCGAACTACCAGTTCAAAGAGGAATTCAGAAAAACAAAACAAAAGATATAGCTGAATTTAGCTGTAGCGAAGGTTTTCATTCTCAATGAAGCTTTGCACTAACTCCAAATTATTTTTCTAAATACATTTTGTAGCATACCCGAATTGTTCTAAAAATTTTACTTTTTTATGACATTAGAGATCGGATTAGGTCTTTATAATGTCACAAAAAGGTGTATTTTTCATACCAATTCGGATGCAATACAAAAATGTATTGAGAAAAATAATTTGAAGTTAGGGCGTTTTAACTTATCAGGGCAGTTCTATATTTATTTTCTAGTCAACTTATACAAAAATAATATCATAGAACAAAAAGAACTCAACAAGACGTATGGCTGGCGTATCAAGGAATATTTTCATGAATTATACATAATTCCTCATAATTCTAATTCTAGATTTCTGACCTTATAACGATTTCATTGCTTAATTACCAACTCATTAAATTGCAACTTTTTCTCCTGATTTAAAGAAAACCCTGCTACAGATCTCTCTCCCTTAAACAAATTTTCTGCAGTTTTATTGTAGTCAGATACACTATACACCAAGTCACAGATGGGGTAATAACATATTTTCATTAATGTTTTAGCTTCAGTTTTATTCAGTTTTATTAATGCTAATTTCAAAAGAAAAAAACAACGTTAAATTAAGAAAATTTCTTGAAAGAAGTGGAGAAGTTTTTTAAATCTATTTTTAGTACCCAATAACAAGTGTATTTGCATATTGTTTATCAACTATTTTATGTTTATCAGTTGAAAAAATAGTTGAATTTATAAATACAAACAAATTATCATACACAAACATCGAAGATTTATAGGCATTAATTATAGACTAAAAGATGGTAATTATAATTTATATGGAAGAGGAACTCGCAGGCCAAACAGTTCTTAATGTCTAGTGATGACCCGTCGATAACGAAAGGAACGTGTTCCGGGGGAGGTCTATTAGTAAATTATGAATTAACAGATATATAAATAGTTATTAATCATACAAGTGTAATATACTGGGTATATCTTACAATATATTTTTTTTAAATATACAAATTATGAAATAATCTAAATTTAAGGTGGTTTATTGTTAACACTTCAAATACCAGGTGGGAACCAATTAAACCCAGTCTGCATATTTTTATTTTATTAGTAAGTTAGTAAGTTTCATCCCCAACTTTTATTTTTCATAAAGTTTATTAAAATAATATATCTATAGTCAATATTTTAAAGTCTTTTTTTTTTTTTTTTTTTTTTTTTTACAATTTGGACGAAAGTTACAATTATGTAAAGCCTTGTTAACACACTGACAATTTTCTATCATGATAGTACTATTCTGACAGTGAAATAGTGTGCCAATGTCCTATACACGCTGACAGGAAACCTTGTGGCAGTTGCAATAATGGTGGATGTAGAACAGATGACTAAACAGTAATAATTCAGATCACTATAAAAACCTAATAATATAGTTTTAATTCCTCCTCCAAGAATGAATTAATATAAAACAACGTTGGATACAATCAATTTCAAGTTCAGAAATAATAGAAACACGTATGCAGGTTAGGTTAGGTTGATAGATATATAAAGTACTACATTTTACTGTCAAGCAATATACATTTCGCAATTAACCTGACAGTAGCTTTCACTGCCGCAATAAGTACTATCAACTATCACGCCAAGCCTGACAGTGCGACAGTATTGCCAGGACACTGTCGTGGCACCTAATGTCCTACAGCTTCACGATGGCGGTAACTGCCTCTGTGTAAACAGTCCTTAAGTTATATTGCAAGAACAACAAGTAACACTGAGGCCTAGTTAGGCCACGGCACAAATACATAACAAGGATGAAATTAAAAATAAAATACATTTATTTTAAATATTAAATTAAATATTAAAGAAAAATGTTTCCCTTTTTTGTTTAAAAAAAAATCTCATTTTTACTTCTATAAATTTATTTGATGATAGTTAAAAATGGTTTAAATCTGGAGGATATTGTATAGATTATGTTTATAATAAGTTTTGCACCAGCTAATTTTATTTTACTTTTGCATTGAGATTTTATGTTTGTAAAAATGATTTTCATTTTGGTGAACAATATCCCTAAACTAATTTTGTTTCTTGAAAATGAAAAATCGTACGAAAAAATAAGGTGGTGATACAATACCATTTCATTGAAAAATAATAACCTTTAGGACTTTTATAACCTTTTGATAACCTTTTCCATTTGGAACCTTTAGTTCAGTCCGACAACCACAAAAATAGATTATTATTATTATTAATTATATTTAAAAAATGATTTTTTTACATAACTTGCAAACCGTGCAAACCGATTTAAAACATTTGGAAATGCAGCAATAAGATTTTAAATTTGTTATTTATTTTTTAAATATTCATTAAACAATTTTATCATTCCTTTATCCATTCTATAGAATCTAAACATACATTTGCATTGTTTACTGCTTAAAAAAATGTTCTTATGTATTAAAACTTAAATAATCAGTCTGTCAAATGGTCTATATCGATGAAAAAAGTTGAGCGCGCAACTGACACAAATGGGGATCCACGGGAGTGGATCTTATTTATATCGAGGTGTGTTTTAGCCTACATTAAACATTTTAATGCCCCTTACTTTTAACTACTTTTAAACTAGGTTTGAAGGTGTATTGATAATAGAATTACCACAGTGTATTTATTATCAATACCTATTCGTACGTTAACAATGAACAAACGGATGTCTTGTAGCATGAATAACTGATTGGAATAATCACAAAAGAAGAACTTAAGGTGCAGTTAATTAAGGAATATCAAACATTCTGGCTTCAGAAAGACATACCCTGTTACATGCTCAACCTTATGGACTATTACAAAAAAGTTTTTGATAGATTTTCCTTTATAGGCATAGCGTGCTTCTTACTTTTGGAGGGAGGACATGAATTTAATTCAGTTAAAGGCCCTCCTCCGCGCAATGACAGTGGTTCTGAGATATGAAATATTATTTTGAAATTGAAACGAGATTTTTGGCTATCTGAGGGCCCAAAATCTTTTTTACACGTTTTAATTTAATTTATTAATTAACCTTTAAATATATTTCAAGTTAAGTTCGGGACAAGTGCCCCGACGTGCCTCCTACCACAACACTATGCCTATATTTTACAACTTTACAAGGAGATTACGGCATGATCGCCAAAATTCTTACAAAAAATGCAAATTACTATTATAATACATCATAGCATCAGGCTCATCCCTTCCATTAAAATCATTGGCTTTTTTGTATATGTATTTTAAGTAAAAATGTAAAAAAAAAGACAACGAAAGAAACAATACGCCTGGTGGGGGAGATAACTCTGTCCATTTCAACTCCTCTTGAACCCCGCCATTATTTGAAATCGGATATGTTGAAGAATTGTCGACTTAAGTAAATAAATTAATTTTTACTATTTAATTCTTTCTACGCTTTACTACTACATTGACAAATTTTTTGTTGTTACGAAAATTTCAAATTTTTATCCTTATTGCAACAACAGTCAACTCATATCATTCAATACTGTACTATTAATTTATTTTTCAGAACCAGTAAACAATTTTAACCATTTAGATATATCAAATGGGATTAAATTCAAATATTTTATATGTTCATTATAGGTTAACCACAAGGGTTTGAATTATCAATGTAATGAACACCAACTAATTTAAAATCTAAAAAATGTACTATTCCAAATGATGGCTGTTTATGATCAGTATGCTGAACAAATAATAAATAAAACATCTGGTAACAGTAAACCTGAGCTAATATATTAGTTTGTACCTTGCAAATTGGAATATTAATAAATAAAAAACACTAAGTCAATAATTTTTGTAATTCTTAATGTTATACAATGTATAATATAGATATAATAAAAAAACAAACAGTAAAACTATAAAAAACAATTAAAGCAGCGAATTAAACGGCAGTTAACACTAGAGTGGGAGGTATCGAGTAACAGGTGAGTGGATGGTGGATGGAGTGAGGAGGAATGGCTTTCTGCGTAGAAGGAGGGGGGATCCTAGTAGATTCTTTAGTCGCCTCTATTATAGATTTGCATTTTTGATTGTTTTAATTAATAAATTGAAAACTACAAAGTTTTTATTTTTTAATTTTCCCCTCTATGGTATCCCGTCTATCCTATCAAATGGAATAGATCTGTATCAGCTTCAAAAACACATGTACAATCGATGAATTGGAAAAATAAATATTAGAAAGGAAGAGATCTACCCCATAATAGAAGAGATCGACCCATTAATTATAGGAACCAATCTGAATTAGATGATGGTCACTTCTCAAACGCCGAATTTTTAATATAATAATAAAAACAACCTTAAGTATAAAATAAAAACAAAAACTAACATGAAGATAACAACAAACTAACATTAAAATAACAACAAAATAACAGTTTCCAGGAAGCTTAAAAGGTATTATTATTCCTGTAAGCAGAAAAGGAGGGTGATCCATTGTGCTGTTTTGGGTGTGGCCTTGAGGTATTGGGTCCTGTGCAGTGTTATTGATGCGCCATATCTAGTCTAACAGTTTATCTATTCAGGTCAAGTTTTTGATGCATTTTAGATACTGCTTTGGATAATGTGACCCGTTTTACCACATAGAATAACAAATGAGTTCCTAGGGATAACACTCTTTGCCTAGGGATTTGATATTATATTTCTAAACGATCCGAGGGGAAATCACAGGTCATTGGTTATTTTAATTTTTTTTTTCAGTATTATATTTACCAGTTTAAAATTTTATATAAAATTTTATTTTAATTTTTAGTTTTTATGGACAATTTATTAGGAGAGATCGACTATTAATTAACCTCAATTAATTAACAAATTTTATAATTATTTAGTAACATAGAGTGAAAAATGTAATTTGGACACGAAACTGTCAATTGTTTGTTTTTTCTTATAAGCCTAAAATCATCGTGCCATAAACCTCAAAGTTTTCCTGAATTATAAATGTTCGGAAGAGATTTGTTCAACATTAGATAATGAAAAAAAAAGAATAATAAATGAATTAAAAAAAAAAGTTAATTAAAAATATATAAACAATAATACGGGCTATCAAAATATTACGGAAAAAAATGTTAATTTAAGTAACAGGCAATGTGTTTTTTTAAATTTAGTTTTTTTAAAGAGTCTTTCATTTATTTGGGCTCAGTCCTATTCTATTTATAATTGGAATATAACGATCGCGAAAAAAAATGTTTTGGAGAAATATTGAAAGGAAGTTGAAATTTTCTCATATAATACGGAAATTGATTTATTTTCTAAACAGCATAATTATTCATTTATTTATTTAATGACTAAGTTCCAACAACAAGCAAAAGGTCCTACGGTATTCAAAAATGACCGAGAACTTCAAGCTGAATTCTTTTGACTCAAACGTGTTGGGACTGTACTCCAGGATCACAGCGTTTATTATATGTTTCTTCATATCTGTATAATATAGATTAGATGCGAGGACAAACAAGAACCAGGAAAGCAATTTAGATATTTTCCCCTCCGGGGTTATTATTATTAATAAGGATAATCTAAGAACAATACTTCCGTTGTTAAGAACAATAAACAATTTATGAGATACTACGGGATAGTACGGAAGATTGAGTTTAATAAGTCTCTCTATAAGAAGAAAATGGTGTGGAAATTTATGAAAAGTTTTATTTCCTTAACATAAATTTAATACAGTGGGTGGATTTATTAAACAAAGGACCATAAAGTTTTATGAATCTGTTACTCGTCCGACAAAACTCCTTTTTAACTAAATTCCTATAACGCTTTACAAGCTAGCAAAATATTATTAGGTAACAAAGTAAGGATTTAGGACAAGAAAGTGTTTAAAAAAATGGTGTATGGTTAAGTACTTATGAAATAAAATAATGAACTTAGAGAATAATGAACAGTGAGATTGAGAATCAAACAAATACAGACATTTAAATAAAATATCACAGAATGTATCGCAGAGAAAGAATAATTTATTGCTACCAGGTAAGAGCTTAGATTAATCAAATTGTTCAATCAAATCATACATGATTAAAAGTAAATACCTGGATTGAATAACACTTAGAACTTTCAAATAGAAACCATTTATAGCTCAAACAGACAAATAACCATAAAGTTAATGTCTGAGATAAATGTTAAAACATCAATCATGTTGAGAGAAACTCCTGATCACAAGTTCTCCGAATCAACCAGCACTTTACTAATGTGGTCTAGAACAAACAATAATAACTTCGAAACTGTTGACTGCATCGTCAAGTGAATGATCTCATTCCAATAAAAAGCTATTACAAAAAAAAAAAAAAAAAACGAAACTAACTCGACTTAATTTGTGCAAGTTATTTTGCGAATATTCCGCTCCCATTTCGACCACCCCAGAGAGGTTTGCCCCCGAAAATTCGGTAGAAATCTCCAGATTTCAATTCTTACTACCAAGACAAAGTTATAAGTGTGATCTAACAAAGTTTCATGAATGCACAAGTTTTGTTTTTATTCGGTCTATTTTTCCTGTACTATAATAAATAATTGTAACTACTGCATTCAATGTATTCGGTAATACACTAATGGTGTATTCGGTAATGGTACCTAATACATAAAACTAGAAACAGCATACCACACGCCAACGGATCAAGCTATTTTTGACAAATCAAGTGATATATTAACATTGCAGTCCTTTGGCAAAACAAACAAATAAAATAAATTAAGAAAAAAAGAAGTTGAGAAAATAGTCATGACTGACTCTCATGAGTAACGACGAATTATTAGTCATTTTAACCAGCAATAAACTACATTTTTTTGCCAGGGAATGAAGGTTTCCATCTAGTTAAATGAAAATTGGATTAATTACGAAAACCATTATTATTATTTCAAACAACCAAAGGGCTCAGATTCGGTTGAAGGTATTTGGGAATAATATTGAATGCAATGAGCAGTTTGAGCATTAACCCTAATGGTATGGAAATGCGAAAACTTTAGTGAATCCTCCAATAGCTGAGCCCCGAAGTTGGACCGTTTCAAAACCTTAATTTAAAGCAAACATTCTTCCAGTTCTTATTACCGAATAGCTCGGGGCGGAAAGCAAAAACTTTCCGATTTGCAGTAGAAATAATTAAAAAGGAAATATTTCCATTTTTCAGCAGTAGCAGTCCTAAAAAAAAAGAATGGCAAATAAGAGATAAGAAAAAAAAACAAGAAATTTTAAAAATGGACTAGAAGCAGTGTGTCTGAAACTTCGAGGTTAAAACAGCGACTTTCATTTACTGATTCAATCTTTCAGACCTTTGATTTCAGTTTGCAAGAAAATATTTTTATAAATTAAAACGTTTTAGTCTGGTTGTTTTTTTTCTTAGGAAGTCCTCGGGAGTAGTTCAAAATCCAGTTTTGGCAGGAAAGACATAGAGTAATTAGATACTTGTAACAAATTAGATTCTAAGTAACAAATACTTAGTTATAAAAATGTTTAACTAATGAACATGAACAAATTGTGAAATGGACTGTTAAACATATAAGAAAGTACATTGTTCATAGAGAATGACTAAATTAAGCAGCCTGATGATGGGGAAAGACCCCGCAACGTAAAAGAGTTTTGTGTAATATGATTTAATTCAATGAATCTATTATAGATCGTAAAGTTCACCAATGACTTTATAACGTTTTATATATTTTATTGATTGAGAAATTTAAGTTCAACAAGAAATATTTATTTATATACAAGTAGAAGATGATGAGGTTGGTTATCAAGATTTAAAAAAAAAAAATTATGTTGATAAATTGATAAATCTCTGTGATTGAGAATACAGAGATGGAAGGGAATACTTCCGATTAAACAGTAGTAATTAAATAATGAATAATTTAAGTAGTTGCCAACGTAATTTATTCAATATTGATATAAGTAGGTTTCCCTTTCTAACAAAGAAACGCCGTGCACGGAATCTTGATACCAGCAAAGGTAAACTTGAGAGACCCCGACTTGCGAGCTTAACCAGCCATAAAAATAAGGAATCGTAAAAATAAGGCAGGGGCTCTCCTGTGAAGATACAATAAAACCTGCTATCTAGGACAAGGGATAATATAAAAAAATTTCAAAGGACTCGATGCAGAGGAAAGCCCTCTAGCCAAAATTCTTAAAGGATCCACCAATAGGAAGGCCCAAAAGGGCCAAAAAGGGGAAGGGGAAACAGAGACAACGGGAATGCGACACGGAAGTATAGAGAGTTAGAGCTGAAATGTGGGAGAGTGATGTTGTAAGGGTAGAGACAGAGTGTCCAGCAGAGCAGTCCATCCCAGAAGCAACCAGTGAGTCTGGCCGGTAGATGCCAAGACTGCCGCGAGGAGACAAGCAGACAATCAAGCGGCAAAGCGGAAAGTACTCGAGACGACGAAAACAACAATGAGATAAGTCATAGTCCCTTGCATTCGTTTAGTACTTTGTTGTTTAATATTATGTGGCATCCTAATAAACTTTTAAATAAGCAAGTTAGACCCCGTATTCTCAAATGTATATTTTAAAGTAAATAGGTTTTGATAATAAAGTTAATTTAAGTTGTGGATAATTGACATAGCAGTTTAAGTAATAAACTCTCCTAAATCAAGTAAGGCCGGTGTAAAAATCTGTTGCTATATTTACCCAGCAGCCATCATATAGTTTAGTTAAGTGAATTGGTATATGCGACACCCTTGGAAAGGATTTTCAATGGTATTCCTAAGATCCCAACCTTGGGGGACCATAGAAGGGGGATCTGTGGTCTCTAGCATATAAAGTTAAAATATAGTTGGATTGATCGGTTCCTTTCTGAAACCGATACAAATACATAATACATTATATAAATACATTAAGTAAATGCGGTTTCTGGAACCCCCACCTGCCTTAGAAAAGCAGATTGCCAGAAACACAGCACTATTTTATGAAGCAGACGTTCGGACCATAAGGTCTAGAGTCCAGAAGAAATGCCTTCATTGTGGTCTCAAAGTTCGATGTTCAATAAAAAAAAATTATATTTTCCGTGTTAACCTAGACCGCTTCCATCACCATCTTCTTCTTAATTATTACTTCGGTCAACTAATGATATATAATTTATTTATTTACATTTGATTTTTTTATCGTCACAAAAGTTTGGCCGAAATGTTGAATTTTCGGGTTGTTCCTCAGACCGAGAATAAAAAATATGTAAGAATGTCGTATATATTCATTTGATATATCGATCACAATTACAGCCATTTTCGTAAATGATTTGTCATATTCCGAAGAAAAAAAATTGCTATGAAAATTTAAAAAAAAAAGACAATATTGATTACTCACAAAAATATTTCTCACTTATGCAAAAAAAAAAATATTTTATGCTATGTTGGTTTCATTGATCTTCGACTTAGCTCAATAACTATCTATTTCCCTTATATCTTTAAATATTTCTTTTTTTTTCTTTCTCGGCGTATTAGTCTCCATCCTTTCACTTCCTTATAGTCTTTACTAGTTCCTTAGGATTTTTCTTGAGGTTTCTACCCATGATTGTCATCACATCATTCTTCTCTGATCATTGGGAAAATTAGGTAATTATGCATAAATATATTTTTGAGATTTATTCAATAGTTTATTTACGTTAAGAAACCTATCAAAATGGAAAAGGTATCATAATGTGATTAGTTATCAATATCGTTTTAATTTATTATTTTCTACAATGAACATTTGTAATCGACCAAGAAAAAAATTTCTTTGGCACTCCTTCAAAATTTGAGGTATTGCGTTTCAAGATATGCAGAATCCAAAAAAAAAATCCGTTCCTCCGCCGTCCTCGGCTTTTCTTGGTGACTACTATGCTAATGTTTTTCAGCTTTTGCAACAAAAAAAAAAAAGTGTATTTCTATGAATCGCAATCCCCTAGGACATAAGGGTACGATAAAAATAAAACTGTTAATATTTCGTACAAGATTTATAGTAACATTATATATTACCAATAATATTTAAGAAAAAAAAAAGTGCAAATCATTTTCACTAAAAAATAATAAAGAAAATATCTTCACAAGAATAATGTAAAATTCAAATCAGATCAAATCAAAGTAACTGATGAAATGAATAAATGTATGCCAAACAAAAACAGCTACATGACCTACTACTAGTTAGCATTTGAACAGGCTTGTAAAGAGGACAATAACTCTTATGTCACTGTAAGACTGAAATGATACTAGACAGGCTCCTATAAACATATAGAAAATGTAGAAGAGAAGATGTAAGGACTGGGAGACGAGGTGAGGGATTTGATTTGTGTAGCGTTGGGCGGCAGTAAAAAGCTTCTAACAGGCTTTCGTTTCCTTTTACGAGGTCATATGGGCAACTACCATTCACCTTCCTCCAATCATTACCAAACTCTCCTCCTAAGATCGTAATTCATCTGGAGTGGCTCATTGGGATTCTTTTTAACCTCCTGTCGAACGGGAAGTGAAACAGGAACTTCATAGTGGCAATTTAATACTTTTTTAATTGAAAAATACAACTATATTATAGAAACAAATTTTTTGTTTTCTAAAAATCTGGAAGAATTTTTAATTAACAATTATTAAAACTTGAGAACATTTATTTCATGTTTCCTCCATTACATACCCCATCTTCAAGAAAATAACCTACATTGCAATGAATATTCTAAAAACCTTTGTATTGCATTAACATCACGCTTCAAACAATTCCAGATTATAATCGCATTTAAAGCTAATATATATGTGCATCTATATTCTATTGGTTAAAAATAAATATATTATTTACAAAATTGACTACTATATTGTCCATACTTCATCCATCATGTTATTTTGTCTTATTATAAAAGTATTCATTATTTTTCATTCACTATGAATTAATATGATAGTTAGTAGGAGCATATATCAGTCTATTGCAACTTTTATAATAAGACAAAATAACATGATGGATCAAGTATGGACAATGTAGTAGTCAATTTTTTAAGTAATATATTTATTTTCAACCAATAGAATATATGTTCGTATATATTAGTTTTAAATGCGATCATGATCTGAAATTGTGATATTAATGCAATACAAATGTTGTTTAGAATATTCATTGCGTTGTAGATTATATTCTTGAAAATGAGGCGATACCCCGAAACGTTAAATGCTGTAGAAGAGTGGTAGTGGGGGTTTTTGTAATGGAAGAAACATGAAATAAATGTTCAACAGTTTTAATAATTTTAAAATACAACTTTAATGCATGAGATAAGAAAATGATTATTGAAGAAACTATTCACTACAAATACTCCAATGATAAATACCTATAAAAGGTGATATAAGATTTTTTTTCTCCAGTGGAAAAATTATTTTTTTATATTTAATGAAGTTTCGTTGGCTAATAAGTTAAAATTGTAATGATTGATTTATAGTTCGGTTCAATTGTGTAAAGGCATTTAATTCCTTCTGTAGAGTTAATATTTAAAAAAAAATACAATTGGTGTAAATTAAACATTCTCCAAAATATAAATTGCCATTAAGATTACCACCGCATAATGAATGCTAAGGAGTAAAATTACCCTTATCCAAACATTAAATATTACATTGCGCAGGAACCTCATTTCGTTCTAATTGGCTCTTGACAGCCTTAGTTCTTCTCACAAAGGGTTGTTAATTATTCAATTAATTTTCCCTAAGCTTAATTTAATATTATTAATAATTTTAATGATGTACCTTGCACATTAGGTTGTAGTATAAAGAAAGATTTGTAATTAAAGTGAATAAATATAAAGCATTCAATTAAATTCTTACGAATGTATTCCATAAATACATGATTTAAGATAATATATTTTTTATACATATACATATACATATACATATACATATACATATATATATATATATATATATATATATATATATATATATATATATATATATTCTTAAATTAACATAACAAACAACTAAATTAATAAAAAAAAATAACAAAAAAAAACAGGTTTAATAGTTGCACGTCATGGCTGATTTAAGAGGCATTGCATAGCGTTTAAGTCATAATAAATTATTTAATCTATCAATAAGACAAATCATAACTTAATATAGTAAACCGGATTGAATACAATTTTAATATTTTTAGTTTCCCATGGTTAATTAAACATTTAGAATAAAAAATATGGTTGCTGGAAATATAGAGACCACAATTTCTGATAGGAAAGACTTTCAATACAGGTTGGTCTAATGATAAAAAAAAAAATATCAAATAGCATAACAGTAAAAGTTTCCATAGTACTGTCTTTGCCTATGCTACTGTACGACCCCTCCATCCACTCCCGAGCGGCAATAGAAATTGTATGGGCTGTAGAGCTCAATGTTTCTTTCAAAGCACTACCCCGGCCATTCGACTGTTTTTATCTTACCAATAAAACGTTTATTGCAAAAAACGATATTCCGAGAAACTTCATTAATCGTAACACATAAGGGTCAGCTGCCACAGTTTTTGATGGCTAGCCTATGTGAATCTATTGGACTCCTCAAGAACAACAAAATATCACATCAAATAAAATTAATTTTACAAATTAAACTGAAATTAAAAATTCCCAAAAATTAATATAAGCAGCTCTGTTAAATACCAACAGATGATCGTCATTGGTCAGAACTAAATAATCTTTCCTTAGGACAAACAAAAGAAAAAATTAACTAAATATTATGATTTTAGAAGAGTGACCCTAATTTCGTTCCCTAATAAAAACACAATTTTCAAGTCAGAGACATTTAAATAAAGGTAAATAACTACCCAAAACGAAATTTATTTACACTAAGAATATGCTATGCCTGCAATACATGCTTAGAAATCTTTTAGAGGAGTACTCTAAATAGACCCTGGTAATAAACCTGAAGAAAACTCCTCAACTCATCGAAAATATCATATCATTGACAATTGAAAATTGGTATACCGAATTAAGAGAGGATTCTCGGGGAGTGTAGGAACAATCTGCTTTACGTGTCCCACCGGAAGTACTTCCTCGCTAGATGGTAGCATCGATCTATAACATTACGTTGTTGGTATCCCATTATTACTTTGTTAAGAGATCTAGTTTTTAAACAATGAACATTTATAATAGCACGCCATAAAATGCTAAAATGTTATTAATATAATTATACATTTTGTTTTGGAGGCCTATATCTAAAAAAATACTGACTAAAAAATCTTCAACTTCTTTTACTTTTACTTTTACTTCTTGACATCAGAAAAAAAATAATAGCATTGGAGTATAACATTTTCCTCAATCAACCACCAAATAAACTGAAAACACATCTAGACAGACAGCTTTAAAGTAGTACCCAAGGCCTGTGTAATAGGAGATATTAATGAGCACAACAGATTTTAAGGAGCTGCTCGTTTGGAAAAAGAAAGAAAATAAATATGACCAGAGGGCACTACGCTGGAGAACAAGCTATAAGGAAGATATCTACAGAACCTCTAAATTTACAATTTAATTTTCTTAGGAAAGCATTTTTCAACATAGGATTCCAAAAGGTAGAACACAGAAGTAGAAGAAGGTTTTAAATTACATTTACAATACAGGCAGATTTCTTGGGACCATTAAATGAAGAAAAGTATTCTCGGACTCGCCAGAGGAAATTTAATAATTCCTTATGAAGAATAAAATATAAGAAGGAAATTGTAAAGTTAAACTATTTAGTGCTTTTATGCGAGATATAAGGGCAGGTGACAAGGTACTACTTCATTGATGTTTACAGAGCACTCTAGTCTAATTCATAATCAAATTCGCCATAATTCAAGTACATAATATCTACGCGCCAGTAAATTGTGGTGTTAATGGCAAGAGCTATTTCATTCATTTCATTATCGCTGCATATTTAGAGGTTTTTTCTGTAGAAGCCACTGTAAGGGTATTTCCACTACCACTTATCCTTTTCTAAGATATAAGAGTTATAAATGAATTGCTGTAAAGATGTTTTAGAATATATATACATTATTAGTATCCCGTCTTTTAATGTTATAGGTATAATTTTTTCTAATGTCAAAATATGTTTATTATCAATTTAAATTCAACTCTACGCCATCAAAATAACTTTAAAATGTCATTTTATTACTGTATATCCATTTGAATATATCTATAAGTGTCTGTCTATTAGCTGTAAGATGAGATTTGTAGGCAAATCTGTAAACGGACATTTTTGAGCTCCTGATTTCGCCTAATGCGTTATTATTGGGCTTTCAGCAACCTGGGAATAATTTTCTAAATCTCCTCATGAAAATTAAAAAAATATAACCGCAATCAGTACCAAAACCTAAAATGAAAACTAAATGAATATAATCTTTCAACAAAATACTCGATATAAGTAAATGTGCAGATCATGATTACTAGCATCAAATTCTCATAATTTCGTATGGAGACTTTATGGTATAATCATTATTGTTTTTTTTAGAAAAATTAACAAATTAATTTTATTCATATAAGATGTGTAATTGGTATAAAGTTAAGTATATTATATATTCTTGTTATATTATTCTTTTATTGTTGAATTAACACAAACATGAGTAGATCTGCTTTGCTTTGTAACCTTAACTATTCAATAACTGTCGTTCAATACTGTTAGTCCGATTCATCATATTTAAGTTTATAATACTCGGCTTTATTCTTATTTTCCATCTTTGATATTGAATATGGAAAACAAAATGCGATTTATTCTAAGAAAGGAACAAAAACACCGGCCTCCTGAACTCGATGTTATTACTTTAATTCCCAAGAATGAAAAGTAGCGGTTGGTCAAATTTCAGCAAAACGGTTAGTTATTAAATTAAAAGAAATAAAATAAAATTAAAAATGTTAAAAGAAACACGGTTTCGAAACGAGCCTTAAATTCAATCTTAAACATTGAGAAGAGAGTTATTAAATACGAACATTTCCTACTGACTCAGTTACGTCTGTACTCCCTGAAAATAACTCATTATTACCAGAGAACTCGACCTCATTTCTCTTTTCTGAGAACGGGAAAGAAAAAAATCGCTTGCTAGAACATCGTGGGATAGACTGAAAAGTTTATGACACCAAGTAACAAACTTTCTAGAAAAACATGTTTTCCGATACTTCTAGAAAACCGTATGGCACTTCTGCAAAACAATAATTCGATTAAAAATAATTAAAATTTTTACTAGTAATTTTATTTGTGATGTGACATCCGACTTACACGACTGGAAAATATTTGATTTCTAAGTTCCGTTTTAACTCCCGTTAAAACTAAATTCAGTGCCTGAAATTAATTTATCTTAAATTATCTTAGTGCCGGATTGGGATCATTATCACCTATCGCCGCAAAATAATGCTGCCCCTTCAGCGATTCCTATACCCAAATACAATTATTTCTTTCTTCTTAAAAACAAAGTGGAGTTAATTTTTAGGTAAGGCAAGTGTTGTTATCTGGCCAAATTTTCGGTATCCAGTTTTCAACAGATCTTTACGTTTCAGAGACCCTTGGATTATTGCCCACTGATTATGGTCATTTGAAAGTTAATTCAATTTCTTACAAAATAAAATAAAAAATCATCTACCAGTATAAGCAAAGATTCAAGCGTCTTGAACTTTGTATAGAAGTTCCAGTGGAAACCAGCTCACCTTAGTTTAGTTTTTCGGTAACGTGAAAACTATACGTTTCCCAGATGCGCTTTGAATGATAATTAGGTTATCTATAAAGCTAAATATATAGGGAAAAAAATCATAGCTGGACTAAGATTAGCGAAGATATACCAATTATTGCTTGAATTGGACTTTAACTCAAAGTGGTAAGGAAAGTCCTTAATTAAGCTGTTTTTATACTAACAAATTCGTTTGAATCTAAACATAATTTCACTCAAATTTTGCCGCTATCCCAAAATTGCCGCCACAGGCGAGTTCCAAGTATCTGCATAAATCCGCTACAGGCTCTTCTGATTTATTTACCCAACCTGATGTGTTAAGTTCTTGAAGGATACCAATCAATGTGACTATAGTTGCCGTCACGAAAATTGAAGTTTGAGCTCCGCAATACATGAAAAGACCTGTTGCCGCTCTCTGGGCACAATATCTCTTCTATCCTCTTGACCACTTCACTTGGGATACATCAATCATTAAGCAAATTAATGGTAGGTTATTGTTTGATATTACATTGTTAAGCATACTCTAGTTAGCTAAACCGATGTTAAAGAAATATGTGAAAAAAATTAATAAATTAGGTTAAATTAAGTTAAATAAATTAGGATGCTTAGAATTTTTTGGAAATTCGAGCTTTTTGCAATAACAATTTGGACTTTTGTCCGTAAAAAAAAAAGAAAATTGAGGGGGAAAATTTGAAAACAAAGATTATTGAGCCGATAATAATCAAAATGGGCAGGAAAGGTAGGTAATGAAAGATATGTGACCAAATTTATTGTAAATAGCTGGAGACATTTGGACTATAATAATGAAATTATAATCACAACCGGTTATTCCAAATTAATCATTTTTGTCTAAACTGTACAGCAATGATACGCCTACACCGAATACGGACTGACTTGACTGGAGTCCGGAAGCTAACCCTCATCGTCTGTTTAATAGGAGACCAAACTCAAGTCCGGTCCGGATTCGTTGTCGTCGTCTGCTATTAAATACACGATACAGGTCCGCGGACTCAAGTCAAGTCCGTATTCGATGTGCGGCACCGTACAGATCTACTAACACTCAAAAAATATTCCCGAATGTTATAATTTAAATTAAATAAAATATAACAATAAAATTCAAATAAAACCTATATTTAGGTACTATCATCGTGACAATTAGAAAAAAAATAAATGGTCCATTAAGACATAACAATTCATTTGTCTGTTAAATTGTATATATGTTTTTCGTACGTTCTCCGTATTAATTCTATCGATTAACCAAAATAACCTAGCAGATTAATATTTATTAGTAGGCATGATGTGAACCTAATATATTGCAAACAAATAAATAAATAATTTTAATGATACTAATAAATTGTCTATCAACACGATTTCCCATGTAGTGCTTATTATTGATTCTAATTAGTTTAATTTCCTAGTTAATTACCATTTAAATAAATGTGTACCAAAAGTCAAGTTCTCTGTGTCATTTAATTAGGTTGAAAGCTTAGAAATTTACTTCAATTCGAAGTTACGCCAATTAGTTCTATAGCATAAACTAACTGAGGAACTAACGTGCACCATTAATGCAATGAGACATTTGAGTGTGAGCTATATGTTCTATTGAACAAATATTAGGCCAAATGAGTGAACCAATTACTTCATAGTGTAAAGTCATAATTTAAGGCCCGGGGTAACTTAGAGTTATTAGTTAATTAAGCCACACCGCGTTTATTGGTTAGATTGAGCCACTCTCATAGGTTTTTCATTTTAGTCACTCCGAGTCTTCATTTTCAACGTCGGCCCTTATTCAGAGATATTTACAACTTTTTTTAATTTCCCTTATCGTTCTATCCTTTGAAAATATAATATTTAATATTTAATAATTAATTAAACAATATTTAATATTTAATTTAATTAATATTTAATATTAATTTAATATTTAATATTAATTTAATATTTAATATTAATTTAATATTTAATATTAATTTAATATTTAATATTAATTTAATATTTAATATTTAATATTAATTTAATATTTAATATTAATTTAATATTTAATATTAATTTAATATTTAATATTAATTTAATATTTAATATTAATTTAATATTTAATTAAATAATATTTAAATATTATAATAATATTTCGCTACCTCGGTTTGACAATGTTGTAACTGACATGTTTGGCTTAAATGAGATTATTGGTGATTGACTCTCCTTTGTCCGACGCACAAGCGAAACTAACTCTATCTGCGATCTGTTGAGAAATAGCCATTTTAAATTTTTTTTTTTTTAATTTTAAAGACTGCATATCAACATATTCTATATATAAAATCAGATACATACATATATAAAATATATAACTATAAAATAAAATACATACTCAGATATATACATATTATATATAAAATCAGAGGTATGGTATTTTTAATTTACTAAAAAAGTAAACTAAAAAAGAAAAAAACCGTTGTTGAATCAGATGGATTCAAGGGACATAACTCGAATGGTTTAATTGACTTGTGTACCTGTAAACAAATTTAATATTTCTGCATTTTTGATATTATGAATATTAAAATTCTTAGAAATGTCAATAAACTAATTTATTAATTTCACTTTCAAATATTTTCTGTATTTACTGTTAATTTTCATTGAAACGCTTTTTCTTTATTTTCATGATTTTTCTTACACCAAAAGATCATTTTAATGATGCCGATGGTTAATTATCGAATACCGTTATTTTAAACAGTGTTTCTTCGAACAATTTATGCTAACTTTTACAGAAAAAAATAGATTATTTTCCGTTTAAATAGATTATCATAAGGTTTAGCTTGAAATGCCAAAAAAAAAAACAACTAACAATTTTTAACTCTAACTAAGCCTAAATATAAGTGATTGGACAAGTGAAATGGGATATTGACTGTTTAATATAAATCATTCAAAGCTAACAACTGTATGTAAATTATTTCCAAACTATTCATATATCTGTCTACTGCTTTTATAAAAAAAAAAAAAAAAAAAAAAAAGCTAAGGAACGGCAGATGTTATGATCTTTTTTGCCCTCCATCCAAATTCAGAATAACTTTTTTTTTACGCTTTTCAGTCTGGACCAATATTAAAATGGAGTTTTATAATAACATGAAAAAATGCCATTGAAAAAACGACAGCATTAAACATCCAAGACGTTAGCGAAAAGAGGATATTTTTCACTTGAAAATAATAACTAACTAATTAAAATGTAAATATGACCACACACTATTCGAATGATCGACATTCCTAACTAATCTTCTGAATGGTAGGTTAATTTCTTTGACAACGAAATAATAGTATTTACCTAACACCGTAATTTCATTGATTTAAAAATTTTAGTAGCCATTTCGAATTAATCTAATGATTTGGACCTTGATAAATTTAAGCATCGAGTCGTGCGGGATAAAATGTTGAAATTTAGGAGAAAAATTAACAAAAATTAAAATAAATACAGTGGTAATTTTGTAATTATTCAATATGGACCATTGGCTACAATCATTAAGCCATTTAGTGAACCAATAATCTTACACGATAATGATCGACCACAACGTTTCGTAATTGACTGATTATGTAAAAACATAAAGAGACTTGAAAAAATCATGTTCTTTCACACCTATTCTATTCATTAGACCAATTTCCATTTTTTATCGGGCATCCGACCATTAAAAAAAAACCCTGAGAGATAGACCATCCTGTAAGCAAAATACCTTTAAATATTTTATTCCAATATTTTATATTATTTTATAATAATTATAAAACGCTTACACTAGCACGTTTGGATAATGACGTGACCATATAAAAATATTGCAAAGGTTGATAAATTGGCAATAATATGAATAATTATAGATATAATACGGTTGGCTTCCAGTAAAAACATAACTTTATTTTTGTTTAGAAAGGATATTAAAGTTTTTAAAGTTCAATCTCGTTGTTGTATATTACTTATGATAATTCAATTAAAGCTTACACATTGTGTTGAGTTAAGGATTCGAAATTCAATTAAATAATTTCGAATCCTTAACTCACCAAAATGTATAAGCTATAAATGAATAATAATTTTAAATATATTTCTTACTACATGAATGTTCTAATTAATTTATTAGTGGATAATCATTCGTTCATATTAATTATTTTATTCCTAGGTCAATTCATCTTCAGCCGACAATTTCTCTACCTCGATTTATGACTTAGAAACAATAACCTATCAGTTGACATCCGCATGATGGTATAGAAGGATCAATCTAATTAGGGATTGATAAATTATTTGAAATAGAAAAAACCCTATCCTCATATTTCTCTTCTCCTAATGACAAAATAGACCCTTTCCAAAAAAGCGGAGTATACGAACTAAATTGTAATGATTGTGCAGCCCAATTCACGAGAAAAACTGGAAGATCGCTAAATCAGAGATTAAAGGAACATATAATAATAAGACAGAGAATTCCAACATTGCAATTCATTTAAATGAAAATAATCATAAATTCATCAAAGACTCAGAAGTTAAATTAATACATCACGTTGAAAACAGTCTCAAATTAAATATATATGAAGCACTTGAAATAATAAAATCCTTCAAATCCAATCCAGATTTTTGCTTAAATGACCAAATAAATATCTCCAATAGTCCAATCTTAAATTTATTTCCATCTATAACAGAAAAAACAATTACTCACCGGCCTTACTGGGAAAACCCTGACCCTTAAACCGTTTACCTAAAAACATCCTATCTACCTTTCGTTCATTGTTAGTTCAATGCGAGAAGAAACCAGTACAAACTTTTCTGTTTGATATAATCCATTTAAACCTTGGTGAGTACCAACATGTATTTGATTTCTTGTCTTAATTAAATTCATAATTCATAAATGTTTAATGTTTAATTATTCATAAATAATACTGATTTATATTACGTCTAATTTAATATGTATAATAATAACAACTATATCATTGCTTATTTTTGAATTTTTTGTTTGTTTTTAGAACTGAGGATGAATGTATAACGTTCGAAACTAGTTTTAAATAAAACAAATTTATAGAAGTTGCAAATAATTTATCAATTCCGAATAACCTATCACTACAATTTTAGAACTATGCGAAATAAGAAATAATAAAACTCATAAAGCGATCAAAAAAGTATTCGTACACTTAGTTTTTCGAGTAAAACATGTTAACTATTGAAAATTTATCACGCAATAAAAACTTTTTAGGAAAAAAAACCCAACTTCAAAACTTTTATTTAAAAAACAATTCAAAACTAATATTTTTTGATGTCGGAGTAAAACTCGTAAACACAATTCGTTTGTTTCAATTATTAAGTTGTTTTAAGTTCTTTTAAAAATTCTCAAGTTGTGGAGCGACTTGGCACCGATATAAAAAAATATTAACTTATTGTACTATTTAGGTTGATTTGGAATAGGTACTTATGTTACTTAATAATATACTTTTGTAAGAAAAATTATGTCTGTCTTATTAGTGGTTCTTGTGTACAGTTTCCCCTCCCTCCCCTCTCCCTCCCAAAAATGTTTTTATTTATTTCTTTTTATTGGTTCTGGTGTACAGTTTCGATGTATTTTTTCTTTCACATTCCTCAGTGGGTAAACTTAAATATGAAAGGTAAGATCAAGACCTACTAAACACGCTCCATCTATGAAACAGCAAAGATAATCATAGCTTCTTTATTTATTGAGTATAAAATAAAACTGTTGGATTCAACTTTTTTTTATTTTTAAGCACCTCCCTATGTTTATTAATTGCCCATTGTGTGACCTACTGTTGGAAAAATTACAGTTGTATTTACTTGCAAAGAAACGAAACAAATACGATTCAGAAATGTGCCTTTAAACTAAATCCATTGTAATTATCACGAGTGTTTAGCAGTTGTCCATTGAGAAGTTCGTCTCTCTATCATCAACTATATCAACAAATTAAAAAATATTTTATAATATTTTAAGTTTTCTCGACTTTTTGTCGCTATTTCATATAATATCACGCGTAAGTTCTTGACCATATGTAATATAATATAGGCAAATTGAAAATACTTGAAAAATTAAAAAATACTGTATCTCTAAAAGTTTTGGTCGGATACTGGAATTTATACAGAACCGTCCACAAGGTTTACTCTTTTGATTACATAAAGAATCATGTAAATCGGTTTACGAAAAGCGAAGTTATGACTGAAGCTACTTTAAAAAAAAAAAAGGTTTTCATCGGATCCTGATTAAATTTAAATGGGACAACCCTGAGTAATGGCGACCCCTTGATTATAAAAATAATCATAGAAATCGGTTCAAGACTGGCAAGCTATGCCTGGACATACAGTGAACACGTCAAACTGATTACTTCCTTTTTTGAAGTCGGTTAAAAAAGTATTCATATAGTAGCAGTTGTAAAAAAAATCTGGTGCGGTGCGCGCATCACACAACTTTCCCTCACCGTCCTATAATAATTATCTTTTTAATACAGTTTCACATAAACACTGCTTCTAATAAACTTAGCACCATACACATCTTCTCTCGCTTAAGTACAATAAAAAAAGTTTTTTAAACAATTTCAGTACAAAAATCCTGTACACTACCTATATATTTTAACTTTGTCAAGTTGCAAATATATTTTAAAAGTTTCTGGTTTAGTTTCCATAAAAACATTTTCTTTCCATTAAATAATGTGAAAGTAGAAAATATTAAGTTAATTACCGCTTTTGCATTCTTAAATAACTTTATTACAGAGCGTATTGTTTACAACAGATTGGCGGATTGGTGGGAGGAGGTTCGGTCGCATCCGTCTCCTTTCGGATGCGCTTATTTATCCATCTAGGGTCTTGTACTCCTCATAAAATACACTTTATGATACAGTATCTTTGCTCGTACTGGTCCGATTTTGAAGATTCTGTTATTGTTTTTTAGATAATTTAATTATCTTCCATACAATTCTATACATCATTTACCGTAAAATGCATACTTTTTAAGCTATGCGCACATAAAATATTCTTTTCATCATAACTTTTTTCATAGCAATTCCTCGGCGATTTACTACATAAATGAAAAGTTAAAGGCCTATATGAAGAATAATTTAGGCAAGTTTCATCAAAATCGTTAGAGCCATTTTCGAGAAAAATGTAAAAAAAGTGTAAAATCCATGATATAATAGCTAATTCCGGGTAATCCGATGCACTGTATCTTTGCTCATACTGGTCCGATTTTGATGATTCTTTTATTGTTTTTTATATAATTTAATTACCTTTCATACAATTCTACACATAATTTACCGTAAAATGCATACTTTTTAAGCTATGCACAAATAAAATATTCTTTTCATCATAACTTTTTTCCCTGCAATTCCTCGGTGATTTACTAAATAAATGAAAAGTTAAAGGTTTTTATGAAGAATAATTTAGGCAAGTTTCACCAAAATCGTAAGAGCCGTTTTCGAGAAAATTGTAAAAAAATGTAAAATCAATTCGATAAAGTGGCACTTCCGGTTGATTTTGACGAAAAAGTTGCTGTAACATCATAGCCATATACCTACCTTAAATACGTAATTTGAGTATCGTAGGACTTTTCGTTTTTTAGCTAGACTGTTCACGTACACACAGACACACACACAGACCATTTTGCGAGGCTTGGTTATTTGGACTCAGTGGACCTTAAAACGTGTATTTCCGTTGAAAACTCGAATTCGATAATTTTCACGATCGCAATACTACCCCTTTCTATATACTTCGTATATAGATAAGGGAAAGTAATAACTTATTAGTTTGTTCTCAGCCCATAGTTCATGATCTCTTATTTAAATAAAAAACAAAAATAGGCCAAATGATCCTAATCGAACGATAATTTCCCCCAAAATCGGCCGTTAATCGAAATAATTTAGTCCTACCTGCAAAAATGAATTCCTTAAGTTTTGTTGATAATTAAGTTGTACGGTTTCTAATTTCCTTCACCTGTAAAAATTAATGTGGAATATTGTTATTTATCATATTCATCAGTTAATTTATGTTCAATAAATAATTAAACATATTTTTACCCGAATAACGTAAGTGTAGGAATATTTATTTAGACCACTATATAAGTCATATACATGCACTATACATACATATGTCAATACCTAATAATAATAATAATAATAATAATAATAATAATAATAATTAAAACATTGATTTATCTTTTGGAATCTTCAAATTATTTAGAATAACTTTGGAACACTACATTTAAAATGATGAACTCTTAATGGAGAAAGGAAGAAGAGATAATATAAAATGATAAAGATCCATTGATAGGGCAGATATTTACATAGCCCATGCACACAGTGCCAGCAGATAGATTTGTTTCTTCAGAAATATAAAAGTTTTCTTCCGCCTAAACTGATTGAGACTGTCTCGGGAGAAAGAAGAAAAATATGTACAATAGCTGACACGAAGGCAGGTTTCAAAACTCTGACTAAATCTACAATATTTACTTCTGTAATCCTAAGTTTACTTAGGATTTTGATGCAGGATCCAATATATAAAGTTAAAATAATAAATAAATTCAAATAAAGATTCAAGAAAACAGAATTGTATTTACTGATTTTAAAATCATCGGGACTATTTCATCCGATAGTAACTGTAAGAGGATAAAATAAACTACCAAATAAATATTAAATAATGATTTACTGCGGTGTAATAAAAATAATTACTTAGTGATAGATCTTTCAAGGTAAATTAAGACAAATTAAAATGTACTCTTTCTACATCAGTAGCCAACGTTTCGGTCAAATTATGAAATATCATCAGGGCCTAGAGCAACTTTACCCAATGGAACGATTGAATAGGTCGCCTAATTTTTAATAAGTATGGTACTAAGTGAAGTGTTTAACCCGATTTAAAACAAAAAGTTCTTTATTCCACCACGCAGTTTACTATTAGTGTAAAACTTACTATAATGTGTAAACTGAAAAACATAAGTGATGAGGAAGATTTCGCAAAGTAAAATTACTGAATTTTGTAAAGCAAATGAATTTTTGAAGTGGTCCTCTAAAAAGTTGAATAAAATATAGTGAAATATCACAGTTTACATATCACAGATACAGTAAAAATGAGTATTGGATTAACTTCGAAACGAGATAACTATTTTTTTTTTTCAAGAGAACAGCAAACAATTTTCAAACCACTACCTATTTCATATTAATAAAGTATATTTATAAAATTAATACATTGTGCTGAAAATCAGATGGAAATATAATATTGCGGAAATAATAATAAAATGTAATACCTATATCAGCATTTTAACTACTTTCTTGAAACACTTCAAGTTACCATGATTTTTGTAAACTAAATAACTAAAATAACTAAAATACTAGAGCTTGTGATGCATGGCAAATGATGTATATATGATGGACTAACATAACGAATGGCGCAGCTAATGGCAATGGAAGCTAATGAAGGAACCATTAATTTATTTATTTTTTCAAATGTATTTATTGAGATTCACAACTGTAATTAAGATTACAATAGTAATTGAGTTATCTGATCTACATGATATGTCAGTAGTTTCTCAATAAACTATCCTTTCATGGCACAACTTGACATTTCTATACTAATTTAATTAGGGATTGATAAATTATTTGCCACTTCTATAAATTTGTTTTATTGAAAACTAGTTTCGAATGTTATACATTCATCCTCAGTTCTAAAAACACACAAAAAATTCAAAAATAAGCAATTCAAAATATAGTTTGGTATTATTATACATATTAAATTAGATTAATATAAATTAGTATTATAAAACATTTATGAATTATGAATTTAATTAAGACAAGAAATCAAATACAAGTTGGTACTCACCAAGGTTTAAATGGATTATATCAAACAGAAAAGTTTGTACTGGTTTCTTCTCGCATTGAACTAACAATGAACAAAAGGTAGATAGGATGTTTATAGGTAAACGGTTTAAGGGTCGGGGTTTTCCCAGTAATGCCGGTGAGTAATTGTTTTTTCTGTTATAGATGGGAATAAATTTAAGATTGGACTATTGGAGATTTTTATTTGGTCATTTAAGCAAAAATCTGGATTGGATTTTAAGGCTTTTATTATTTCAAGTGATTCACATATATTTAATTTGAGACTGTTTTCAACAAGATGTATTAATTTAACTCCTGAGACTTTGATGAATTTATGATTTTTTTCATTTAAATGAATTGCAAAGTTGGAATTATCTGTCTTATTATTATATGTTCCTTTAATCTCTGATTTAGCGATCTTCCAGTTTTCCCGTGTATTTGACTGCACAATCATTACAATTTAGTTCGTACATAAATTAAAACCTAATGGTTTTTAGTGGGTATGGTGTTTATAATTATTATCATATGTCGATCAAATATTTCTATGCTTGTCTATTTTAGGTCGAATTCCAAACATAGAGGTCACAAACTAATTCTGCTTATGACATAAAAAGGAGCACTTTGGATTTTACATCTAATTTTTTTTTTCTTTTCGCTAACTAATTAGCTTGTTCTATGCGACATTTGCCTTCTAATCCTAAAGGCAGACAATGTCGTAACCATTTGAAAATATTCCAAAGGAACGGGAGTAACTGCCGACCCAAGTCACCGCCCGAAATGAAGACCATAGGAGGAAGGAGAAAGGTGGGCAGAGCAGATCTATAGTAGCCAATTAGCAACTGAAGTAGCAGTTGCTCAGTCACCGGTTTCAGGTACGTTCGGACGAATATGGCCAGCCCCACTGAACCTAAATGCGTATCATCCGTCGCCGAAACAGTTACCTTTTCATCGTATATGGAATAGTCTATGGAGGAGGATGATTAACTATCTAAATGGGTGAACAGAGAAACCTAAAGAGACAATATAGATGGCAGATGAAAGGACCAACCATATTTTTAGTGAGAGGATTCAAGGCGCTGTTGAGGCATAAATAGTCGCCATGCAATATTTACCACCTCAGTGAATAACAAGTTATTTACTAGAGATGACTAAAGTGATTGCAAAAGAACAGGAAAGGATGTTAAACCCAATACATTTTTTTTCTTTTAAATTGCAAAAGAAATGGATAGATTTCATATATGGATTTTTTTTTTTTTTTTTTTTAAAGAAATGATGTCGGTTACTTGAATGAGAACATGGATAAGAGCCGTTCTTGCTTAATCTCTTTCAGGGCATCATTCTTTCTGCCTACAATTCATTACTATGCTGATAATTTCAAAATCCTCTGGTTGCAAATATTATAATTATCATCTATATTTTAAATGCGTGGGATACAAACATAGTTAAAAAAAATACCACACAGGGATACAAAGAATAAGGATTTTGAAATAAAGGTTAAATAAGGCCAGGGGGAGATAGCGTGTTCGTACAAGGACCCGAAGGTGTGAGGCTCACTGTGGTGTGGGTTCTATTCTCATCTGTATGGCCTAATATCTACCCCACGAAATGAATTATGGTAATCCCACTCTTGTTTGCGTAACCATCTTAATGATAGCTTTGGGATGGTCCAATAAGCCCATTAAAGAATTTAGTTCCTTTATCGATTTGTTTTTCACATTCATAATAGTATTTTGGATAACATGTTGCGTTTTAATAATAAAAAACAATAAATATATATACTTACAAGTACATAGCGTTAGCCTTAGGTGTATAGATTTTTTGCCTCTATCTTAAGTGATTTCCGAATCAATTTCGGTTCTTAATATTCCTCAGGACTTTGTTTTTCCGACTCAAACAAACTATCATTTCGAAATATGATTTTATGCCTAAAAAAACAAAACTCAAAAACAGAAAATATTTTAACACGCTGTTATGACTGCGGTAATGAAAAGTGTGGTTTAATTTACAATGCGCTATCGATCCCCGGGGATCGGAACCCTGCAACTGATGTACATCGTATGATATCTATTAATAAAAATTCACCGACCACACAGGGGTGAAATTCTTGAAAAAATCTTGCCGCACGTAATATAAAATTTACGCATAGGTCCCCGAGAACCGATGCCGCCAGCAGTTAACCTGTTAAAACATGGAATTACAAAAAAGCTGTTATTAAATGCAGTTTTTACAAATTTTTACATACAGAAACAGAAAAATACTCAGTAAAGTGCATTTTAGAACGTATTTACGTTATTTTATTACAGTTAAACAGTTATGGTTCTTGGAAATACAACTCCGTATATTTATATTGCAAGAATAACATAACTATTTGCTATGCATAATCAAAAGAATAATATAAATATTCCTGTCTACAAAGGTCATGCAAATCGCAGCCCCATTATCATTCTTTGGGAGTGGATGAATGAAAAGCAAACACCAATGAGAGAGCGAGAGTGAGAGCGATAGGGCGAGAGGGAGAGAGAGAGTGATGGGAGAGCGAGACAGAGGGATACTCTCTTTTGAATGGGAGAACAGTCGCTGTGCAAATATGGGATCCTTTTGAAACGACTGGCTCAAGTACTCTACATGGATTAGATTGCAGAAAGGTTCGTTCGCCACTAGTGACCGGCCTAACAGCTGCCGGACTTTGAATTTCATTACTTAACCGCTCTGATGGAAAAAATATTTTTTATAACCCTTCAAAACAGTCATGGTAGCATAAGTAAATAAGTAAAACACATACAGATTACTTTAACATTAAAAATCAGTTTCAACAAAGGACCGAGAGATTATAGGAATGGTTACGAAATTACGGAGTTAGATCTTTAAATTCGCAACATTTTACTGAAAAAGATACATAAACTACAAATTTTCGAAGCAGAGGCTTGTAGTCGAATTTTTATTATTTTTAACTTTTTATTACTTTACTAGTGGGGGAAGAAGAGAAGAGAATCTGTTATAAGGATGGTTTTAATCACTAAGAAAAAAAAAATTATTTATTCCATTTCTTTTAAACAAAAACATAAGAAAAAATATAGGAATCTTTAACTTCTGACTTAAAATCTCTAAAATCCAGCTAAAAAACACAAATGACAAAACCGGAAAAAAATATTAAAACAAAACGAAAAAAAAATATGAATACGAAACGAAAAAAGAAAGACTCGCTAATACACTATACAGTGGTCAAAATAAGTATTCGTACACCTGGTATTTTGGGGTAAAAATATACTTAATAATTTATACATAAATTAAATATAAATTAACTGATGGATAAAATAAAAACATAACACATTAATTTCTACAGATGAAGGAAATTGGAAAACCGTACATCAACAATTCATCTTTTCAGGTAAATTTTAATCATTTCGATTAACGACCCATTTTCGGCGGAAGAGGAGTAAGGATTGTTAACCTAATTAACAACTAAATTAAAAATTTATCATACAAAAAAAGTGTTATACACCAACAGTTGTGAAAATGAAAGTTCATCTTTTCAGGTAAAACTTAACATTTCGATTTACGACCCATTTGGAGGGAATTATCTTTCAATTTTCACGTTTTCAATTAATAAACTTTATTTTTCATTGAAAACATCCTGCGTCCCTTTTTTTTTTTTTTTTTTTAATAAAATATATATTGATAAATGTTAACCTAATAATGTACGTGTAGTGAACTTGCTTTTACGGTTATGGCAGTCACCTACCAAACAACGTGCGCAACTTTTTTATTATTTATAATTGATTACATTTTATTTAACAAATATTTTTGCTCTTGTAAAATATATATATATATATATATATATATATATATATATATATATATATATATATATATATATATATATATATTTATATATATAAATATTTTATTTTTCTACGTAACTTATCATTTATATAGAGAATAATTGTAACTTTGCGAATATTTTCAAAGTATCCGATGTTATCACAGACCATCAATGAATCCTGAAGGAGGTGAAGTTGAAGTTTGAAGAATCAAAAAACCATCTTTTTAAATCAAAGCTGATGTAATTTCTCATCACATGAGCACGAAGAAATATTGGTTTCAAAATGTAGAAGTCATTACTCAAAAGGACTCATTCGCCTTATTTGTCATTTCTAAAGCATACCCTCCATCACAGACCGATGTTGATCTCTGACAGAATTCTCCATGGTGAGCGTTTGGGCATGATAATGAGACAAACGACACTAAAACACCAGCGACCCTTATCTAGGACTATGATCAGTGTAGAAGAGGTTTCTAAGTAATTCTTCAATGTAGACAGGCTGGCATCCAACTAGCCTAGGTGTCTGTGTAAATTTATTTAAATTACATGTAAAGGTATCTCTCATGGGTGACGCAATCTATGACAAGGGAGACCAAACGACTATTTGGTTTAGACTGGCATTGGGTCTGTTCTTTTGGACTCTTTGTTATCTATGTACTAAGTATAACTTAAAAAAAAAAAAAACATATTTTTTACGATTCTATTAAACCTGTGTCTGGTCAACATAGTCACATCTTAGATATAACACATAGATTTGATACATAATTGAAAATCCTACGTATTCAGTATAAATTCAAATTAGCATTTTGTGGAGACCTGGTGTCAATTGGTGTTACTTATGGTAGTGTTATATAGTTAATTATTTTTTGTTATTATTATTCAATATTTATTGATTAATATTGAGTATATAGTATAATATAGTAAACATGCATTCTGGTGACAGAGGATTTTATTTATTGAAACTAACAAAAATAAAAAAAAAAATTAGAAATTCAATAACTTTAAAATTGCTTAATTTAAATTGTTTGATTTCAGCAGTAACTTATGATGAATATACTTTAGTGGAAGTTGTAATTATTAAAATACGGTATTCATATTGATAACAATGTATACACCGTCTTTGACATTTTAAAGGCTTTGATAAACAAAAAATTTAAATAAAAAATCAAAGACTAATTTTTAAAAGAATTTCGTTAACAATTCATAGATCATAATCATGAAAACCAAAAATTTATGAAAAAAATGTTTTAATTTCTTTTATTTATCTGCTCTGTGCTGCTTTAGGTAGTTGTTTTATTATCAATTGTCGTCTAATTTTTATATTTATACTAGCATATGTATTGGCTATAAATCATATCAAACATGAGCCCCACCACTGCCCTAGAATAGATAGTTTGTTTTTTATCCTCGAGTTGGGGACTTCAGAAGCACCTGATAGATTCTCATCAGCATATTTCGTGCCAAGGTTTAATAAGGAGTGTTATTAGTCAATAAATATGATGGAATGCTCATTTAACGAGCTCTGATAACAAGGAAACGATATCCGGCGATTTACGATAGGCTGCCCCAGTCGTCACGAAACAGCCTCAAACGGAAACCGCCCACGAGTGCGATTTTTTTTAACTTCAGGCATCACGCGAGGCTCTTCATTCAGCTCGTGTATTCGTTCAGCTACTTTATCTTAAGAAGTCTCGATTTAAAATTCTTATTAGCTCTGTTACAGTCGTTCATTAACTCTTATTTGTAACTATTCACCTCATTCAGATTCCTGGGGATGTCTTCCATTCATGACCAGTGTCGATACGTTCTAATAGTACCCTTAATTTCGGCAATCAAAATTAGAATTACAATTTACTTATTTAAAATGTAGGTTTAATACGAATGGACCTCTAGCACTAATAGGCGATCCCTGTACAAAGATACCAGAATCAGAACCACTTATATAAATGGTATGCATTGCATAAAGTCATAAGTATAAAGAGTAATATTTTAAATGTTAAAATTAAAGACCGGATTTATATGCATCAATAAAGGTTAAAAAATTCCATGTAATATGCAGTAAAAAATCTAAATATACAGAACAAGGCATCAAATAAGCAATAAAACCTGCATTAATATGCAGTAAAACCTGAAGGAATATGATGATAAATCTCAGAAACGTGCTAAAAATCAATAATAAATTATAATCTATAATATAAATAAGAAAAAAACAGATAAATTGAAAAACAAATTTTAACACAGAATTCTTAAAAATTAAAATAATTGTGAAATACATTTTTTCACCTTCATCCTTTTTCGCATATGGAGATTTTATAAGATTAAATGAGGGAATATCAGACGCAACCTTTGTAAAATAAAGTACTTAGAATCTGGCAAGATAGAAAACGACCTGCGCAGAAGTCGGCTCAGCCGGCCGCGCATGGTTGAGAAGGCACGCCCCTTACCCTACTAATTGTCCTCTCCTTCTATCACTATAGTTCTGGTTTTTATATATGCAAATCTTTTGGATATAATATATGATGGATGTATAACCTTTGGTTGGTTGGTGGTAAAAATACTGATAATTAAGTAATTATCTCCGAATTTGGATAAGGTTGTTTTCTATCTTGCAGGACTATATGTATTTCATTGAAATGTCTAGATTTGAACAAGTTCAGCAAAAGTTCGCCAATGTAAGAAAATTCCACGAAACATTCACAGATAATCGTACAGTATACAATAAACTATTGTTATATTCAGAACTCAAATAAGAGCAAAAATTCCAAGAGTAGTTCATACAAGTACCTGTATTTACGTGCTGGTCAATTTGAAAATGTCTTTCACATGGCAAAATGTTTATGGCACAAATTGCAAAAAATGTTTTTTCGGGGAAAAAAATCTCTCCCCGTTGAATTTAAAGGGTTCCAACTGTTTTACATGGAGCTAAATGATGCTACTGCTTTGTGCATTTTGGTTCATATAAGAAAATTAAAACGTAGTTAATTTAAACTAATACGCACAACGGAAGCATCACACTGACTGACAGAATAGAATATAAAATTCCAAAGAAGAAGAGGAAGATGATGTGTTTTGCTTTATTAAAGAAAGTAGTCGAAAGTGAGGGCTCTAGAAAATTTATCAAAATTAAGATAAATTCGTAGAGTTTTCTACGAATACCTAACTATATATATATATATATATATATATATATATATATATATATATATATATATATATATATATATATTTATATATATATATATATATATATATATATATATATATATATTTTTATGTATTTATTTATTTATTTTTTGTTTTGAAATACCAATAGTATACTATAAATTATGTTAAATATAGGTTCAATGCGGTTATGAGCACAACGATACTAACTTGAAGTTGTCTATGATTACAAAGATACTGTCTATATTTACTATGATTACGATCGTAGATTATTTTTATTCATCGTAGATGAGTTTCACCCATCTAATAATTGATACATTCAATAATAATTAAACATTTATCCCGCATTGAACGAATATCAGAAAATAGTTTAATTATTTATTTTCTATTTTATTTGAGACAAAAATTATTTAATTTTTTTTTTGTCCAAATATGCAAAAATATGTAGTAACCCATCGAATATGCAAAAATATGCGCAATCAAATGTATTTACGCCAAATGTATTGATTTGTAAAGATATTCCATCATTTTGGTTGAAAAACGTATCAGGAAAAATATGTAATTGCATACAAATCCATCAGAAAAGATTATCACAAAAATTCTCAATATTTTTTTTTTTTTTTATCTTTTTAACATTTTCTTTTATTCACAAATGAAAAAGTTCATTGGATCCAAACTAATAACTAAAAAAAAAATTTACACAACCAATTAGTCCGAATACCAATCTCACACGTGCAATCTCACACGCTGAAGCGTATGTAATTTTTTATCACGGTCATCATAATTAGTACTATAGCTAACAGGGGTCATGTCATCTTTAGGCATTAGCTGATTGTCATCCTAAAGTCGAACAGCTAGGGATAACCAGTGCCGGATTAACCACATCGGCAATTTAGGCAACTGCCTATAGTCTGTTAATAAATTATTTAAAGTAATTTTAATTTGCTTTACAAAGATTTTAGATTTATTTTTAAGGCCAAACAATTTCACAAAATAAGCTTATATTTTAAGCACTTAATTCTCTTCGAATTATATTAGGGAATAAATAGCAAACATATCAAATGTATACTTTTTTTAACCAATTCGCTGTAGGGGACTAGAGATTGTCTATGAATTGAATCAATACCTATTAATCGAAAAGATTAGTGAAATGTTCACTTCATGTAACAGTGATCAACTGTCGTAAAGATGTACCATATTCTCCAAAATTTAGACAAATAATTTATTCATTGCAATAAAATAATATAAAACTTAAGAATATGCAGATTTATTAAAACAATATACCACTCCTTCTTGGTTGGCACAAACGTTATATGGGTCAGAATCATGGACAGTGACAAAACAATATGCGAATAAATTACTGGCCCTAGAAATGGATTTCTGGAGAAGAAGTTGTGCCATATCCAGATTGCAGAAGGTCTCTAATGAGATCATAAGAAATAAGGTGGAGACTAAACTCAACATTCTCAATGACATCAGTGAAAGAAAACTGCTGTGGTTTGGACACGTCATGAGAATGGACGAGACAAGATGGCCCCTTCGAGCACTTAAATATTGTCCTGAGAAAAGAAGAAGACGTGGAAGACCTCGGAAGCAGTGGATGGAAGGGGTCAGAGAAGAAATGGCTCCTAGGGTCTGACGGAAGAGGATTGTTTTGAAAGAAGATATTGGAGAGAAGGCGTATTGGGGACCGGGATGTGAGAAAATCGCAAAACCCGATACAAAAAAAAAAATAAATAATACTAAGTAAATACATTATTTTTTTTGTTTACTTCCAAATTATGATAATAATTCATATAGTAATACGCCGATAATAGTACTTATTGAGTAACGGAAAACAGGGAGGAAAATCGGTTTAATATGTGACTGTGGCACCAAGTATGTAGTCACAATATTTCAATGTTAAATATATATTTTAATAAACAATAATTGCTGAATATCTTTTATGTGATGCCTGATTGTCTATATTTATAATATCAACCAGTAAAAATATAATTATGATATTATTTATAATGAAATGAGACAACATTAGGAGAAGTAAATTTTGGAATGAATCTTATTGTGGGATAAAGTTAGTCATTTAATTGTAATAATACACTAGTATTATTAATTTACTAGTGTTTTCCGATTATACATATTTCACTAGCCAATCGTAAAGTTTACTAGTCAAAATTTGGTACCTATTAATTAACTTATTAATTATTAGCTCTCTTGTTACTTTAAAGCAAGGCCTGTTTCATTATCATTGAATTTACTCGGTCTAAACTAAACTCCTCTATTGTTTTCTTTTTGTTCATTTGTTTAAATTTAAATAAAGACTAATTTATTTGTAGTCTCATTATTATTCTATAAACGCCCAAGCATAATCGTTTCAGTGAAAATTCCAGGAGATGAAATTCGCTTTGCTCGGATTCGGTCTTGCATTTGGAAGAGGGTTCCTCGCTAGAGGGAGACGCTATATCGACCTTCTACTCAATAAAATTTTTATATTCGAAAAAGGAGAGACGAAAGGCTGAGCTCACAACTCGCATAACAGACATTTATGAGATGATGTGGAGATGAAATATGTCTTTCTCCGCCTATCAATTGCGGCTTTATAAGATGATTTTATTTCTCGAAATGATCATGGCTAAATATTTTCTGTTAAAACTAGTTACAAATTATAATATCTCCACCGTTTTAAACAGATGCGACAATGTAATATAATAAGTATAATAATATCTGATTGAATTGACATAATGATTAAGTTTAAAATATTTTTAATTATCAATTGCGAAATTGAATTTTTCCATTCGGTGAATGCTTATTTTTCTTCTTGTAATTGAAATTGATATTCAATTTACTATAAGTCCATATTGTAGTGGCCCAAGATTCGATTTATTACAATCTGAACTAATTTATTCTGGGAGAAAGGAATAATATATATATTTTTTTACATTCACACAATAAGCAGAACGGAACATAATCTCAAAAAAAAAATAAAAAAATGTAAGAACTTTTTATGTGGAGGGGGCAATCCCCAAGTAGAGAAAAAATCTGGCATGTAGTAATTGTCTTTTCACTTCTAGCTTCTTTCCATTTTTCAGCAGTGTTATTAAGGTGTCCTTAAGCCACTACCAGTAATTATTTACATTTTTATAAAACATACCTGTTGGTCTGTAATAAGCAATGCAACTCTATAAAAGGTCCATGAGCCACATGAAAAAAACGCGACCCATTTGACCAACATTTTTGTATATATACGGAATCTATCCATCAGGGTACAGAAAAAAAATACAGGTCTGCCATTCGAATCTGAATGGATTTCAAAATGACGGCCAAATAAACTCGAAATTTTAGGATTTTTTTTGTTTTGTATTAATGAGTATACGCAATAAATTGGGTAACTGGTGTGGCCAAAACTGCGGTCGAAAACAGAGACGAGAGTGCTATGACATTGTATCAGTCAGCGTCGTTTTTTTGCTACACCAAATTATTATGTTGTGGTACTCATTAGATGCAGAATTTATTGCTCTTTAATTTAACATTTTATAATTTTTTCGATAGAAAAAGTTATATGTATGTACACATATTACAATTTTAGTGTCACATTAATTAGCGAATGTAACTCATTCAAACAAAATTATGTTGCATAAAATTGTTCAATAATTTTAAGTTGGTTTACATGGCCTAATCCAAGAAATACGGCATTTCAGACAGTGAAAAAAGCCTTTTTCTTAATTTCTACAAAAAATATTACTTAGAATCTCCTCGGGCCTAAACAGGCATAAGCAGATTTATTTGAGTCTTTCGTAATTAGATTTCATTTTGGAACCCAAACTAAAATGAATTTAATTAAAACCCTCTTCTACTTTTTTAGTTTTCAATCTAATCGCATTTTATTTTCTTGATAGTACGTTTTTGACGTTGAATGGTTTTAAACGGAAACATAAAATGCAAAATATATTGTATTTTACAGATATAAAATATAATAAAATATATTGTATTTCGTAGATTCTAGACAGCTATTTCGTTTTTTGTAATAAAAAAAACATTAAAACTATTTTGTTTCTTCTTATTACACCAATTCTATTAATTTATGATTATCGAGATTCGATCGATTTAATCAAGACAAATAGCAAATATCACTAAAAAATTCAGTCAGAACCGTAAATACCCCACCTGGTATTTAGAATACTTTTTCATCCGGTGTTGGTAGGATTAAAGTGCATTATCTTACAGATAACATTTAAATACAATACCACCAAGCGTGTTTGTATATTTCTTGGAACTCATGATAATGATGATCAAGACCATTACATTAGTTACATAGAATTAATTACTGGTGTGCTAGAATGTATATATAATATTTATTACAAAAAATATTATAATATTATAAGAGAGACATCGAAAAGATTTCTAAAGTTTATTCAAGCATATTACACGCGAGTCCTATATTTTCCAGCCCTTCAGCCCCGAATGACTGATTTACAAACATGGGTTGAACTTCTTCCTAAAGTTTTTTAAACTTCTTTCCAGGAGCAATGGCTCTTGAAAATATCCTCTTATATTCTATTTCCTCTCGAGTTATTTTTCTTCATTTTTCTTAAACTATCGCTTGCACGGCAGTTTCCTTCAGTTATATAAAGAATCGTGGAAACAAATAGGATGAAGTTTTTATCTAAATCTTAGTCGGTTGCAAGAAAATCTTGAATAGCTGAGACTATGGACGGAGAAAGTTTATTGCCATGCAAATATATCATGACATGCCAAAATATTAAAATATTTTAAATTTAAACTCACACTTTTTTATAACATGATATTAATGTTATCAACTATTTTGGAAAAATATAACCAGCTTAACGAATATTACCCAAAATAATAGTGGTAACATACTTGAGCTCTTGTAATCACCATTCCCTGGTTACATAAGTTGTTGATGACCTAACCATTTCAACTACAACGTATTTTAGATGTAAATATTTTGACCATTCACTATTTACTAATGTTAGATGTACTTTTCAATTATATAACAAAAATTAGGACCAACTCCATAATAGTTAGAGGCATGTTTTTTTATATGTTGCCACAGGTCTATGGTTTAGAGGCATATAAAAACAACCTCAAAGCCATAGGATGCGAATTTGACAAGTCTCACGAGAAAGACACATATTTATTTTTTTAAACGATTCCTAGAGACAGTTTTGTTATTTATTTTTTATATTGGGTTTTAGTCCGATTTTTTTTCAAGTTTTATGTTAAATTTCTGCAACTCATTTTCAATAACTATGTCAAATGTGGAAGTTAAGCAATCTTACAGTGCCTAAAATAAATAAAAAATCGATATTATTGAAATTAAAAATGTAATAAAATCTTATACAAGGGAAAGAAAATTGCTTACGATACTGTTATTAAAGATTTATTTTTTAATTGATTGAAATAACAATAAAATTACGAACTAGTGCACGTGTTTTAAATAAAACCAATCAAAATAATAAAAAAAAAAAATCAAGATGGTTGTTATTTGCCAAGGCAGCGAGCTGAAGTTATTAAGTGGGGGAAGGCTTTCCCTCCTGGTCAAAGCTCCGCTCACAACGTTCTCCCTTTAGTTGTTTCCCAGTAACATTATTGAGGTCAATTTACGTGAAAAATTGAAATTAGCTACTGGTTATATTAGTGCACAAGGTATATAACAACAAAATCGAAAGAATAGATGAAAAAAAAACTACTATAAACATAAAATAATAGTTGAACAAAATACAAATACAGTTTGCTAATTATAAGTCTATCACTATTAAGTAACTTCGCAAATATTATTCTAACACGTCTCTATCAACTTTCAGACCGAGATAAATACTAAAGTGAAAGTATCATTTTATTTGTTTAAGTTTGTGAATAGAGAGATCCACACAGTTGTACAGATACTATAACAAAATATATAAATTATTGCTTGAATATTTTAAATAAATAAAAAAATGTAATTTAATTTAACCACTATGCTTGTTAAAAATGGTCAAATTATATATGATTGTTTTGGTTATAAAGGTACTTAATTTAAATGAACAATCATAATTAAGTAAATTAATCGACTAATATTCGTGTAATTCAAATATTGATTCTACAGTAAGATTTGGTGTAATATAATATATCATATTAAATTAAACCCTAATCTGCGAGGCAATTAACTGAAAATTAGTTGCTCAATTAGCTTGATTGACTTTGTGATTAACTGCCTCCAATGAGGATACCAGTCTAGTGGTTCTATGTCATGTAATTCGAATATATTATAGTAATCTGACGATTAAACATACAATTAAATGTTTCTCAAATATAATTTCAAAGAGAAGGGATCATGATTAAAAATTTCTTCAACAATTTACTTTAATTTAGTATTTTAAAAGGCCGTTTTTGTATTAGTTTTTTTTTTAATCTCTTCTAATTTAAATTGGTTTACTGTTGCTCTCAAATTTCTTTAAAAAAAAGAAATTGATGTTTTTTTAAATAAATGTTCAGGATTATATGTTATATATATATATTATACATACCACTACAAGCCATGAAGGGTCTTGAGTTCAGTACTTAGTAAGGATGTAGTAAGGAATTACTGCAATAGGATCATAGTGCCTGGCTCACTGAGCTATCACGCCTCCTGAATTATACATAAATTTATGTATTTACTATTTCGTTCGTGAGTTATGAACGGCCAGTTTGTAAGTCCTAATTAGGCTGAAAACTCATAGAATAATTATAAACAATAGGTATTTTAGGAGATATTATTATTATAGATAATGATAAACGTTCTTTTTATACATATATTTATAACTTTTCAAATGTTCGGTGTAAACTGAAAGAGGTTTTGTAGCTAATGATAGCACCGTAGTTAATTTAGATAACTATTAAATCCGATTAAGTAAGTTTGGCCCGAAAGGCATTAGCTTATTTAAAGTTAACACAAGAGTGCTTTCCCAATTACGAAATACTTCATACTACATTATCTATCTAATAATACAGATACGCAAGCATGTGCTCGTTAATATTTTTATACAAATCACAAATTACGTATCTATTGTAAATGAATTGACCAGACTATAACTGTTTACAAATCTTGTGGAATTTCGGATCTATTTTTTTAAATATTATATAACTTATATATATATATATATATATATATATATATATATATATATATATATATATATATATATATATATATATATATATACACACACATATACAAAGGAAGAAGTAACACGTGAGGTTATTAGTTTCTAAAAGTTGAAACTATAAAATCATACAATATTTTTTCATTCACAATCAATTAAGCTGTCTTCGACAATCAGCAGATAATATCTGAACATATTGGCAGTTTGCGTTGGACATAATGGAGGTTAGAAAGGATACCTACACAAAACTTGAATTTTAAACGCTTAATCAAAATCCCTTGGGAGTCAGAGTGGCCGAGCGGGTTAACGCACCTACTCACAAACCTAAAGTTCGAATCCCGGTACCGGCATGGACTTAATTTAATTGAATTAAATAATTCAAGCAATTTATCCCTCCCTCCGGGGTATGTGATGCCCGTCAGCCTACATGGAGGCAACTCACAAAGGCCGGGCGTAGGAGTAATGACCCTACCCCGTGTAACTAAATTGAGAATCGCGGTGTGGTCTTCCATGCCATGTATGAATACCACATCGCGTGGTCAAGGATCTCCATGGTCTACATTACCAAACGAAAAAAAAAATCAAGATACCTTAACCAGCTCCTTTTCAGCTTTTATCGGATTTGGACATATTTTCTATAAGTTTCTGAGTGTGCCCATTTAGTTTTTCATGAAATATTTAATAATTTAGTGTGATTAATATTTAATGTTTAAATTTTGTGTTTAATATTTAATTTAATTTAGGAGTGGATGGTTGTAATCACTGGGAAAAAAATGTACATTATTAATTTTTAGACATCATTAATTAATTAATTATTTGTTTATTTAGCCTTATTTCTTTATGGCCCCGTGCATTAAAGTTGTCCTTAGTTATTTTCAATATTCAAAGTCAGATGTTCATAAACTTTCTATTATTATAACATAGAAACAATGACACGGTTAGAGACTTGGCAGGCCATACAGTACTCAACGGAAGTGATGGTTTAACGGGTCTAAACGATGGACGTGATCGGACGCTCCTGAGGGTTTTCTTATTTTAACGAAGTCTGAATTCGATAGAGATGTGTAACCCATATTTATAACTTGTATTTATAATTGTTAATTATATACTAGCGTAGGGAGTATCCAAACGGTAGCGCATGCGCCATACGTGGTGCATCGGATGACTGCAAATGGCGCATCGCATTTTTGAGCCTATATGTATTTTTATTTCGTGGGTTTTGACCAAAGGGTCGAAGCTATACTTTTTGTATGTTGTACGAAAGATGCAACCGAATGACGTCACGTGAAAGATTGTTTACACACAAATGTACATGCAATAATTATTTAGAATAAAAACTTTAATAATGTCTATTTAAGATTTAATATTTTGAAAAGGTTATTAAACAAATTTCAAATCCAAATTCCAAGCTGTTCTCGATATCAGAGCCAACAACAGTGGTCGAGAATTTTCTTCACCAAAAGAAACTCTCTGGCAGCTGAAGCACCGCCTAAGCGATCACTGTTTCATACAAGAGAACATTTCTGACCATTGTAGATTAGCACTTAAGTAAGCGAAGTAGTTATAAAATAAACATATATCCAGTAAGTATATATATCCATTTTCAAATCCCTAACCATGAATGTAAGAAGGTCTAAAAAGTGCTAGAGTTACATGGAGCATCTGAACTCGTCTGTGAAAAAAATAGTGCACGATATGGAAAAGGTTGACGCCCCGTCACATGTGTAATAGTGCAATCTTAATATTTTCGACAGTAATTATTAAAAGAAAAAGTTAATAAAAAAAGTTTGTAAAGTTCGAAAATAATAATTACAATATTTGTCATTGTTTTTTTATGTTCTGGTCTAAAATAGCAATAAAAACTTTTAAAAAAAGAAGAAGATTTTGGACGATGCTCACAGCTAAAAATATATTATCCAAATATACCTGTTTTGAGTAACTTAATCTTTTGCACTCCTTTGTTTCTGAAGCTCATAGTCTTGCCACAACGTACCTGAAAAAAAAAATTAAAACACAAACATTATAAAATTAAAAACGTGTGCAAATTAAAAAGTTTTAAAACACCTTTCATGTTTAATAGAGGAGAGATTTTCACTTTGTAATGAAACAAACATTAACATGCAGTATTTTAATTAAAATGCGCAGTGAAGTATAAGATTTCATCAGAATAAATTTGGTTTTATAGGATGGCGTGGCTTCATGTGAAATATAAAACTTTACAACTGTACGGTTGCTGACTCGTAAGTTTTAGTTAGTCCATGCTCTAGAAACAATGTCACGCACTCATTAAGGCTATTTTATTAGGTATACTCAGAAAATGATTATAATTCTGAGAAGACAGAAATTTACGTAACATTTTAAAACTGACTGTAGCAGAGTCTGTGTTCCAAGAATTCCCTAAGTTCAATAACCGTGAACCAACAACCTCTATCAGCTCATGTATGAATTGTAGTAATTTATTAATAAAAATTTATAATAATAAACTGATTATTTATATTTAATAATGCCATTATAAGTAGTTTATTAATTTTTATTTGGTTATTTGAGTAGATCAGGCGTTTGTGAACAAGCAATCAAAATTCATGCATGAAATTATCTTTTTTAATACGTCCGATGAAGTATAATAATTTTTTAAAATCTTTTTTGAATGTATCAATTATAAGATAATAAAAAATAACTCAGGATGGTAGTGCAGTATTGGCAAAAACACTCACTGTTGAAGAGGACTTAAGAATCAAGTTCAGCTCGATCAAACCTAACATCGATGCTCTGATTGTAAATAAACACAATTTTTCAAGATGAAATCTGAAAATAATTGATAGTTTTCTTCACAATATCCAAATTTCTTACTTCATTTACTTCAAATTTTATGGAGTTATGTATGTGATTGTTTAATGTTTATGTGGTAGTGTGAAATTTATGAACATTTAATTTAGGATTTTTTAATTTATTATTTTCTCAAGCTAACTTATTGAAATATATATTGTTTTGTTTACTAAAAATTTAGTCAAATTAAATAAATTACTTATTATGAAAATGAATCTTTAATACTAATATCATAAGATCAGGTAGCAGGAAGCCCAATTATCTAAAAAGTGGATGTGGTACGCAAAGTCCAAAAGCCTTTAATGAATCAAAACTTGATAGATTTTGTAACTAAATTCAAATTTACTTGCAAATAGTTTAACGTAAATCTAAATTGAAAGGTTTAGTAAAAATAAGGAGTATTTCAAAGGTATTTTGAATTTTGAACTTTTATACAAACTAACAGAATTTATTGTATTATTATATTTTCAGGAAATTTAAAACCCTTTTAAACTGCTTTCTTTCTTTTATCCTTTCATTTATTATATCTGAAAATATTTATGGGCCCCAAATGTTGAATGAAGCTATTAAACTATAATAATTAAGTATAGTGCGATTGAAAATGTTTGAGGAAGTAGTCAATATTTGAATAAAGTATGCTTATATCATTTACGTATTGTGATAGCATATTGATATAGTTTCATTATATTATAGTTGTAGATGTTTTTTGAAGCTAATAAATTAGTTAAAAAATTAATACGCAATAGTTTTGTATATAGAAGATAATAGGTTTGGCGATAGGTCCGAAATTTTGTCAAATTTAATAAATGAAAGATTAAAAGAAACTTAGAATGTTTTAAAATTTGATGAAAATATTATAATTTATATAGCATTTTGTAATAGTGCCCGCTGAAGTTATAAGAAACTTATCGCCTGGCGTAGGGTTAATTAATGCCAGCCTGATCTTTATCTTCAAGAAACGCATTGAAATCCACTGATATATTTCAATTCACAAATAACACTGAACAAAATTAATTATATGAATAAATTTAATAAATTGCTCAGTATAATTTTCAAAATTAAATAATCAGTGATATTTTTAAAATACTCCGTTCTCCCACTCTTTTACATTGTTCGATCATGAAAAAATGTTATGACTGAGTTTCAAGACAGGGATGACCCTATTTATTTTAATGAGCTATGCCCATCCAACCATTGCGTCCCAATTCGGTTCTCTTTGAACTAGATATAATGTTTCAGTGGCAGGGCAAGATGTATTCGGCCGTAGAAATTATATTTCTCACAAAAAGAAATGTGATATAATATAGTCTTTAGATTCTTTTATATGTACATATTTTTAATCAAAAGTCAGCATCAAATGAAATTTTTCCATATTTTATATCATATTTAAAAATTGTGGAAATCAAATTATTCAGTTACCTTCATTGATTCCGATTATATAATAACATTCAATATAAGTTCAATGCAATTAACTTACTTTCTATAGTAGAAAACATAGCTCGAAATTTATAAGAATAAATGTCATGAAAAAAAAAGAAGTTATATTATAATTTACCAAGATTCCACCAAGAAATATTAATTAAACATAGTAAATGTGATAAATTCATTAAAAAAATAATTAGATTTCTTTTAGGAAGAAATGGAATTCACCAGAATGCTTGAGAATTATGAGACTGAATACAATATATGATCGGTGGTTAAATGCAGTTTTGAGTAATAAAAAAAAATAAAAGCAACAACTGTGTACTGCCAAATTTAATTTTATTTGAATGAGGCAGAATAATTTTGCATTAACTAATTTAATTTAGTTTAGCAAAGAGAGATACCAGGTAGTCTAGTGACATCAAAACTGTTTTGTGTGGAAGATAAAACATATTTTTTGCTAAAGAATCCAAGAAAAAAGGAGGGAACATTTGGTACCTTATTCCAAATTTATTAATTTCGGACTTGCAAACGGTTCCGATAACGAACAATTATTTGTCTCTTTACAGTCATTTTTCGAAAAAGGATTTTTTATTTGTATATTTTTTTGAAAAATAAAACAATCAGCCACAGTGAAGGGCTATAAGTACTTAGTGCTATAGGAATCCATTCATACCACATATACAAAGTGACTAAAGTGAAAATGAAAATATAAAATAAAATGAAATATAAAATAAAAATGAAATTATAAAATGAAAATGAGATGAAAAAAGAAAAGAAAAAGTATAACCTAAAGAAAATTAAACTGGTTTAGCACTCTAACAGTCTTCTCTCTTTAAATAATGAATTACAGGTAGCACATTTTTTTTAAATGTATAGGAAGCCCTTTGATTAAGAAGACTGAAAATTAGTTTGGCAGCCAAAAGGGCATAAGACAATGGGCTACCCATAATTTAGTAATAATAATATTATTCCAGTTATTCCCGATGCTTGAAGGAGCCTATATTTAATTTAAGTGATTAAATTAATCTTCAAAAGTAACATCATAAAGCAATCACAGGATTAAACGTAACGCAATACTTGCCCGAAAGATACTTATCAACATAATTGTATAAGTTAAGGAAATATTATTATTAGGAAGAAGAGCGGTGATAGAATGATGTCACCAGGTCTTGTTGAGCTGCTTACAATTCGAGAGCACTTCTAAGGCGGCAACTTACAAGAAACTCGACTGTAGGGTGCACTATAGACTCAACTCAAGTACCGCACTCAAGACAAGTGTTTCACATTCCTCACATCCAATCTCGACTGAATAATCTCACATTCCCTTGGGATATTCATATACTGCCCCATCTCGGAATCTCTTTTTCCCGCCTTTAACTGCTTCGTGTGCGTTAAAAATTACATTATAAACTTTGAAAATCCAACATCATTAGCCAACACTGTTAGTAAAGACAATCATGTTAAAGTAAGTGACTGGTTTAAGGCTCAAGAGAAAGTGGCTTTCTCCAATTTAGACGATGGTGATGGTCTTACCAGCAAGGAAGAGATCTTCAACTTATTACTTCCGTTACTATACTTAACTCAAAATATTTTTATTTATCTTTAATTTGATTATTATTAATATATTGTGAATGTTCAGGGATTAAAAAACATTTTCTTGGTCATATAATATGTATGTTTGTTTTAAAAACTAAATTATCGTGAAAGTGTATCTATGCTTTTTTATTTTATTGTGTTAAAGGCATAGTAATATTCTTTTACATGAACTGGCTTTACATAGGCTTACCATGCTGGTAAACCGAAAATTGACTATTTGATAAGTTATGAAATGTTACTTTTAAAGTAACCCATATATGAATTTATAGCTTTACAGATTTTATACAAATTATTAAATTATCTATAATTTAGCGATAGTGTCAATAAACGTAACAAAAAAACTAACGTAAAATTAATAAATAAATAATATAAATTACAAGCAAAACGAGAAGAATTATAATTTATGACGGATTGGAATCGTAGTTTGGGTGTTCTGTGGTCTTTATTGTTTTTTTCATTTATTCTTAAGGTACTTTTGCATTTTATATTTTAATTCGGTCCTCCTCAGTAATGCCTGGGAAGTATTGTCGGTAAGAGGTCGAGTGAGGCAGCTAATTTCAGTAGCTGCTTCTTGTACTTCGGAAAGTGTATTTATTTTCGAGAGTGAGCCAATTTTTAAAAGACAAGAATTCTCTAACTAATTCTACGTTTCAGATATCTTAACCATAACTGCTGTAAAATAAAGGTCTCTTCCTTCTCTGAAAACATTGATGCCTGGACTCGTCAATTTTTCAGCACCGAGCCAGATTCTAGGAAAGTGGGACGAAAAATGAGACAAATCGACGACTCTGAAGGGATTCTGAATTTTCATCAGACGCAGTCAAGGCGTGGAATGAATTTCCGGTCTGGATGAATAAGTTACAAATGAAATAGCATTTCCTTCCGTGCATCTGTATTTTCGTCTTCTCAAAATTCAGCGCATTCTGGAATACATTAAAAAAGGTCAGCGAGAAATATTTCATAGGGTTTGTGTGGACATGAATGATTCGGAAATTTCTCCATTTTAATTTATGGATCTAGGGGTCACCTTAAATGAAAAAAACAAAACAGCCTTTTTGTTTTAAATAAAAAAAGAATTCTTGAGCCATTTCTGGAAAGATTGATAAATATAGTATGGGGTTTATGGTAAGGGAAAGGGTCCAAAAATATATTTAAACTTAAGTAAAATCGAGTTTGTGAGATCATTGTACAGGCGAAATATTTTTTCATTGAAAAAATAAATAAAGTCATATTTAATTTATGATTTACTTTAGATTTAATTAAAATATCTTCATTTTAATACCCTCTTACTTTATTCTTAATTTTTTTATAAAAGTGAAAATGATGCTTGTTAAAAATATTTTGAATATTTTAATTTTTTTTTTATGTTCATATAATAATTTCATTATAATGAACATAAGTTTGATGCTGCACAATAGACTAGTCTCTATACTAAACATACATTTTTCAACTATATGCATACGACTAATAAGTATTCTTGATAAAAAAATGAAAGACAAAAAAAATGTCTGATATTTTAATTTTGAAAACTTTTAGAATATGAGAATTGAGGTGAACTGACAGTATGTCTTAATAGTTCCTGAGAAGAAGGTAGATAAAAAGCTGTATTAATATCAGCTAATGATTTTAGAAAAATCAATATCTAACATATAAATCCGTAAAAATTAATGGAGAGTGACGAAAAATGCATAAAATTTATATTTTTATGTTATTTAATAGATAAAATCTAGAAAATTAAGTGTGAAATCATGTAAGTCAAAAAGGTTTGATTTAGAGTTATTACATTTTTGCGTTAATGTTCGCATAACAATTAAGTTTTTATACTTCATAGTATATCAGTTACTAGTACATACTATGTTAAAATAACACCACTTCAATATAATGAAAATTTAATTTTTACAGTGCTTTATTTCTGTCTTTGAAAAATTGGATTTGACATTTACATGGTTTCACGATACATTAATCAAATAGTCTACATCGGATAATATAAAGTGTACTATCAATTTATAATGTTTTTAATTTTATCTTCAACATGTATCAACAATTAAGTTAATAATGCAGATAAAATAAAATGAACATATAAGAGAAAGATAAAATCTGAGGTTTTGCAATATCCCTATTATGGTTTCACATGGAGGACGTTACATAAGTTTGATCCGGTTTTTTTATTTACCTGAATTTGATCTTCTATCGTTAGATCTTGACGTACTTGTCTGCGGTTTTCTGTAACCCGACACCGTCCGGCATCAGACAGGGATAATCATTATTTTTTCTGACAATTAACTCGATGAAAAATTATATAAGACAGATCCGATGAATAAAATAAATTTCTGATGAAAATTAAATAAATCCTACAAATATTTGGACAGTTGTCTTGACAGCTAAACAGTATCGCCTTTTCAGATTGCATTATTATGTATATATATTATTAGCATCTTCAGTAACATGAGATCCGGTTAACGAAAACAAACATTACCATTAAAACTTGATCCGCAGAAAAATATTGTATAGCTTTGTCATGCTGACGTTTATTTTTTTAAATAAACATTAAAACGACAGAAAACTAATAAGTTTTCATTTAATGTTATTAAGTGTAATAACATTAAATGTTCAAATTCCAAATTCTGTAACATTGAACAAAATTTAGAAAATATGTGCATAAAGATATTTTCTTTATTAAATCGGAAAAAAACGTTACAATGACGTTCTGAAGCTAAATCAGTTCTAACCGGTTATTTATATTGATATTGCTATAATATGAGCTTCATCCTTACATACGCAATTAGCTCCTACTCGTTAATTCTAGAGATGGATGAATTGTTTTTTCTAATGATTTCTGAACATTCTTTTATAATAAAAGAAATGTATTTGAGGTTTTAAAAGCACTAATGAACTTTTGATAAAGGCGGTAATTGATTATCTTCCCAACGTTTTTGGTCAAATTCGGAAAACTTAGACGAATATCATACATTGTTTTCCATAACCTTTTTATGGTTTTAATAAACTATAATGAATCCACCATTCTTTTAAGAATAAAATTCACTATTTTTTTTTCAAACAAGGATGATTTTCGTTACTAAATCAAGGCAATCGTAGAATATTTAAAACATAATTTTTTTATATATCGATTCGAAGGTTTTTCCGTTATGAATTCTAATCTAGAGTCAGCCATAAAAAAATAATTTAAGGAAGGGTGTTTTGACAAGAATTATGCAAGAAAAGTAACCGATTTCTGTTTTTTTCTTTTAAATATTTCGATCAAGAATCTACCAAAAGCCATAAGAAAAATGTTTTCTATATAAAAAATTAAATATAAAAGAAAAAAATTAATAATTCCTTTAAGATCTGGTTCGAATCTCTCCAGTTTTTGTCCTACACCGGATTGGATTGCTTACTACTCTGTAATGGAAGCTTTTTCTCGAAACTCTTCGTTCCTTGAGACTGAACAAACCACTACATAGCCCTAAAGTTTGATCAACAACGATTTTGAAGTTAATTATATCAGGAGCGGTCTTTGGAAATAAGGGCAGAATGAGACGGTTTTTATTTTGTTTTGTTTTTAAATAAACTTGAAAAAAAAAGAAAGATGTCGACTCGATTTTTTTTAACCCAAGCTATATATTCTCAAACTTTAAACCAATTACCGAAGTAAATGTCAGTGTATTTTTATAGATAAAGGAACTTGCTTGTTGTCATAATGCTTATTCATGAAATCAAAAACAAAAACAACAATAGCAGCTTTCTGCATAATCGTTTACTTCGAAGTAAATTTGAATTCCTAAAAAGAATAGGAGAAGGGATCTTTTTCATGTGAAAGCTTTTGTGATAGGGATGATGTTTATTCTGTCGGTGGCTAAAAAAGATCAAAGTGGCTGCGAGCTACGTACACTATGAGCCTAAAGGGCCTTCAGATCCCTCGCTTCTAGTAAGAAAATAAACAGTCATTTTGAGTAAAAGCCTGAAGTTAGGAGTATTGATTTATTTGTAGTTTCATCATTAACATACCAAACTAACTGATAACGCAGAATAGATTTACTCCTTTCTTAACGAAATATCAGTTAAAACCATGCGGGACTCACACGAGTAACCATAGAATGCTATCGTTATTAAATATTTACATATTGGTATCGTTGAGTAAATTTTACTTACATAGAAGTAAAGAATATGCTAACTACATAAACTTACTATCTAACTTTAGTTATATTTAAAAATAATTCCATAAAAAAAAAATAGTAAAAAAATATAATTATTATTTTTAAAAAATGGGTATTATAAATAAATATAGAGCAAAACAATGTATATAGTATCGAACATAACGTTTTTACAAAAATTATATTTTCATTTCACTTTAATCCGTAAGAAACCTTAAGAACATTTTGTACAAATGACAATCTGTATTTTGAATAAGAAAGATCGAGCAAAATATGTATGTAAAACATAATAAATAAAATATAAAAATTAAAAAATGAAAAGATAAATTTATTTATCTAAATTAAATTAAATCTTAATTAAATAGACCGCGCCTAAATTAAGCGCGGTCCATTTAATTATTTGTATGGGCACATACCCCTGAAAGAATATCATTGCTCAAAAATAGAAGAAAGTAATTTATTGGTTCAATAAAATACATTTTTAGTTTCTAAAGCGGGGCCTGGTTTTATAGGAGTAAGATTTTTTTTCCGGTTGAAATAATTATATTGTCGACGAACTAAACGAAAATTGTTTTCATTTTATGAATTGAGAAGGTGTATTTAAACTATTTCAAGCCTACTTTTCTTCATTATTTCTTTTTTAACGTTGTATGCAATTCAAGAATGAAGAAGGATAAAATTGCTCCCTGACTCTTTACTAATCCAATGAATTGAGTATATGTTTTGTGTTTTTCCATAAAGAAAATACAGACAAAACTTCTTTTTCATACTTCAGGCCATTTGTTTCTAAGGAGGGGGAGAGGGAGGGTATTTTATAATAAGTACGCCGTGTGAACAAAAAGATGTCTTCCTTTGAAAGTTTTTATTTATGCAGCGCTGACATTTGGTTCTTGGGCATAAATAAGAAAAGAAGATTCTCGTCAAAGACTATGAAAAAATGAGAAAGAATATATTTTTTTCTTTTTTATAGTTTCCATTACATAAAAATACTAACTACAGCAGTAACATTCTTCGACGACAAGGAACTTGTACGGGGATGGTTGGTTTTCCTCCCGCCTAAACAATACATTTGAGATTCCAAAATATTTTTGCTAAATCTAAGAAATAAAACTATAATTACTAAAAAATAAAACTGACGCTTAGAAACCTGGACTGGTATCACAAGGGTTATTTCTCAGCCAATAGGAATAGTTCCACTATACACCACTGTTGTTTTCGTTGAACTCGAAAGGTAAAGGAATTTCTAAACTAAATTAGTTGCCAATGTTGTGCTACACATTTTTTTCCATGGATATCAAGTCCTTAGCCGCTTGGCGGACAGAATGTTAATGAGAACATAAAAGTGAGGGTGTTAAGTGATGTTGTTCCAGACGGGGAGGTCCGGATATAGCAGAGGACCCAGTGTACACAAGGGTTTTTGCCGGCTCCAGGCATCTGGCCTCACTCCAGCGCTGAGCCTGCAATTGCTGGCAGCCCGCAGCCTGTCCCTCCGCCACTATCCGGGGTACGGGCACTTTGACAGCTTCGGCTTGTCAAAGAGGTAAATCACAGCCAACAACCTTTGCTGACGTTCGAGAAGATATTTCAGTTCTGCCAAGACATTAATTGTACTGAAAACTCAACAAGTAAAACAACTCATAAATTAATTGGAAACAGGCATGAAGTTGTTTAGTTTTAAAAATAGAAAACCACTGGCGACAACGATCTTAATTTGTGGTTGATGCCGATGCAGCCACATCAATAATGATCCTGCTCCATTATCACTCAAATGAACAATACCGTACGAATGAATTCCTTTATCACTATTATTATCCATTGCCCTTCATTGAGAAACATCATAGTTTTTAGTTGACATCCGCATGATGGTATAAAAGAATCAATCCCTAATCATAATTTTTGACTACGTAAACATTTTTCTCCCTAAAAAAAAGTAATAACATAAAAATAAAAAATCTTCGAAGTATTTTACTCTTATTCATTAATTTCTTATAAATTTGGGGGGAATAAACTATTATTTAACATATCAATAGAAACATGAATATCCTGGTTAGTATTAATAACTTATAAAAATAAAAATCCGAGGTAGATCATTTACTTTACACACATATATATATATATATATATATATATATATATATATATATATATATATATATATATATATATATATATATATATATTCTACAATAGATACATTTTATTATTTATTATATAGCAACGTTTGAATAATTTATCTAACTAATAATAATTATTAGTATGCAGATTATAACGAGAATAATAATAGTACATACGATAACAACAACAGTAATAGTATAGTATACAATAACAACAATATTATAGTTTAGGGTATAATGATAATAGTAATACTATAGTATATAACAACAATAGTAATAATATAGTAAATAAAAACAAGAGTATACAATAACAATATAATAGCATAATGTATAACAGCAATAAAAATAGTATAGTATATAACACTAGAATTTTTTTTCGAGGGAGGTATTTAATGAGAAGGCAAGTCATTATTAAGTGCTATAATCGCAAAATAGGGCGTAAATTTTAAGGATAAGAATGAAAATGTTTACTAAAAATACAAATCAGTTGAATAATTAATTTAAATATATTATTAATAAAATGACTCAATTTTTAATTAATAAAACACTGTAGGGCTCTTGACCAGTGCTGGAAAACGAGCAAAATAAATCCTATTAGATTCGGTGAGCTATTCTAATTTAAATAGTAACCGTCACTGGATATAAAATATGCGGAATGTTTTAAAAAGGATTGGAAGTGTAAAAAATAGTATATAATATAATTATATACAAAATTATATTTTATATACAAAATATCATTTTTTGTCACAAATATTCAGAAGTGAAGCAGTATTTTTCTGGGTATCAGATCAGCTAGAATAACAAATCCAAAATTTACGAACATGAATTTAAAATTTAATGTTTTATTTTATCATATTTTTTTTTTTTTATCAGGAAGAAAGCAAGCACATATGTCCTTAAATAAGATTTCTTTTCTTTTATTTGAAGGTGATGATTTATTTTTCTAGACCAGTACAATTTTTAGCCATAGACAATTCATTCCGTTTTACCGAGACTTCAAATGATGATAACAAAAATTTAACATAAAAATTCAGAATATTTTTTTATTTAAAGATACGCAAGACATTGGTGAGAGCAATTAACATTTCTGGTGATAAGCATTAATTAACACCCAGAAAAAGGGTAAAGTTCTGTAAAACGGATTAAAATACACAGAAGAATATTAAGATCATGAAAATCCGACGTAGAATTAATTGACCAAACTTTTCTAGGTCTACAGAATTAACTCATTTATTGGCGAGATCAAAACAAAAGGAACATACGAGTTGGGCAGGAACCAAAGGGCCAAAGTAATAAAATTTAAGTATGAGTCATATTCATTTAAAAGTTTTTTTACTCCAAAAAAACCTAGAAAGCACCGTGAAATACATAATTTTTTTTTATTTGAGATTTATAATTCTCAGATATAAAAATTACGCATTGTACAATATTATATTTTTTCTGAAGTAAAAATACTTTAAATGGAAATAATTCAATACTTACATTATATTGCTTGAACCCCTTGGTTTCTGACAACCTTATATCGAAAGAAACTTCTATTTTAATTGCGAAGAGAACGTGGTGAAAAATTAGTGAAGATGATTAAATTCCTACCAGTATCATACAATAAAACATTTCAATATAACGACAAAACATTTTAATTAAATGTTCTACTTGAATCCGGAAGGTCCTCTGGTACTCCACCCCTCATAACAAAAAACTATCCGTTAGTCATTTAGCATCGAGCAGACAAAAGGACGAGGTGGGAGGGGGGTAGGTGACTGGACCTGTCCGAAAAGGCTTCTGCCAAGAATGGGTTATTATTGCATGGTTGAAGTAATGCATAAAAAAAAGAACATTTATATATAATTTTTTTAGATAGATCACGTATCTTAGATACATTGTTAGCATTGTTGCAATGTGATATCGTTCGCAGACAGCCACACAGACATTATTTGAAAAAAAAAATTAAGACAACAAAGGTCAAATACGTTTCGTCTGAAGGCCAAATTTTCACTTTTCCTCAAAACACTATCTGTATACGATAAAATAAAAACGTTTAACAGGAGATAAAAATATAACATTTGGATGGTTAACTCATAGGGATTTTCATCTCATAATAAAGAGATAAAATTATTTAAGTTAAAATAACTTTTGTGTTTAAAGCTAATTATCTATTTTCATGTATTCTTTATTCAATAAATGAATCTCCTGAGTTTCCAATAAAACGTTTGTTACGAATTAATTGGTCCTAAAAAAAAATGAGTAATTAAAATGAATGAAAATATACTTTGTTCTCAGTGCCAAAATTCTCTTTCACTCATTCTTTTTTTAATATATAGCAAAATCGATTTACAGGAATTGCCACTTTATATCATCGATTTTATACATGTTAAACGATTTTTTCGAAAAAGGCTCTAACGATTTTGATTAAACTCATTATTGAAATGTACCATTCATTGGCCTTTAATATAAGCTAGGTCTTATTCTAATGGAAATAGTTTGACATGGGTTTAATCGCCGAATTTTCAAAATGGCTACCTCTGAACTACCTTTTATTTTGTTTAAAATAATTAACCGCTCTTGGTCAGTAGTAATAAAAACATGTATATAACAGTTTTGAACTACAGAAAGATTTTATTAATAAAACATATACAATTTTCTTACGTATAACTTTAATTAATAAAAAAATGTAAAGAATACATGATGAGGATATATGACAGGTACCTATCAGGAGGAATAATCATGTTTTTTGTTTTATTTCAATTTCAAAGACAATCCAACTTAGTCTAATCTACTTTATTGTTATGTTAACTTTTACATCAATCCTTTTATAAAGCAATTTTATTTCAATATTAACTGTTGTCTAAGCCTATCGACTTTGAAGTAACCTTTCGTCAATAAATTTTGAATCAGCGTTTAACTAAAAATATAAAGTTAATTTCAGATTAATTTTTATCGTGGGCTTACGCCAATGCTTTTCAATTTGAACTCATTTAAACTAATCGAGTTTAAAAAACCAAACAATAATTTGTAAATATGGTAAATCAAGATTTTATTTTGCTTTTATTTATATATATACTATGTATATATATATATATATATATATATATATATATATATATATATATATATATATATATAGTACAATTTCGAGACGTGTCACCTATGAAAATAAAAAGATATATATTTTTTTTTCAGTTTTAATATGTTTTTTCACAGTATACATCTCTCTATAAAATTTAAAAACATTTTTATGATTAAATTGAGATGCCTTTTATAGATAAATTCAAACCAAAACTGGTTACTAACCAGAAAAAAATAATACCTTACTTTCCTGTTTCCAAACGTTAAACTACTGTTCATTTTCTAGTATTTAGTAATTTTTTTAATCATTATTTTAAGAGTGTACATAAACAAATAATCTATAATAAAATTAAAATAATAACAAAATTTGGTTTATTAGTTTAATTTATTAATGACTTCGTTACTCATGAAAGTTTCTTCATAAATTAATTAAATTAACTGAAACCAGTGGTAATTGATATATAGGTATTTAATAAGCCTAAAGATAGTCTGCTGCATATTAAGCTATTGTTCAACATTCCTAAAAAATGTTGAACGAAGAAATAAATTAACGAAGAGTTGTTATTTTGAAAAATTAAAATTAAAAATGGAGATGAAAAACGTGCAGAACACATAAAAAAAAATTGTCTAATGATTTGTCGAATGCCATTAATTATTATTAACAAGCGGACAGTAAAAGAATACACGAGCTAATAAATATTCAAACTGTTGTGATGCCAATCTAATGAGATAACAAAACTAAGAAGAAAAGAAACCTGCTCCGAAGGAAACGCTTGACATTGGGGTTTGATGGCTTGAGTCACCCGATATTTCTGGCCTCTTTTCCTGGCTCCAATTAGACTATTCGGGACCCAATCAATGGAGGCTGCCCTGAAACGCGTAGAACAATTTTGACGAAGATTGCACTGCCAAACGACTCAGGATAGATAGCTGAAGAGTAACATTTTTTTTTTTTTAAATCAACTAGAGAAAGCATGGAACGATAAAGAATCGGATCGAACAATAAATAAAGTGAGAGTGATAGAGGAATATACAATATAGGCTGAGGATCCTCAGCAGTTGCCTGGGATGGCATGCTCATGAATTTGTGGAGAAACGACTAAGAGCTTTTGCCCATTGAATGAAAATAGAACATTGACCAGAAGACTTAATAGACAGCCATGTAGGTCGTTTTATTTATATACACCAAATATACACTGGAACCACACTTTCAAGTGAGAATGGTTCATGAAAAATAACTCTCCCTTAGTAAAATTAATAGAGAAATCCAACTCAGTAATTAAAAAAGAAGCTAATGATTCACTAGAGAGCAACCTCGCTCAATGAAAATCAAGTGATGTTGAGGTGGAAAAGACGATTCAGTACTTCTTTTTTCCAAAATCACTCATAACTAAGAAAATACCAAGTAAATATTATAACAAACTTGTTAAGTAATGTTCTGAAATACCATATGGGACTCAAATTATATCGAACTGACGAATTCCTTACGGTTTACTTTTTATCGGATCGAATAACTAAAGAATGACCATTTTATTAGAACTACTACAATCACATGAGATTAATTGTTTACCACTCAGAGTCAACAAGGGAACAACTACTCGATGAAACTTTCTTAAAAGATAAAATTGCTGATTTTATTGATTTTTAATTATTTTTAAGGAAATGGTTAGGCCACAAAGAAATAATAATTTTGGAGAATATCCAAACTGATTGCATGCAAATATCCTTTGAAGCAGATTTGGTGAAGGGAGAAGTCTGACAACTTTTGGTTAGCTCCATTTATAATCACACTAAATATAAAACGAAATAACAATAACCAATTTTCAAACTCTTTTCTCAGTGTGGCGTTGTATAGAGTTCTATCTTGGGTTGTCATTATAGTATTTTTATAGTTTCCTCTTGAAGAGGATAAATTTTCATCTAAAATATTTTTAAATGAAAATATTTCGGTTGTTCGTCAGAGAATGTGAATTGTAACAGTCTTTGAAGAAGTATGATAAAACGCGAAGGCGAAATAATAGAATAGAAATTTGACATATGTAGAGAAAAAAGTACCTACTTAATTACCTGCATGGAGTTATATAATATATATAATAACGTGTATAAGTAATGTTATAATTGTGTTATATATATATATATATATATATATATATATATATATATATATATATATATATATATAAGTAATATTATATATAATATTTGACTGGTGGGACACCCTGATCACGGAAGTTTTCGTATATCTTTTCGCAGGGACCAGCTAACTTGGGAATAACCGGTATATAAATTGGTGATACTAACATTACCACAACTGTACATAATATAAATAAAAAGAAAAATGAATAATTAAATTTTATTATCGATGGCATACTTGGTGTCATCCTACACAAAGTATTTTTTTATATTCAGATGTAATTATTTTTATTAATTTTCTTTAATAATATAGATTTAAAGATAAGGTTGACAGCATGCGGTTCAGTTATTTCCTATTGGCGTAAAAAGACATCCTATGTCAAGTGGGAAATAGCTTTCATTTTCATGTTAGAAATTCACTTGTCATATTCCTCACATATTAAGGGTGAGATAAGGGCTCTCTCGAAAATCTATTCCACTCAGCTCCTACAGCGAAGAGAGCTAGTTTTAAAGCTTGATATATGGGATTTCTACTAAAACAGCACGTATTATGTTCTCATATTATTATATCCTCCAAATAAGTTTACTATATGCTATTTGGTTTATGAGTAGCAAATTGTCCAACAAGCTGATTACGTATTTATAAAATAATAAAAATGACAAGGCAATAAGTAGCTTAATAGCAATAAGTAGCTTTTCAATGATTCATTCTTTTTATTGAATGAAACAGTTTGTTTATTGGGGTGAACAAGGGCGTCGTATGGTTTTTTGGTGACCTGAGCGAGACTGCCAGGCTCTCCCTTCTCGCTATCCTAAATCGGCCAATAGTTTATTTTCCCATATTCGCGAGATTTATAGCTTTTCCCTTCGGCTAATGGTCAATAAATTTCGATACATTAGGCATAAAATTGAGGAGGTTTACAAGGATAAAATAAAGAAAAGAGGTAATCTCTCAGTAACTGGATTCCAAGTTAGATGCTGGTGTGACTCCAGCTAAGTCTGGTTGTAATGCTCCACACAATCAGTAACTATTTTAGCCAGTCTGGATCTCAAGTCGCTTTCTGAATACAAATAATACGTCTAACTCTACAACAAAGCCCTGAGTTACTTTTCCTAATACTGGAGACCATTTGTCTAGAATATGCTTTGCCTAATTTGCCTGCTTAGAACATCTTAGCCTAGAAGAATTTTCTTTTTTAAAAGGAATCCAAACGATATATTCATCTAACATGGGAAAACAATCGGGAATCCGAATTGAAGAAAAAAAAAACAAATTTACATCTGAATTTCTGAGTTGTGGTCTCATCTTAGAGATATTGAATTGAAAACGTAACACGAGTGAAAAATTATTTTTTTTTTTAGTGACAAACAAGATTCGGCAAATAACTTTTAAACTATTACCAAACAGTCTTATCATCCGAAAAGGCGGCAGATAATGGTTATCGCAACTGCCCAAATCCGTGAGGGTAATAAAATTAATTTTAATGTTTTTTTATTTTTAAAAAATGGTTCATTGGACTCATGAATAAGATAAACACGTGGTAAAATTTTATCAATAATTTAATCCTAGGTCACATTATGATTTATTTAAAATTTAAAATATGGTTTTCGATTTTATGCTAATAGATTTCTCGAATATGATATGTATTCATAATGACATTAATTTCATTTTTTCACCTATAGCTTTATTGTTCATTTCCTAAAATTCTATTTATTTAATATTCAATGAGGCTTAATTAAAAATTATTTATTATTTACCCGAATGTCTTGCTCATAATGCAACAATAAGAAGATTATTGGCTCAAAATAAAGTTTAATCTAGGTGTTGAGGTATGTTTGATGTTGTGACAGCCTTGATCCAAGAAAATCTTAGCAAGCTCTTTTTCAGCTTTCATAGTTTAAAAGGTAAGCTAGGTCGTATAGTCCAGTCAACTGGTGACTAGAAATGGGCATAAGTGGAAATTATTGCATTTCTGAAAATTTGGTCCGTTATATTTTTGAGCTTTTATTTATTTTTTCGGGAAAAATTTGTGGTAACAAAGTTGGAATTCGTGACCAGCAACCCACCCAAAATCAGCAAAATTTCAGAACATTTCTAAAACTTTCTACCGAGACCCCTTCATTAAGAAACTAATTTCAACATTCCGCCTCATAACTTCAAATCGTACTTGCTTCATAATCTGCCAAGCAAAAAATTCTAGGGTGCCAAGCAAAAAATTCATCAGAGCCAAAAATGTAAGTAATTTACTCATAAAATGAATATTAAAATGCATTCCAATAAACACATATTTTTAAGTTGTAAGCAAAACGGTTTTTTTTTTTTTTTGTAAAATTCGACGTAACAAAGAAAAAAATCGTAATCAGCACCCTAAAAAACATAAATGAGCACATTTTCAGAACTTCTCCATAACTTCAATCCGAGATCCCTTTCTGGCTCCCATACGACCTTGGCTGCTTTAGACTAACAGCGGATGCTTCTAAATCAGGCCCCGGACGAAAAAAAAAAAATATAAAGAACAAAAATGTAAGGAATTTACTCTTGTTTAATTTAGGATATGTTGATGTTGCTAAATGTTACTTTGTGTTAAGGGCGGAACTAGGGCTCCCTGGATAAATAATTAAACAAACTTTTTCCGGAGCCTCCTTTCCAACGCTTCGTAAATCTGATTCCAATAAAATAGTAAGATGTTCGATTTATGCATTCTATTCACTGTAAACTAAAATTACCATTTATCCAAAGAAGATATTTTACATTTTAGGCTATACAGTCGATATAATTATTAATACAGTTATAATAATAAATTGAAATTTATTCATTTAATAAGCGTGTCGACAACTAGGGTCACTTATCCTGAAGCTACTAAGATCAAATAAGCATTAGAAAGGGAAAATATTGCGATCGTGAAAAGTTTCAAATCCGAGTTTTCAACGGAAATACACATATACACGCAGTATAGAATTTATTCAATACTCATTGTCGCTGATTGTTAAAGTAACTAAGCCTCGCAAAAAGGTCTGTGTGTGCGTAGCAAGATTAGATCATAAATGAAAAGTTGTACGAAACTGAAATTACTTATTCAAGGTAGGTATTAAAGGATGCTACTGTAACTTTTTCAACAAAATCAACTTACCGGAAGTGCCACTACTTATCATCGATTTGAAAATGTTCTCAAAAAGGCTTCTCGGGAACATTTTGAGATAATAAAGTTGAAATTCGTAATCAGCAGCCCTCCCCAAAAAAAACACAAATGAGCAAACTTCTCAAAAACTTTACCGGTAAAAGTAACATGGGGCTGGACTATTAGTGTTGAACTGTAATAATCTATTTAATAGTTTCATTGTTTATATAAACAGGAGGGCATGCGCACTTCTGAACGTGAATGTGATGTGTTGAGATTAATTTTCCATTGTTGAAAGTAGACCTGTACTTATAATGAGGAGTCTGTGAAGCCTGAGTGATACCATTGTCGCTTCTGAGAACACAGGTGAGTTAACTACGTAGATTTCTACTGTTGTAATGGGGTAAATGGGTTTTCCATCTGTGTATATGACTACAACCCCTCGCAATACAGGGACTAGCAAAAGTTTTCTTACACGGACTGATTGGAATAAAAAATCAGTAAAAATAATATTTTCCAACATATTTTTTTTATTTGAACGTATTACTTCACTACAGCTCTTATCGATATTCTAAAAAAAATTGTTCAATAATAAATAAATATATTTTTAATATAAAATGACAATTTTAATGTAGCAAAAGTTTTCACCCATTACCATGTTATATAATAATTAATTCGTATATTTAAAATTTGTATGCTCCTTCAATACCCATTTTTTTTCGCACTAGGTCTGAAATTTCCTTTGAAGACAGTAATATATTTCAATCACTTCATTGATCAAAACCCACATTCCCGACCCCATTTACAGACGTACACCTCCACAAAATAACACTGCACTATCGCCTCTACATTTTACTATACTATCGTAGCAGACGGATTTCTCAGCTTTAATTCTTTTCCAGGTTTCCTTCACAGAAATGATCGACCATTCGATCCATAGATATTAAATTTCCTCTCGTCATCATATCATACCAGTAATCTTTAGGTATTTTAATAAACTCTTGGTCGAAAGCCAGTCTTGAGCTTATAAAAGTTTTTATTTTCTACCTGAATATTTGATATTATCCACATCGTTCCAGGTCAAGCTTGTTTACCTATTCCTGTTCATTTATTTCTTTTATTGATTTTATAGGCGGTCAGGGTTAGAGAGGCAATAATGGGTATAGAAGTAGTATCCAAATTTTACGAGGATAATGGCCCTAAGCACAAAGCACTGCTCACAAGGAAATGGCTGCTGTTGAAATGTCCAAAGATACTACGAACTCCTCTTCAGAGTCTAGATTTAAATTTCCATTTCATTTCGATTCATAGTTGTGGAATTAAAATATAAGATCAGTAAAAGATCTTAAAACTACATTGTTGGAAGAATGGGAGAAAATACCCTCGAAGTTGATTCAATCAGCAACTTGACCAAGCAACTTAAATTGGTACTCAAAAACAAAGGTCTACATTCAAAATATTAATTTAAAAATTTTAATTTTAATAAATTATTATATAGATTGACTTTTGCTGCATTAAAACTATTATTTTATATTTATATTAAATCTATGTTTATTTATCGCTGACAATATTTTTTAGATAGAAAATAGATAAAAGCTGTATTGAAGTTATGCGTTTAAATAAAAAAAAATATGTTGGAAAATATTGTTTTTATTTATTGATTGATTTTTTTTTCAATCACTGTATATATATATATATATATATATATATATATATATATATATATATATATATATATATATATATATATATATATACAGTGATTGAAAAAAAAATCAATCAATAAATAAAAACAATATTTTCCAACATATATTTTTTTATAAAGTATATATATATATATATATATATATATATATATATATATATATATATGTATGTGTAAAGGGGCATCTTGGGTTTACTTCAACAGAGAAATATGTACCTCTCGGAAAGTTTTATTCTTGAGTAATGAATCTTATAAGATACATTCGATATTAACCATCAAATGCGAAACATTTGTTTGAATTTATTTATTTACATTGAGACACACGGAAAATTTCCTAACGCCCTTACAAAATCTACAAACATAAAAAAATGTAAATTAACATTATTTATAAATATTGAGAATCCATGCATTTGAATATACTTGATTGGAATACGAAACATCAGTTCCTAGGGCACGAATCAAATGAAAAAAGAACAAACTTTAACAATATTATTTTTATTGAAAATAGCTTCAATAAATTGCTCTCAAAGCATAATATGGCTTTTTTACCCCTTCGTCGAAGAAATATTTCGCCTTTGAATGGATAAACGCGTGAAATTAAAGTATTACCTTTTTGGAATATTTTGCTATATAAATACGCTATGGAATATATGCTATATAAATACGTCATAGGGAAGTATACGCCACTCTGTAGCGTTGTAACGTAGGTTGCACCCTCAAAGCATAAACTCTTATGTTTTTCTTCGATATTACGGACTGATAGCCTTTATCGATGTAATATGAGAATGGCTGGACGAGTTTCGGTAAAGAGAAACTTACATCAGGCCATTGAATGTAAAAATTCAAAAAGTCTCCGTATAATATATTAATGAACATTAAAGTCTGCGTCTAAAGAGCACCATAACATAACTATTTAGTGAAGTTGCGTGGTCGAAAACAATGCTCAAAAAATGACGTTTTTGTCGAAAAACAAAGACAGGGTACCATGAGCGGTAGTATTTTGATATATTTGATAGAAGAACCTAAAGAAAGAAGCATAACCAATCATTATTTATTTTAGGATAAGCATTTATTATTAATGAACATTTTCATTTTGACAATTAAATAATAAAAGATTGACAGTAAACATATTCATACCGTCAACAATAATATTCTTAGTTAAATATTGTCCTATATCAGTATTTGCATTTAATAGCTTTATGGTACAGCTGTAAGCAGCGTTATGTTTGTTCAGTTCTAGTATAATCACAAAACAACAAGGAAACTTCATAATGATATGTCTGTGTAGAGTCATGAATTTGCTTAAGGATTTATACCTACCTATATAGGCAGGCCTCGTTGCTCTTGTGACTTAATGCTTGAATGAGCTTGCACATTATCTCCTTCAGCCTGGAACCGCCTTAAGAAGGATGCTTGGGAATTCTATTAACTTATTTAAGATAATCATGAAGTTGCATTTTTACTCTAATCGATAAATCGAAGGAACGGCATTTTTCACAAGGCTTACTTACTCTTTAATTATATTACAGATAATCTTAATAATTCTAACAAATAAATTAGGAGAGAAATTCCAAATCGGGATTAAATATTACCTATTAATTATGTGGTGTTTGAATAAAGGCGTATGTCATTTTTATGTGAAAACGGGTTAAAGTTATATTTTGCTCCTTTTAATGAAATTTCAGCCTTTCAAAAAAGAAAATAAATTAATGAAAAAGTATTCATATCCCATGTCTTCAACGTTACACTAATTCAGGCATCTAAAAGGAAAAAAAACAACGTATTATTAATTCATATTAATACATTGGCGATTTCTGCATAGTAGAAACGGAGGTTCAGACAGATAATCTTTGTACTAACCAACTCAGAAATACGACATAAAATACCGTATGGGGGTGCCAACAGTTTTTCTGGTCAGTGTAAAGCAGGCAGTTTCCAAAAAAAAAAAAACTATAAGGCGATAAAATGGCTGATTGTCATTTTTCTTAAGGAAATTAAGAGAAATTCATATTTAATTTTTTTTTTATTTAAATTTATTGGTACAGTGAAAATAAATAAGTTATACATGCATTGGAAATTAAATTAACTTGTTTGCGCTAAAATATCTGTTGTAAAAAAATTGTTACACCCGAGCGCCGAGCTGGTTGTGCACAAAGTTTGTGTGCACAAGAAGCAATTGTAGCAGACATTATCCCCTTCAATATAAAATCCAGTACCCTCTCCTCCTCTCAGCCCAATCTAGGAGGAGCAATGCTTAAGCTGTGCAGATTGCATCTATCAGAATAAAGACTACCGACTAAAGACTCCGTTTCTGTTGATTTGCTCCATCTTAAACAAATATTTTCTTTAATATTTAATATTTAATAATATAATTTAATATTTAATTTTACTATAAAGTAATTCTATTATTCCAGGGGTTCACGGACTTACAATGCCTGGTATACAAATGGAATAACACTACATAAATACATTTCAAAAAATCATCAACGAATTAATTTGTCAGTTTTTAAAATCTATAGTTGTTCAGAACATTAACACTAACCTATGTTTTATGATATCAGTATTTTCATTTCAAACAATGAATCAATAGCAATTTTTGTCCAGAAGTGATCTGAATGGGCAACACGATAAACTACTTGGGGTATCTAAAAAAAAAAAAATAAAAATAAGGAAAACCATTTTTTCTTTATGCAAAAAAAAGAAAAGTTACTCGCTATTCTACACTGAATAAATTTTTTTTCGCATGATACCTTGAAATTAATTACGTTTTGGTTACCTCATCGAAAAATATACTTGAATAAATAACTTAACCATTATTAAAAATTTATCAAAAGCTTATTCATCTGACTATTTATTAAATAGCATGTAAAGCCATTATTATATTTAATCACTGATATCCTCAGCAAAATACCGGGTCCGAATTTTCTTTTAAGATGAAAGCAAACAAAAATAAATGAAGTGACAAACGAAACACTGGCCCGATAAGTATCTTGTTGCACATAGACAAAAGAAGATAGTGATGACATAAACCCATGACAGTTACTTATAAGACAAGATAAACACAAACCGATAAGAGAATACAAAGGCCAAAACTAAAAGAAAAAGGTTTTACCTAGGGGACATTAAGTTTTGATGCGGTGTTAGCCAGCAAATGGAAAAACCTTGTTTGACTTTCGATTCCGGTTTCGCGAAGATCTTGTCGAATGCAAGACGCTGCATCGTATTGCTCTAACCTAAAGAGCTTTTAGGAAGAAAATCAGTAATATAAGTGGAAATTGTAACAGTTAATAAATGGCGAATGCAGAAGGGGGAGGGGTGGCGTGCGCACCTCTTCCCTCCCTCCCCCTACTGGAAGGAGGAAAATACATTTTCTTGAAAAATGTTTTTTATTACACATACAACAGCGATTTTTATTGATAAAATAATTGAATTTTGATTGATTAATGAGTATTTTAAAACACGAACAAAGCATTTAATGTTTTAAAGTTTCTAGAAGGAGAGGGGAGGGTCTCGTCTCCCAACAGATGATAGATTCGTCACAACAGTTAATACATCTAGAGAGGATCGGTGGTGAGAATGATCAGTATAAAAAAACATTGGCTTCTCATTAGAGTCTAAATACTTAAACTCAGATATCTCCGAACTTTTTAGCTTAAGGACCAAACTGACTCCTCAACTAAGTCCCAAGGACCAAGACCTAGCTGACAATTGTTCAATTTCTAAGTGTGTCAGTCATTGTGTTTCTTAAGCCATTCCGTACTGGGCGCGCACCATAGCCCGTAATGAGCGCACAGCTGTTAAAAGGCGGAAAAAAATGTTTTTTCAAGACATTGGAAAAATCATTCTTTTTTTAACTATTGATAAATAAAATAATTAACTAAAATATTTTAATAATTTAATCGGAATTATTTCAATCATTACACTTGTAACAAGCAATAAAATCCAAGCATGGAGTACTGTTTGATTTTTAGCCCGTAACGCTAAAGGTGGGTCTGTGAGACCCACGGGCATATTTATTTTTCTCATATCGGCAGCACTGTCTTAAAAGTTCCAAAGCTGGTTTTGAAAATTATTATTAGTTGCTTCTTGAATAGTTTACGAAGATATAGGACGCTGACCAATTTTTTTCTATAGTTAGTACACCGCTTTTTGGAACATACCGGGTCCGTCAGGTCCGCCGGGTTGATTTGCTCCATCCAATCCCCGGTGAAAGCCTAATATTGTTGGGACGATCGTGTGATTTCATTAATTATTTCAGCGTAAATTTTAAACTATAAATTTATTTTATTTAGTAATTACTAACGGAAACCTGTGTGCACAGAATGCTCCAAAAAGTGTGAAAAGAATGCGTAAGTCAAAGGGACTAATTAATGTACGTGTTATAAAGTACCACGAGAAGGAAATCGTTTTGTTTGAAAGGATGCGGAAAAAATATTTACTTTTTCCAAATTTATTATTCTTTTTAGTGTGAGCAAAACTAACAGAGCAAGACGTTTTCCAAATTGAATGGAGCTCTATTTAACAAAAGAAAATATTGGGGAGTGAGTAAATTATGTATTCACATTATAATTTCTTACTTTTCCAGCATACAATTATTTTGTATTTTTTTCATTTCGATTCAGAGCTCCACGCCTTTCTATGCCTCCACTTTATTGATCATTTTTTGCAATTCGATTGTGCATAGCTTATTCGAAATATTCTTGCAATAAGGAAAAAGTAGTCTGCATGTATTAAGGATACTCAGCCTTTTTTCAGCGATGGATTTATATATTCAACTTACGAAGGCTTTTATAGCAAGTATTTTCAACCCTTTTAAAAAATCATGTAAATGGGAATCAAGTCCATGATTTAAAGTTAGATACACAAATATAAATATTCAAGAACGACTAAATGATTGAATTGGATCTTACTAATGTTTTCAGCACCGGCATTGGAAGGTGAAGCAAAAAAAAAAAAAAATCATTATTGAATAAATGAAAATAATCTACATGAAAGCGATATAAATATATTTATTTTTACCTTTTACGAGATCAGCTGTTTGGATAAACCTGCCATGGGCAGCTGCTTAATAACGAAGCGGATTACCGCGGGGGTAGCGGAAAAAATACACAGCATAACTTCAGCCCCGGAGGCAAGCACAGAGCTCTCAACGGGTAAGCTTATGAAAACGAAAATTTACATCCAGTTTCAGAGTTTTTCATGCAGGGATTTTTTTTAGTACGATTCCCGATGTTTACACATGAAACCCAGAGAATTTGTCAGATTGTTTAGGATTAGTACTGAACAATTCGAAGGAACGCAAGTTTTAAAATCAATAATTCTTACAAATAATATTACTTTTCTATTCAGATTCATTGGATAGACAAGAAATGATTATTTTTTAAAGGAAATATGAAAGGAAATTTTATCGAATAACTGATATTATGGAATAAAATATGTTTTCTGTGTATTTTTAAAGATTATTACAAATAGAAATGTACCGTGCCATACTACGTAGATAAAGTCAGGAATAAAGGAGAAAAATCACTTTAATCATGAACCGGGGTATCAAACTGGTGGCCTCTTGGTAATTATTTGTGATCAACAATGTTATTAAATAATATTTACAAAAACATGGCGATTATATAACAATAATATTAATTATCACCCTAAATTTACTTAATTACCTATATATTTTAGTTATTCTATGGATATTCTTGAATCCTGACTTAAAATATAATTTTTAAAAAATCTAATCTTGAGAATCGTCATTATCAGGTTGGTTATAATCCCCGCAACATGCAGCTTCTAAAATTATCGTTTTAATAATTTCTTTTTTTTATAATATATAGCATGGAAAATCTATGTCCGGGCACCGATTTTGACAGAAATACATAAAAAATGTGTTAAAAATATCTATTCTGTAATTTTAAAATAACATAGAGAAGAATCGTACAATACATATTCTAGTTAAAACTCAATGGGAACAAGTTATGAATCGCTTTTCACAATGAAAAAAAGTGAAAAATTGCATTTTTTAATAATGCATCTAATATACTTTCTGACAATATTTAAGTATACGAAGATTTAACAAAAAATGAATAGTATCTTACCATGCATTACAAGATACAACAGAACAAAATTTTATGACAAGTAACAAAAAAATCGTTTGCTTAAAGTTTGTATTTAGCTAGAAGCGTAACTTCGTCAGCCGAATCAGAGTCGAGTCAAGTACATTGAATTTTCAGGTTAGCTTTAATAAAGTAAACAATAAATAATGAATATAATTTAATTTTGTTATTTGCTAAAAAATAAAAAATGCATGCCTAACTCAGCCCCGTTATTAAATTAAAAATATCAAAATGGCAGGGGTGAGAGAAATAATTTGAGAACTCTAAAGACACTAAATACCAAATTAATTCTCATACTAATTTTTGACCCTCTAACTCAATTTGGAGGGACTGTGGAGTGCGCATTTCTTAAATACCACGGTAAACAGCGGACATTCTGACTGAAATTTACCTCACTATTGTTCGTTCTAATAAACAACCTTACATACCGAATTTCGGCACATTTGATCAATGGAAGTACACATTGGTATAGATAGATATATACATAGCGGGAATAGAAATATATATATGTATATATATATATATATATATATATATATATATTTATATTCCCGCTATGTATATATCTATCTATACCAATGTGTACTTCCATTGATCAAATGTGCCGAAATTCGGTATGTAAGGTTGTTTATTAGAACGAATATATATATATATATATATATATATATATATATATATATATATATATATATATATATATATATATATATATATATATATATATGCACATTAATATCAGACAACCCTGAAACTTCGAACATGTTCTAGGGGTTATAAAACGGATATAAAATGCACCCCGCCCCAATACGATGAGGTTCGATAATGTGCAATAGTCTATTTATTATTTTCGGAGAAAATACGACTAAAAATAATAATTAGATAAATAGACATGATATGTCAGCTAACTATACTGAACTCTTGTTGCATTGGGGTAGGAGAGAAGTTGAAGCTAACTTAGAAGAAATCTAATTTCAGCCTAAAAGCGTCCTGCACATCCCCGACCTCTGACCTATGGACCTCTCAGCTGAAGTACACTCCATAGCCCAAGAAGGATAGCATCAGATACTCCTGATATGAAATGTTCGACATTGATTGTAAAGCTGTTGAGGTATTAGGAAAAAAGATATGATGTAAATATCCATTTCAAGTCTTATATATTTGAGCCTTCCAAAAGTCAAGACAGTCGGCAAAAAGTTTTATAAATTAAAAAAAAAAACAATTTCAATCTCGTTAAATCCTTTTTTCCTAAGCTTTGACTGATAAGTAAATTTCATTTTGCTACCGAAATATTATGAAAAGCAGTGGCTTGAAAGTAAAATTAAAACATTTTAATAATTACAGTAACATTGATTCTTCGATCATGGGCTCTATCAAAATATATTTTAACCTTAATATAATATTTGGATGAACCTGTCACGTATTGTGACTTAAAATCATCTCTTCCCTAAGCGCAATATTTTTGAGGAATAACATCAGTGAAACCTCCGAAAATGAAAAGGATCTCCGTGAATTGATTTCAGCCGACCTAAACTGTGCTTAATAAAGAGTAAAATAAATATAAATAATACTTATTTGATATAAATGAATTTAATACGCAGAATATAGTAAATTATAATTTATCAAGCCACAAGTTAATTAAAATATGGCTTTCCTGACCTCATCCATTATACATCGCTTGTTTGTGTATCCATGTACCCAGATAATTTTATTCTCCTCATTTACAGTTTTTTTTCCTTTTTTTTATAATTACATTGATTTTCTGCTTTAATAAATAATTTTTCGTTAATTTATATTCAGGAAGGAACACATTGATTTTTTCCTCTGAAATACATCCTAGGAATAATGATTTATTCCGGTTACTTTTGTTATCTATTTAAGAAATAATTCAAACACTATAATTATTGAAACTTTACTGAAATACTCAGAGAAAGCGAAAATGTCAGCTAGGAGTCACCCATCATTGTTGCTAATTGATTTTGTCGCAACATATTCTCTTCATATTTGTGTCGTCTTGAATGAGTGCCGATAGGAACCATAGCTGTGTAAGTAAATTTGTGTTTGTATTTTTTTTCTCGAAAATATGAAGCTTTGTTAATGTAAACATATAATCATTTAAGTACATTTACATAACATTCACTACATCGAAATAAACGAAAATTGACTTACATCACTATGGTCTTCACCGCCATGTAAGCATAAATTATTATAGTTAAGTTCTATTAGATTAAGCAAGGCATTGTTTTGGGGACCTAACGATCCTCAGGTTGAAAATATGTATTTCTATCATGAAAAAACATTGTTTGATCTTTCGAATATATTAGTGGTAATTTTCATAATTCATTAAAACAATTATACTTTACTTGCAATAAATAAAAAGTTCAAAATATGTTTTCTATTGATTAAAAAGGATAGCAGCAGGCCATAAATAGTTGTCTCACTCTCCAGTGATTAAATCATAGAATACAGCAAAATATTTGTTCACATATAAACAGGCAACATGAGCACACTTTTGATTTGAGGTAAATCAATTTTGATAATGACCTCGTACATGATCCAATTGTTAAACGAAAGAAAATTTCTGATATTTGGACAAACATGTTCAGTCTAGAGACCTTTCGTTCAACAAAAAAATTTAATCTTTTCATCATAGAATATATCGAAATTGGTACCAAAAATAACAAAAAGGCTTTTCCAATTATACCTAAATATTAATGCTCGATATTTAGGGAAAAAAAACTATACAAAATGGATAGTTCAAACTTGTGATAACGGTTAGTGTTTTTTTTATTTACGAATAATATACCTAAGACATCCTTATAATTCATAATTTCAATGAATATCGGAAATTATGCTTATAATAATTTCCATACGTATTGAGGCGGTGTGATTTATTTGCCTTAGTTGAATGTGCCAGGCCTCGCCGCCATAGCGCGCACTGAGATGGTAATTAATTACGGAATCCGCTAGCACGTCCCATAGCTCATTAATAACAAGGAATTTAATATGTGACTACCAAGGGCCGACATATCGCCGAGGCCCACGCAGATTCATTTTTTTAAAGAAAAAATGAAATATATATTTCCTCTCTATGGCATTTTAGGTATTCGTTTTTAATTGAGAAGAGAAATACCCCACATTTTTAAAATGGCGTTACAAGTTTTTATTTTAAGGAACGAAGTGCCATGAATGGAATAACTGTGTATTGCATGATTTGCCGATTCAGGCTAAAACATTTAGAGCTTTTAAAACACAAGTTGCTGTAGGACAAAAATAAAATAGTTATATGTACTCCTAGGTTTTCCTTATAAATTTAATCTTCATTTATTACAAAATCCAACGTATTACAAATTAAACCTAAACATTTTAATGAAAATAATCGATTTATTTCTCTACTTACAGGTCATACTAAAAAATGTTACAAATTATTTCACAACGGTTTATAACTAGTTATTTGTTAAATTATGATTAATTAATCATAAAATTATTAATTGTGAGTCGGAGTCATAATAAGAATAAAAAAAAAATATTTTGGATAACTTTTTTTTCTATCCTTTGGTACAATGATTCCAAAACACTTTTCTCTCTCTCTCTCTCTCTCTCTCTCTCTCTCTCTCTCTCTCCATAAAAGGTTGAAGTATGGGTGTAAGAAACCTTTTATCCATCGCTATTTTGAAACGAAATGACGGAGTTCCTGCCAAATCTCAAAAACATCAGGCCAGTAGTCTCGTCGGAGAAAAGCCGCGGACGAATTTTTTTAAATTCGATGTTTGGATTCTACGTATCTAATGACGTAAAACCTCATATTATGAGAGGGTGGGTGTTAAATTTGTTTTTCTTGGTCGATTACTAAGTTTTATTACTGAATATAATGAACGAAAACCAGATGGGCAGACAGGCGAAATAAAGATACTGCAATGCTAAATGCATGCAGTATATTGAGATAAAATAGATAAAACATAATCTAAGAAGGATTCATAGCGGAAAGATCTGTTAAGACAACGACAGTATTTATACACTCATACATTCAAATAATAACCAATAGTTTATAGGCATTTACATCATCCCCATGGGCAAACAAAGACAGCAATCCGCAGAGCAGTAGTAAATCTGTAACAAAGAAAAGGAAAAGGGACTAACGAATGTTGGCTATAACCATAAATCAGAATATAATTGGCCGTGTAGTGAGCCGGACTGATAACATGGGGTCATCTTTATCACTTGATACGGCCAATAAATTATATCAGGATACAGAGCAGATAAGATCTTTTCTTACATAAATAGCATAAGGATTTTATAAAGAATTACTCATCCATTATTTAAATAATATTGATTTCCATTCTGAACAAAGAAAAATGTAGCAACTGATCGGCGACCAATACAGCACAGAAAATATCCCTGGTGAAATGTAATAAAGATATTATAGAATGGTCCCCAGAATTGGGAAAACAAAGTAGGTATATGAGGAAATCGAAAACCGTATAAAATATTATTATATTCGAGATTTTCCTGGAATTCCAAATCATGTAGTTCATCTTGAATAGGCTTTCAAATCGATAAAATAGATCTGGCTGAGTTTTGATTTTAAATATCGCATAAATGTGTTCGGTTGAGAAAACCTGTGTGAAAAATAAAAAAAAATGAATCTTAAAAAATTAAAGGAGATAATTTCCAGAAAGTCGTTTTTTATTGCATCACCACATATAAACATTTTTTTTTTTTTAGGACATTTTGGGAGGTTTTAAAATAAGGTAATCGGTCTCTTGCCAGGTGGGTACTGAAGAAATTTTCTTTATCTTGGAGGTTTCCAGAGTCATTTCCTAATTGTATAGGAGATTTGGTACATGCTATCGTTATCGTTATGCTAAGGTTAATAACTAGATTACTAGTTATATAATTTTAATTTAATTCAATGAGATAGAAATTAAAATTAAAAGAATTCGCAATATTTTGTTAAATATTTAAGGCTAGCAACAGTAGAGAGCAATTTTTTTTATCCCAAATTTTTACCTCAATTTATTAATAAAAATTATATATATCCAATTTTTCATCGTTCACGTATCATTGTCATATTGCCATTTTTCTGTTTACCTAAAGGAGATACGCTTCATAAAATGATAAAACGACAATTATAAAATAACAAAGATATTAGATTATCCATAACCATACTTACACGAAGGGTGTTATGGATGTAATGTAAAAGGTGCTTTTCAAGAAATTCCAATAAAGTTTTAGTCTGAACCAAATTTTGTTTTTCCAAAGAAACATTCGAGAGAATTTTTTTTAATAATAACAACTAATGCAGTAAAACTTCTCTAAAACGGACATCCACGTGTCCCACCGAGAAGGGATATACAAGTGTTTATTATAAAATTAACAAGTAAATGTATTTTTCAAAACAAGTTTAGTAATTGGAAAGAATACAATTTTGAGTTCCACACATGATATTTTTAGAATATTATATGTCTGTATAAACATATTAAAAAATAAATAAATAAATAAAATTGAACAAAATGTATAAACTACGTTGGTATTTACATAACTAAAAATTGACAAATTAGACTTGTTTTTTATTGCTTCAACTTTGCTTAATACATAAATTACTACTTCTCTACATAAATAGACATATTTTCTTTGACACACCTAAATTTCGAAAACGACATGTTCGATTTTGCACGAAGTTAAAATAAAATTGGGGGTTAATGGTCCGCTATCCAATAATGTAATTTGACAAATTAATCGAGCAATGGAATGGAGTGGAATAGAAGAATTGGAATGAATTTAAGTGGATTGGAATGAAGTGAAATGGAATGAAGTAGAGTGGAATGAAGTGATTTGGAATGAAGTGGATTAGAATAGAACTTTTTACTAAAAAAAAGATCAATTTCTGTTGTTTTCTTTTCTTTGAATTCACAATGTCATTTTCTTGATAAATCGTCACTTTGTGGATTAAATTTAACTTCGTTCGTGTTTTCTTTCCTAAAAGTCTATTTTGATGGAGCAGAAGACGACGTCGGTTTTATTAACTAAATCAAGATATGCACCTTTTATATAATAACAAAAAACCATTACAAATCATGATTGCCGCCGTGAAACCTCCTATGTGTCGAAAACATGTTTTTACGGGATAAACATTTCTTTATAAAAATATTATAAAATCCAATGTTATAAACATTCCAACATGTTAGATAAATAACTGTTAATCCACCTATGCACACACCGTCTTGGAAGTGTCTCATGAATTGCACATAACAATAGGAGAATATTCAGCGGGGCGTCCACTGACAGATACCCTTCGTTAGGTTTCACTGTAATTCTTACGGATATGCACCATCACAAATTTCAAAGATCTGCTCTTCCTAAAAAAAAACTGTGAGCAGTAGAACTCCATCACTAAAGTCGCATTTTCACTAAAATAAAAATATTATAAACACGGGGAAATGATAAAAAAGTTGAGATCCACAAAAGACAGTTCCCTAAAATAACGAAATTCACCCATACTTTTATTATATTGTTCTGTCTCTTTTCTGACCATCGATACAGAAAAAACCTTCATACCGAATTTGAGCTCATTTGACCCAAAGGGGGCCGCTGGAGGTGCTCAAATGTAGCGGGTAAAAAAAAATAATATTAAAATATATATATATATATATATATATATATATATATATATATATATATATATATATATATATATATATATATAATATAATTATAATTATAATTAAATATAATAAGTATACATATATATAATATGTAATATATTATATATATGATATATGTATATATATAATAACATCTCCAAAACTTCCATAATCGTGCTCTAGGGGTTCTGAAACGAATAGAAAACACAGTCCCGCCGCTCACCGTCGATCTTCGACACACTGCAATAGTCTATTTTTTTCGGGGAAAATACGACTAAAAAATAATGTTCTTCGTCGATAAATTATACCAAAATTTATAACTAGTCCAAACCTAGAGGTAAAATTAAAATATTGGATTTTTGCTTGAGAATGTAAGCTCAAAGTATAAGATCAAAGATGCATCTTATTTCAAACATGTGTCATTGACCTCTTTAAGGGACATATCCGATTCTAATTGTTAGTTTGTAAAACAATCTGTTCCATTGTAAGCAGACGATATTGTCAGAGTCATTACAAATTTAAATCAGCAAGAACCAATTTGGCGGCAGATACAAACTGTTAGATCGCTCCGGAGAGGCAGACGTCTTTAGTAGGGGGATTATTCACCGTCCTCATTTATAGGTAATGGCCGGCTATCAGTTCGACATTTAGCCCTATCATGGTTTATTCATTGCCCGTATTAGCCAATTGAAAATAATAACTAATATAGAGATCGGTGAAAGATAAATATTTAACCAATCAAATCCCAAGATCCTGTTGTGGGTCTGGACACCAATCATGGAGGATTTACTCTCAAAGTCGTAATCTCTATAAACCTGCAATAAGCATGAAATTTTAATGAACGCGGACTATTGAGGAAGGGATCAAGAATTCATGGACGGATTTAATGAATACCTAGAGAGCTTTTCAAGATGAGACGGAAGAAACCATCTTAATTAATTATATTTAAAAAAAAATCATTAATCTGAAACATACTCTAGTTAATCCGAACGAATTAATAAGTGTGATCATGCATGCCAATAAAAATGCGTATACTTTAACATTTCTCAGCTACTTTAACTTGAATACATAACTAATTCCTTAGCTCAAATATTTTGCAAACAGCCTTAATAAATACAATTAAAATGACCTGAGACCTGAAATAAGAGCGAAATCTAGTTAGCGGTTGAAATAATTAAATAATTGATCAAAGAGCAAATTGCACATACGAAAAGCAAATAACGCAATTTGAAAGAAACGTTTCGATAACGTAGTTTCATTTTCTAGTTTTTCATTTGCTTAAAAATCGTATTCGGTTTTTATTTTAAATTTTATATATATTTTTTATTTCGATCTTTAATAAATCACACTACTATCCATCAAATTTGGTTTTAATTACAAGATAATTCAAAGTTTTTCGAAAATTTTTAGTGTCATTCCATTAATGAAATTTGAATATAGGATGAACTAAAACGAGGAATTAGGATAAATTCAAAAGATACGTATTCATTCAATGAAATACTAGTTTCGTAATTTATTATATTTTTTTCTGTGAGTTAAAGTATTAATGTTTATGTCTAAATCAAAATATTGGTTTCATTACAGCAATTTTTTAATAATAAACACAAAAACATTTAACACATTTCTTTTTATTAGTAAGTTAAAAAATAAAAATTGTATGCTCCATTTTGTTAGAAAATCGCACTTTAGTTATAACTTAAATAAAAGTTAACATTATCTAGACATATGATAATGAACTAATTAAATTTAAAAAAAAATAATGGAACGAATTTAAAAATATAATAATGTTAGGCTTGAAAAATGTTAGAGTATATTATTTAAAAATAAGAAAATAGTGAGTTTGTTATTTATGTACATAAATAATGAGAACGATGTGCCTGTGAAATGAGATTTTTCAAGTAATACTTTCATAAAACTCTATTTAATTCACATTTATTAAATATTTAATTAGATACTTATTTAGTATATGTATGTAGGTGTGTGTGTTTCTTCTTCCGGTCTATTCTTTTTTTATTTAACAAATGATGAGTTCTTGAATTTTGAAAAGCCTGTTTTTTATCTGCTTCTATATCTGACAGAGTATTTAAAGTTGTTGGTATTATTGAAGATTGCTTTTCAGTAAGTAACTAAAGTGGGGAGAACTTGGTTACGCTGTGTGTTGTACGGTTATACTCTGTGGTACATTCTGCAGCAATCCATGGGCTACGTGGTTGTTCACTAATCTTACAACGGATGCGGTTGACTAATGTTTGGTTGAAGCGTTCATTCAAACCATTTGAGGAAGAAGAATCCAATGCAGTGAGAATGAATGTGTTAGCCACAGTCACCCTGTAATAACACCGTCTAAGACTATTACAGCTGTGGAATTATTATCACCATGGTTACGTTAAGGTTAACCCTCTTTTGTTACTGCCTGTGTTGTGTGTGCTTGCTCAATTATGTACATATTTGTTTATATTTGTGTAACTAATCCTTTTAAGCATGTTTAGTAGTTTGTAGTTGATGTAAAAAATAGTAAAACAGCCTGTTTGTTATAATTTTAGTGAATTTGTTGCGCAACAGAGTAGTAAGGTTTATTTACATTTTCATTATGTTTTCTTTGGCATGCAAATAGTTAATTTTTATAATCAATTCAGGAGAATGTTTATTTTGATTTTTTTCTTTGAATTTATGTTTATAATTTGCATGTTGTTTTGGTTTAAAGATTTTAAATATATTGATTTTTCCTTCTGTAATTTGCTTATTTCATGAACATAACCCTAACAACCCTTACAAATGTAATATTAAATTGACGAAGGAAAGTTTTAAAAACCTTTGAATTTATTCCTGGACATTGTCTGCGAGGAGAATTTTAATATGATTTTTTTTCGAAAATAGGACGTAAGAATCGGATGAGATCATCTGTTGTCGGACCTCTAGAAGAGTAGATATATGCAAATCGTGAGCAATGGTCCACCAAAAGATGAAGATAACGTTTGGGCGATCGATTTCCTGCAAAACCACCAATAGTATCCAGAAACATAATTTCATAAGGTTCCTTTGCTGGTTCCAATTGGGACAAAAGACCAATTTCTTGAGCTCTTCTGGATTTGTTCTTTTTGCAGGTTTCGCAATGGTCACAGAATTCCTTAATGAAATTATCCATGTTTCTAAAATAATAGAAAGGTCTTAACTTGGCATGTGAGCTCTTGATATGTGACCTACTCCAATGTGTCCATAGTACATATGGATCTTCTTTATTAAATACAAACCAAAAGCTTTGGAGACAAATATACGTTCCCTGTCTCGTAACTTCTTAAAAATTAAACCGCCTTTTTTATACAGATTTCCATCGTAAGTCATGTTGTTCTTATTATCCTCTTGGTCACGCTTCAAATCCTCAACGGTTACTAAGTTGACTATTTGAAGTATGTCATCACAATGCTCAAAACTTTCTAACACAAGCTTTCTCGAAAGAGTGTCTGCGTCCAAACCTAATAGTACATCATATGAGACACACAATTTAAATGTTCATCAAAATACACAGGAACTATTGCTGATGGCAGGTTAACCTTAACGTTACGGTACTGACCTGGTTTTGTAAAAGATTTGCAGGCATTCTTAATAATGATAATCTTGAACTATTGGGAATGAAGTTTCAATGGTTGATATTCTTCAGGAAACACACAAGACAGTAATCTTATAGAAACAACCCTAGTTACCAAGTCACCATGCTGCTGTGTTTCACTTCCAAAGCGAATGCAAACCTGTACTGGCTCCATATTGTAACTTTAGAAAAACCGAATGTGGTAATATAGGTTTGAATTCTTCAATAACTTTAGACCGATTTGATCCTAAAAATGACAATTTTATTTAACATTGTTTACAATAACAATAGTTTACAATGTGTTCATCAAAACCGAAACAAACAACTTACCTAAAAATAAATCGGTTTTTAAAGTTAATAATATACTTTTGAATCAAACTGTGTACTCCTTACTAACATTAACAGTTTTAAACAAAACTAACAGATATGGTACACACATAAACAAACATTTGATCTTAAGGTTACATGTCTTGTCGAGGTTATGTGGAAAAAGGAGCCGAAATAGCTCTGCTAATCTTTGAATACTTATACATGATTAAAGCGTGTTACAACATTAACCTTGACCTTAAAAATATAAAAAAGAACTAGTGACTTATAGGATCCGGATATTGACATTGGCATTTTATTATTATTCCCAACACCGAAAATCTAGCCTAAAAGGCGTTAGTAAAAGATGATTGGTTGTACGAAGTTTTAGGTACCGAGAAAGAAACAAAATTACCGTTTAATAAAACAGTTGAGTTTAAAAATTGTGTAACTGATCCTATAAATAAATAATATAAATGTTATAGATGATATAAATATTGTAAATTAATTTATTTTTTTAATTACCAGAAAACATTTTTTTTTAGTTTATACCAACGTTGATATGAAAACAAGTGTATCTTGATGACCTCGTGTTCCCCATGTCCACTATAAGATACAAGCCCCCAACCATCTGATTTGTACATCCCCTCTAATAGAATAGCTCCCTCAGCAAATCGTTTGTTCGTTCTACCTTTCTTTTGGAATTCCGGACCCATTTCTAGCAGTAAATCTTACTCGAAATCATCATTTAACCACTTAATCTATAGATTTTTTTGACATGACAGTTGGCTACTTTTCAAAAAAAAATATCATTAATAATTAGGTATCTAAAAATAATGCATAAAAATTTATAGTAGATATTATTGTACAATAAAATTATTATATTAAAAAATTATTGTACAATTGTTTTTGTAGAATTTTTTCCTGAAGATGGACTGACTGTCCGAAGCGTTGGATAATTATTAAGACATAATAAAGATATAAGATTAGAAGGTTAAATTCCAAAAGTTAACATACGTCAAAATTCATTGGAAAAAAAATGTTCAATTTATTTTTTCCCCTTTTCTGAATTTTTTTTTTTTTTTTATCATTAGGTATTTTTTTCTTTAAATCCACTTTACTTATTAACTTGAAATTTTGTCGTAGTGTAGCTGGCATCCCTGTGGAACGATTCAATGTAGGGATTTCCAAACAGTAGTGCATGATTTGAAAATTAAATAGCAAATCAAATCAAACCAAACAACAAATGCAAATTCCAATCAACAACCTAGCTCTCATATGATATCAATTAAAAAATCCTTCATTCAGTAGTGAGATATGATTAAAATATCTTTCTATCAGGGTTTTAAACACCCTCCATGACTGACCCCTATAATTAAAATTTCCTGCCAAGAATGAATTAAAAAAATAAATAAATTTAAAAAGATTCAATTTCAGAATTATTTGTACAATAAACGAAGGCTGTAATGTTTTGAAACGAATAAATTTTAATGAATCGAATAGCAAAATCTTTGGGAAGATGAAAATATAATTATATGAATCACCATAAAATTATAGATACATATACTGATTCGGGTATTTAGGATTGACCTAAACACTGAGATAATATTGTGATTTAAATTATTCTTAATTGAATAAAATTAATTAGTGATAATTAATAATTAATTTTTTACACATAAAAGAGATAAATGTTGTTGTTTTTTTTGTGTTAAATCAATAATTTCAATTTCTAATCAATAACAATAATTTCTAATTTTTAATCAATTACATTTATTTGAATTTAAATATTATTCTTCTGTTTAGTTTCGCTTATTGTATTATGATGTATAATCATATCCCTATAGTTTACCTATATTATGAATAATTTATTGTCCAATATCTGCACTGTATAGTTGTCTTCATTTAGAAATAATGCGTTTACAGACAAATGAATTTAACCATAAATTTCACATAATATTAATAAATTATTCTAATAATATAAACTGAGTATGATTCAATCCGCATAACGCTATAGCAACCGTTTTTGATAATTTAAAAGAATACACCATTTACACATAAAAATTCTTCTTCACAAAAATCTTAAAACATAATGAAAAGAACTCCCAAAACTTGACGATTAACGGAAGAGACGATTGAAAATTAATGGGATAGTTGGAGTCCGTATCGGTACGGAGGAGATGAATTTCGAAATGAGGTCAGAGGAAACTGAGACTGACGTCAGGGTAAACACATTCTTCCACTTCACCTATTTTGGATCCTCTTTAAGAGCCTTCTTATTTTTAGTTTCCTTCTTCGACGCGCTTTCTTCCCTTGCCAATCAGATGTAGGTCTGACGCTAGAAGGCGGGCATGCTTTGTGAAGTCTGTTATCTTTATCTGCTATCGGTTATCTTGATATATCTCTAATGTCCCTAGAAAAATTACTTTTCTGTAATTACGCGGTTTCCATGGGAAAATGCGTAGAATATTACTATACTATACAGAAACATGACCAAGAACTCCAATACGCTTTCAACCGACACTGGTCCGATTTTGATTATCCTTTATTTTCCTGGGAGTTTAATTGCCTTTCAAATTACTATGTACCTACCTAATTCAGCAAGAAATGTATGTTTTTTAAGTTATGAGGAAATAAAATTTTATTTTCTTCATAATTTCTTTTTCTTTTTTTTCTCAGGGATGTACTATATTGGAAAATGTAAAATGTTCTAAGGAAAATAACATCAAAATCGTTGTGGCGCTACATATTATGGAAAAATATGTTTTTCGGCTATTGCGGAGTAGAAATTGCGCATAAGTGGCCCAATTTTCTTCACAGAAAAAAAAAATAAAAAATCGATTCACCCGCTCAAGAGATAATAACGGCACAGACACACAGGCAGAACAATGACGCGTTTTTTGGACACAGGGAGTTATCTGTTGGACACAACGCATAATCTGTTGAAAACCGCACATCGAAACTTTGAACCGATTATAATAGCTTCCTTGCCTGTGCGGAAAAAAAAACAAAAAAAAAACACTTCAAATAATTGAACTATGGTTTATTATTTCCAAATAGTTTTATTTAAAAATATCTGGTGTGTCCATTCACGCGACTTCTCTTAAAACAAGTAGGCTAAAATGGCCAGGACATATGGTCAGAATAGAGGTGCAAAGGAAAATGTTGGAGACGCATATTTTTCAGTGGGACAAAGAAAAAAAAAGGCCAAGAGGCTGGTGAAAGTGGAAGATGGATCCAAGAAACGATAAAGTGGAGAGAGATGCGAGGAAGCAGGGAGTTCGCTATTAGAAGATAGAGTCGGAGGACAGAAAGAAATGGAAAAGAATAACTCTGGAGGCCAAGGGTCGCGAGCGCCGGAAAATTAGTCTACGAAGTTCAATATCTCTCCTAATGCTGGTGCAGCATAAATATAGCGTTTTGAGCGCTACATATTCTTCTTCTTAATTATATCACATATATTCCTATGCACACCGGTTCTCCTTAGTTTAGTTTTTTGATAACTCGAAAAATTTACATTTCCTGGAATATTCGAGATGTGGATTTGAAAGATAATTTGATTGTTTAGGAAACAAAATATAAAAAAAAAAAAAAAAAAAGGCGGATTAAGATTAGATACAACAAATTTGTTTCGTATTTGAATTTAACGGTATGGAAAATCGTGCGATTTGACACACCAGACATTTATTGACGCTACAGCCTGCTTGTTTGTTTTTTTCTAAATAACAATAGCATAAAGGATTATGACAATTTATTTCTTAATATCCTAATTACAAAAGGTGAAGCTAAATCCTTCCGCGAGATTTTGAGATCCATTTTTCAGACAGAAAGACAGATGTGGGATATATTCTATGATGGTTTGTACCACTACTTATGTCCAACGATATCCAGCTAGTGTTATTATTAAGTAAAATTTTTATTTTGAACATTGGTTGTATTTAACTCTTAGCTGGGCAAGAATAGATTCCCTGTTTTTTTTTTCTTTTTTTGTATATGGTTTTTATTGTTATATATTCAGGAAAAATAAAACTTCTTAAACTTCCTTTTTTACTTCTGTTGATTATTTATTACAGTAGTTTTGATAAGATTATATAAAATAATAGTAGTATGGATTTTTGCGGATGTTTGTGGAAGAGATATAATTAATGTGTAATAATTTTTATGTATAGATTATAGGCTTGAACAGAGGCGAAATGGGTCTGAAACGTTGCCAAACGTAATTGATAATGATCAAAAGAATCAAAGGAAGTTTAAAAAATCCTGATAATACAATAATATAAATATTTACAAACCCTTTTGTATAAGATTTTTTTTTTATATCACAAATTTGAGATTGCGAGGAAATGGTCTGGTACAGAAAGGAGGAAATATTGTCTGCAGAAAGAAGGGTATAGCCACTTTAGTTCGGAGTATAAACTAGTTACATGAGAGAGTCCCTCGAAGACAAATTTCTGTATGATAACCAGCTCTTCTACCAACACATTTTATTAGGAACTACTATATTCCCAAATTTCTACAGACGCTCACAAAAATTAAAATAAATCTGATAACATTAGCTTGTAAAAAAATGTTATTATTCTTCTGTACACTTAATTCTTTATAATTAGTAATAATTAGCAACAGTCCAGTTCCTTCATAAAAATTATATTCGGTTTATCGGATAATACAGACAGAATTAAGAAGATAAGAATTGACAAGAAGATACTTGTATCAACTTTCTTATCTTCTGGACTACAGATTCTCACTTAACTTAGGAATCAAACGACTAATCTACATTACTGTACTGACACCAATCTGGAAGTAGGCGGAACAGAACTTTTTTAGCAGCAGTCCTCTTAAAAATAATCGAAACAACGCAACCAATAATTTTATGAATAATTATTAGCGTATCCTGGTATATTGCAAATATCATCAAATATAACGCCCATGAATATGCTAACAGTAAAATCTTATAAATAAATCTGTAGTTCTTCAACTCACAATCACCCCAATCCACACATTTAAGCACTCTCCTTTTTCCTTTTCCCTGAACGCAGTTAAAAAAAAAAAAATAATGACGGAGTGATCTAATACTTCACCGATTATGTAAAACTTTAATCAAGTATCTCGCCATCGTCCAAGTTGAGGAAAACAATAAGAGAACACAATTTTTTTTGGCGTTTTGTAACGCTGTCGAAAAGATACCATAAAAGAATAATAATGTATTCTTGATATAACACGACTAATTATTAGTGAAAAGAATAATTGACGTTTCGGCTGGTCTAAATAATAATGCAAAGATTGTAGTAGCAACGCTGATTTTTAAATACGAATAATTAGTTCATTAGATTTTTAATTAGATATGTTTATTATTAAACAAATAAATAATTAGATTTTTATTTCTTATATTACAGTTCACCTGCTCGCTTTTAACAAAAATGAAGTGATATTTTTCTTTTTTCTTCAATTTATTAATGCATAATTAAAATGTTCTGAAGAATATTTATAGAGCCAGAAGAGAAAATGTAAAATACCAATATGGAGAAAACAAAAATTAAAGCCAACCTTGTACATTAACGTAGAAATTGTGTTTGAGTAATGTTACTTAAAATTCGTCCACAAACATTATAAAAACCCGTTATTTCTACTCATAATGTTTTTTTGATGACAGGGGATTTTGAGTACACGATTGTGATTTGAGCGGAGATACAATAGTTGATGACATACCTATTTATACCTGCGTGGGAACAAGAGGTACTCATAGCGTCTCTGTTTGTCTTTCTCTGGCGTAGCTTTTGTCTGCTAGCCCCGAGTCCTATGTAATTATCTTCAACCTCTTCGTCTTGTGAATCTTTATTCTTCTGATAATTTGAATTCTGCTGAAGGTTACCGAAATATGATGATAGTTGGTAAAATCGCTGACAGAATGGGATTTGTAAATCAAGTGTAACGCAATAAAGCATAATTAATAATATTCACCTTGATTTCAATTTCAATATAAACCAACAATATTTACAGATGTCATATTGAGCTTTTGTTAGCATATCTGCGTTCAGGATAAAACGCAGGATTAATCAATGGTCTCATACTGCACGGCGTCATTGTTTCAGATGGTGTATAGATGAGTTCAGTTTTCATTGCTGTGTTATGCAGAAGTTTAATTGTATGCTACCTTTAGACATTAATTATGTAATCAATTAATGTGGAAAATTTAGCATATGCGTAATTATATTAATTATGAGTGAAGTAACATTTTGCGCATTTTATCTTTAATAATTCGTGGAATTCAATTGACAATAAAATAGATTTATAATGAACAAAAAATGACATAGAAAATAATTAAAACGATTAAAAAAGATCTAAAAAAGACAAGATCATATATATATTGAATAAATAACAAAGCATAAAGAAAAAAGTCCACAGGTAGAAACTAGGAATCGGAATAAAACAGGCAATGTTGGTGTAGAAAAAGGGAAATGAACTGAACATATTTGAAGGCTTCTGTCTTGAAAATAACTGCATACATGAAAGGGCTTCAAAGTACGGCATAACAGTGAAAAGAAACAGATGTAAGCAGAACATGAAGTCAGGACGAAATTATGGGCGTATAACACGGCTTGAACACAATAATTGTGGCAAATTATAGCGACTGATATAAGATAAGCATAAGAGCGGCACATAGAACAAAAGCCATAAGAAGTATAGGACTAGAGGGGATGTCGCGCGGCAGTTTGGCCTTACATATCTGTGAATTACCACATAATCGAAAAGGACTGGCGAACTGTTGAAGTTATTATAATTTAGAACAGTTAAAAAAGTTATCATTATCCAAACCATATTTTACATCAATAAAAATAACGCAGTACACAGCCTCGATCCCAAGGGAATCTCTAGGCAATGTTTATTGTTCTTCTTGAGTCGTTTCCCATCTTTCTTGAAATTATGATATCGACTATATTATAATATAATATATTCTACAAAAGCTGATACATTGTGTTTTAAAATTATACGTGATTAATAAATAAAATTGTATTAAAATAGTGGCGCGCATTGTACATCTTTCCTACCAAAAGTCTCACGTATCTTGTCTTGTATCTACTGGTGTTGAGGGTTTAGGGAGAATGGGTAAGGGAGTAGGTTTCTATGTTTACTATACCCATGACTCTAGCGGGTGTACTTCTATCACAGAGCTATAAATAGAATCGGAAAACACCTGTACTTCACTCTCCAAAAGAAAAAAAGTGAAAGTAAAAAAAATATATATACATTTATATATACAAGGAGGAACCCGAATGCTGATATCTATTTTTTTTTGTTTTTGTTTTATTAATGAACTAATTTTTAACTATTGCCATGAGCAATGAATAGGTAACCATATTTTCGTAAATTACAATAGTTATTTTAACCCTAAGCTGGTCAGCAAACCGAATTTGACACGACAAAAATATTTCCCACCATCGAGGATGAATGTTTTGTTTCCTTTTCCCAGTATCTTGAGCAACATTTTTACAACGCGTGCCAATCAAAGATTCCCCATGTTGTGACGTGCCGCAACTGTAACTCGCCCATACCTTCACAATAAACATTTTTACATAGTTTTTAAATATATTTTTCTCCTTTTGTAAATTTTGAGAATATAACTTCATAATGGAAACAGTTAATAACTATTATTTTTACAATAAAAATGTATGTTAGAAGTAACCATGTTTAATCCTATTTGCTAATCGTTAATTTACACAATCTCGTTTTTTCAGCCCTCAGAAAATTGATATTATTGCAAAATAACAAAATTATCAATAAAAATTTAATAACCTGCCGGTCGATGACAGCGTGGCAATTCCGAATCCTCAGCCTTGGGATGGGTAACCCTGATCTAGAGAATTAATTTGACAAGTGAGTAGGTATTATTGTTTGGTATCAGATATAAATAAGATTAGCCGTAAAACCTTCCTCCAGATCAAATTTGTTTTCGTCATTTCCGTGCTACTGAAGATCTTTAAGTGATTATATATAAGTGAACAAGCACAACCCTTCTTTTCAGATATCAGATCCACTTGCCAAAAAGAGTAAAAGAAGTAACTGGTCCTCTATCGTGCTGGCTGTTTTCAAAATATTTTTCATTTCAAGTAAATAAACACCAGATCATCAGCTTTTTTAGTTGATTTTAAATAAAATAAAACAGAATTTTGTACCGTATTTTTCTATTTTTGTGTTATGTGTTGCAGGTGTATACATTTTATACATAGTTTGTAAATAATATTTAATAAATAAAGTATTACTTTTGCCTGTACATGACTTGGAATCGAGAAATAATACTTAGTCCGTTTGTTGCGCTGATTTTATCGATTTTTCACGTGCAAACGGTTAAACTGATTTCGGCAAAACATTTTTACATGGCTGTTTAAGCCCCATGACGGTTTTGAGCAATATCAATCTGCCACCCGCTTTATTAAAACAAAATGGATAAGGGTCAGAGACAAAATTTTTGGACGATTATCATAAAAAAAATATTAAAAAATTCAGAAATAAATTTAGAACAAATTTCTTATTGTTGTTATTCAAAACCGTAAACTGATTTTTAGCAAAACTAAATTGCTAGGAATATCGGCTGAAATATTGAGCTGGTATATTGAGACAAAATGGCTGAAATATTAAAATTTTATTTATTAAAACAGATCGATTAGCCGAGTATCAAATAGTAACATTAAGCCTGTAGGAATGTACAATAATTTGTATTTCAATGTCCCAGGGGAACGGACACTCAACAAATTTTTTTTGATATAGGAATTCCGGAAAATTAAAACATTGGATAGTCATGCCATAATTATTTATTCTTTACTAATATAAAAAACAAATAATTTTTTCTTGTTTCCGGTCCATAGCATTTGATTTTTTAACGGTATAGGGTTAAATAAACGGTAAAGGGTTAGCCCTATGACCTTATTCTATTATATCTTACTCTTATTAGAAGATGAAGAAGAATAGTTGACGATAGGGAAGCCGGGGGAAGATTGTTCCTGAAGCCAAGGCCCGTTATGGACTGTTGTGCAAATTAATAATAAAACAAATAATTGAATAGCCCCATGCTAAAAGGGATATGAAAATAGTTGGACAAAATCTCTTTTAGCATAAAGCGATTCAATAAATATACAGAATATACACAGAATGGTTACCTCCTTGTGGTGTTAGCACGGGGTGCGCCAAAACTGTGCTCAGTGTTAACATTCCAATTGGAAGGATGGATAATCATCAAGATTTGTAGGTATCTCGAATACGGTAGTTTATACCATATTTTACAAATTGTTATAATTTTATGGGTCTTCAGTACCAGAATAAAGTTCTTTTTATCATTAACTGTTACAGTGTTTTTAAATAACTCCTTTGAACCCGGAGGCCCCAGAAACAGATATGAAATGAGATCTCGAACACTTTTAAATTACCCAATCATCAAACTTCCTCCACCAATGGGAGCAATACAAGTTTCTGTAGTTTTCCTCATAAACATATTTAATGTTTGTTAGCCACTATGAAGAGAACATCTAGAGAAGTTTTAATGAAGCACGTAGATTAATTTCCCCGCGGGGGTTGGCAACTCTTCTGACGAACTTCTCTCCCAGAGAAGAACAAACGGAATTAAGATGACTGACTGTAGGCGAGAATAATAGAGTTAGGAGTGGACCAGTGGAGCAAGGAGACCTATTTCACGGGCTGCTGGAGGCCGGCAAGCATGCGTCTCGCTCGGATTGCGCCTCTTAGTACCGCCTCCATTCAGCGGGTTCCGTTGAGGACTTACTAAAATTAATATCTCGTAAATTTGGGATTAATCTTATCCGATGCTGACTAGTGCATTCTGGAATAAAACAATACCTGACGAAAATATGAGCTGATCATTCGTATGTTACTGTCTTCTTTAGTTGACTGAGACGCAACTGAACTTCGAAGACAGACGGTTACAGAGTGATGGGCTAATTTAATAAGCGATGATATTTTGAATATAATTTTTACGGTACACAATTTTACAACAAAAAAATTAAAGATAACTTTAGCCGGATAAGAAACCACGCTAAAAAATTGAATTGGATACAGCAAGAGTTCAAACGACCAAGATGATAAAACCATTTTTTTATATATATATATATATATATATATATATATATATATATATATATATATATATATATACATATGTATATATATATACAGTCGATTATCCGAACGTCAGTTATCCGAACGCTCGATTATCGGAACGTTTTTTTTTTTTTTTTTTTTTTTTTTATGTGTGCAATTTTAATTAATTTGATCATGACATTTTAATGACAAAGCTTTGGTTAGATACACTTTGATTATTTTTTTTGCAAACATGTAAATACATATTTTTGTTCATTTCATTATGTACATGTGACTAAGTTAAACAATTTATATGTACTTTATGACACTGGTTTTTTCACTATGCATATAAATACTACTATATAATATATATATATATATATATATATATATATATATATATATATATATATATATATATATATATGTATAGTGTGTGTGTGTGTGTGTGTGTGTGTGTGTGTGTGCGAGTACGTGAATTTCGATTAACCGAACTTTTGATTATCCGAACCACCACTGACAATATTAGTTCGGATAATCGACGCTCTACTGTATATATATTAATCGATTCTATAAAAGCTGCCTATATAATTACGAGATTAGTAAGTTGTTTAAATAAGTTGAGCAGCAGTATAATATAGAAAAGCTAAAAATGCGAATTTGCTTAGTGGATCATTCTGATAAACCACGATAAACGTTCACCGTAGGTGAAACGTTTGATACAGTGACCGAGGGAAAGTTAAAGTCAGTATTTACCTTTAAAAAATTATAATAATAAAAAAAAAATAGTAATAATGGACCTGACAACTTGTAAAAATAAATACTGTTAAAGTTAAATAATAAAATAACAAAATTATATAACTAAAATGTTTTAAGAATGTAATTCCAAGAGAATCCCTAGACTACAAGAAATATAAAACATGCAACTAGGCACGGCCTTATAAAATAAAATTTAAACTCTTATGATTCCTCGTCAAATAATCATAACATTAAATGCGTAACGACTTCGAAATATTTTTCATAAATAAAATTAAAAAAATAAAACGATATATGAGTCCAGACTTGTAGTTAAAAAATAGTTTTAAAAGCCTCAACTTTTAAAATAATGTGGGGTAAGATTTTACAAAGTTGGACTTTAAATGGCTGTAAGTAAAATCTTTAATTTATATGATAATTTTTTTTTTTTTTTTTAATGTTTTTGTGACGATGATGTTTAAATATTACATTGAAGCCCACGTTCCAATTTATGCCGATTTTTATGAGAATAATAATTCAATTTAGTGATAATTACTACGCACTTGCCTCGAGGGGTGAGTGCGTACGAAGTATCTGGAACTCATTATTCAAGCAGCAGCGATTGTGAGATAAGTGCAAAACAGTTCGTTTCCGGACGATTATTATATTGGCGTAATCATCGAAAAAAGTTATAACTTGTCCTGAGATTTATCTTTTACAATCTTCAGTGTCAGTCAAGAAAGTGGGATGTAGAACATAAATGAATAAATGTATTGACAAAAACAGAAATTTTATTTTAATGCGCTAGTCCGAATTGTCCCGGCAGAATATGATAATAGGAGTAACTGTACGTCACATGCACCGACAAGAGAAATCTGTACTTAGCCCTACTACATACCCATCATTTTAAGGGTAATTGGAGACGAGCGCTTAAATACTAGAAAACTATAAAGAAGAAATTTAAATCAGCAAGTATTTTTAAAAACAGCTTCTGAAGGTTCAATTAATCGTAAAAAAACACAAAAAAAAGAAGAAAAAAAACAGTCCAATTTGTGGATAAACACCGAAACAGCTGTACTTCAGAAGTTGAAAGGCTCCCCAAAAGGTTGAAACTGATATCTTTACAACTCGGTAAACTTCACCTCTCATGATGAGTTGCGATATATCAGTGTTTAGAATTCATGCTCAATAAAAAGAAACTGTTACCAGTTGAGGGTTTAGATTTAACAGGACGCTTACAAACTTACTCCGATATTACTATACAATAATCGTTTGAATAGATATAGCAATAAACAGACTAATGAATAATTCGTTCCTTATTTATATGTTAAAAAAACACACAAAAATACAACGTCGTTTGCAGGTTTAATGAAGGGGTAGAGAACTATGAAAAAATAATATGACATAGTGAATAATAGGTTTTTTTACTTTCACTTACCTATATATTTTTTTAGAGCTTAGAAAATGTCTGGAGAAATAACTAAGCTAAAAAAGTCCTACAACTTATAAAACCGATATAATTTTTAAAATAATTTGACATTTTAATATAATCAGCCATATAAAGCAGACAGGCACAAGGAGGCATCTATTACGCCATTGATATATTTTACTATGAAAGTTGTGACTTTTTACACTACTTAGCTCACAAAAAAAAGCTCAAAGGGTCGGACAAAAAAAAACTCTCCGGGAGGCTCCGGTAGGGAAGATTAGCCGACGCCATAATGCATTCCCCGTTGTCGTTAATGCCTCTGTTCAACTTGGGTTATGTGAGTCAAAAACAATATATTTAATTTATGTTCGCCATAATATTTTGATAAATTACAACTTATAACAGCTAGCTTATAGGAGCTAGATCCGCGCAGCATCACCGTATAGAATTTAGATAAAATTGTTGAAATCTTAAGGTGCATTTACTCCTTTGTCAAGCCTTGGAAAATCAAATGCAAAACCAAATGGCGAATATGTAAAGCGATTTACAGAAAATTTGCAAACTAACCTATCGACAATTGCTATTCCAACTTTTTTCAACTGTTAATTTCGGTTTAAACTATTTTTATTTTTATAAAGAAATGATTAAAAATGTAAAATGAAAACATATAAGTATATAATTTATATCGACGTTATTTTTTTTGAAAATTCGAAATTTAGGTTTCAATTTATTGTGGGACGTAAACACCTCTATCGATTATCGCTCACCAAATATAGAGAAAAAAAAATTGTAAATGGTTTAAAAACCCGTCAGTTGATGACGTGAATACCAAATACTGAAGACTCTCAGTCGTTGCTCTGCCCTTGACCGGTGCTGGAAGTCTTAAAAAGAAGTCTTAAAAATATATTCTAATTATAAAAATTTTGTCATTTAACTCCAACTTTACACGATAAAGAATAATATTAATACAAAATTTATTGTATTTGGAGAAAAGACGTTTCATGAGTTTCCAGTAAAGTTTATGCTATGGCGTTAAGGTTTTTTTTAAAAAACGATGTCGATATAAATATACCAATCTATGTATGCAATGCTAGACTAGCGCTTCCTGTAAGAACCAGATCGGAGTCAAACACAGACAAACCGAGCCAAGCAAAACTACTCTCTTTACACGTTAGATTTGCCAAGGTTTAGCAAAGGTGTTCACGCAGCTTTACAATATTATCACCTTTAATTCAATGATTAAATATTAATAGTTTTGGAATAATTTATATGTTTTCTTATGGGTGCAATGTTTATATATCAAAGACACTACAACTTATTGGAGTTGTAATTTTAAATAGAAAACCACTTTAACATAGGTGGCGAGTGACGAGACGAAGTAGATATTAATGAAGTGAACGATAGGTTTTGATATGCATGCTCATAACAACTAAATCTTAAGTACAAACCAACAAAAAAAATAAAAAAATTTCTATTTGATATTTTACTGAGATTTAACTAACAAAGTCATGTATATCCTATCTATCATAAAATTCTTCAATAACTGATTCTGATTAATTATTAATTCGAAACAAAAGCATTGTTTATTTCAAAATAACATCGGTAATGTAAGTTTAACGAAATTATTGTAGCTACAGGACTGCATACATATGTTTTAATATTTATGATTAAAATTAATATGCTGTATATATTTAGTGAAAGAGCATATTAAAGTGTACTATTATATATTTTTTTTTATCGTCATTACGTTTATTATTTTTCTTTAACCAACATTTCAATGTGTTGCTCCATCCTCAGAGTTTATTCTTGAATCATTCTTATTCCCTATATCTAATAGTTTCAATAATCCCATAAATCCATAAGCTCCATAAAACATTACTTCGTTAAATTATTAAAGTTTTATGAATCGTGTATTAAAATTTTAATGATTAGACAAAACAATATTTCACGGAAATTATGGTCTTACGTAATTATTAGATGTAGGCAATCAGAGTGATTAAAGAAGAAAAAAAAACAGCAGACGGAGCAACACTTCAAAACGTTGGTTGAAGAAAAATAATAAATCCAATTAAAATAAAGAAATGTAACGGAAAATAATTGTTCTCACGTTCAATATTATATATATATATATATATATATATATATATATATATATATATATATATATATATATATATATACATTTCTCTAAACATTTCAGACACTCATTTAAAGATAATTAAATGGTCTACAAAGCAAAACTCCGTTGACGAGGCATTTTCCACAGAATTCAACTTTTTTTTGGTTCGATTCAACAATTTTCATTCAAGATTTTTCTTAATGTCTGTCTGATCGCCTAGTTCAGTATTAGAATCAAGTAACGTTTTTTTTTAATTTAGCTTATTTTATCTGATAAAGGAAAACACGTTTATTCGTTCAATTGACACGCCCCTTCATAAATTTAATTATGTTTGCCAATATAAATTGAAAATCCTGTAATAAATATACTCTGAGAGAGAGCTTTAAAGTTGTTGGAACAGCAATCAATAAAGTGAACTCCAGATCTGTGATATAAATTTATATTTTACTCATCACACAGACTGGAAATATATTAACATGTAACCAATATGATCTTGAATTTATTAGACAATTAAAATGATAATTTACTATTGAAAAGATAATTTAGTTCGTAATTTATTTATTTTGTTCTTTAACATCCATAAAGAATCGACTCTTGATTTTATTGGAGGAAAATTATTGGCTATCCTTCAATATGATTTTATAAGACCCAAACAGATTTAGGATAGCCACAGCACCAGATTTACAACAGATGTTCTGTCACAGTAGCAGATGTTCTGAAAAGGAAAAAAAATATAATAGAGGAGAAACTGGTAAGATCGTAATATGTAAATTAAGAACATTAAAATTTATTTATGATTGACATACTAATTAATTTATAAAGTTTGAAATTCCTAATTTATAGTCCTAATTTATACAAGGAATAGTCATTAAATATGCAGAATTTCAATTCAAAATATTAATACACAAATAATCAATAGCATTATGAATTGTTTTAATAACTAACCTCGCTCATGTTAGTTAAAAGTTTAATAACTTCTGAGATACATTACTGAGTGATAAAAAAAAGTATTTTTTTTAATTTTTTAAAGTTTTTTATTTATTTATTGCTGCTCCACATTATAGCTACAAAAATTAACTATTTTTAAAAAAATAAACCAAATTATACTACAATGAAAATATACTGTAGTAAATATTTTAAGAAATATGTTTAGGGAAGTGCGATTTTTTTTATTTAGGTCTATTTGTATATACTGTTATATAAAACTGCGCTAACTTCAGGAACTACCAGTCAAATTTGAACAATTCTTTTTTCGTTAGATATATCGTTGTTGAAAAAAACTTTAGACTTTAAAATATCACGCTACGACCTATCGGAAGAGCTTAATTTTATTCGGAACATCTATTCATTTTATTCTTCAAAGCAGTAAATTGCTAAGAGAAAAAGTGTCCCACATACTACGTTTCGCTGCCATGACAACTTCATACCCGGGGAACTAAGTTGACTATACATATTTTTTAATTTTGGTGAAGACTTATTTGACCGCAGATATAATTTAAGAAGTTGGTATAATATATCTGTCTACTTATTACTACTGATATATATTTGTTTTATTAATTAATGGTTGTCATCCTTTTTTTTTTTACTTATCTCTGATGGAGGTACAACTTAGATCAAAACGCTGGCATACAATAAAAAGATAAGTTAGTGAGTTTTTCTTCCCCCTCCTCCCTCTTCCTCCGAGAAATTCTTTAAATCAAACTTTTTAATAAGTGTGAAAACGTGATATTGTAAACGAAATTTTGTTTACTTATTATTTAAAAAAAAATTAAAATAATAACACTGGGAAACACATATTTCGTTGACTTAGATCTGATACTTGTTATTAACTAATTTTTGGCCTCTGAGTCCAAAAATGCTCCCAGTTTTTGTATCTCACATCAACTTTTTGAAATACAAGATAAATCCTCTTTGTCTCAAAATTCATACAAAATGTGCATACAAAGGAATATAAAAAAAATTGCAAAATATGCTATTCACAGAGAATAATTTTATTCATACAAAGGATATATAAAGATTAATGTAAGTCAAATTGTGTTCATACAAATTAAAATAAAATTATTTTAGGAAACGGCAAATATACATTTTAAGGTAAACATTTTCGCTTATAACTTTTCCTGGAGTGTTCTATCCGGGGACAATCTCGTCTGATGATCCAACACTAGTCAGCCATCAGATGCACATCCCAACTTTTCTAATCTCGTGCCACCATGATCTTCAAATCTTGGTGGAGGAATCCGGTCCCTTTGCTCATTGCTAACTGCACCAAGATTTTCAGGGAAGTCAGCAAGATGGCTATGCAGAAAATGCACCCTGATGCTCATATTGTAACCAAGTATTTTGAAAGTCTCCAATAGTCGTTGAACTATTTCGATGTAATTCTGTGCTCGTGTGTTCCAAGAAAGTTTTTTGTAAGGTCTTTGAATGCCATCCAAGCATTTTTTCTTTAGTTCTGTCATTTTTTCTATAAAATGTTCATCTGTAACGAGCTGCCGAATCCGCGAGCCGTCAATCACACCGGTTTTTATCTTTTCAAAAGACTAGGAAATGTCATATTATACATTATTATTTTAAAGTTAAATTTACATATTAAGGGTTAATCCAAATTCAATAAGGGTAAAACCAAGGTGTACAGCTAGCATGTAATATAAAATATGTTGCTAATATGACTGTCTAGGTCTATAGAATAATAAAATCTAGTTTTAATTAACTTTTATTGCCTGACCGATACAAATCAAAGGAATGCATTTCATATTTTAAGTACAAGTTTTAAAATAAAGACTTCGATCGTAGCATCATCAAAATTGTCATGCATGGTAATTGAGAAGATGAGTACCTATATAAAAAGAAATTGTAACTAATTGCTTTGATTTTTTACGTAAATATAAAATATATACAATAATAATTAATGAATCAGAATTAAATGGTTTAATAATTTTTAAATTGATAAATGAGAGAACAAAGATAAACCAAAGAAAAAATAAGACTGGGCTTAACCTTTTAAAACAATAATCGTTATGACTTTAAACTTGCAATTTAATACTGGGAATTCTATGATGAAATAAAGCTTTTAAAATGATATTTCTTAATATCTATTATAGCCATACTTTTTTTTTTGATGTGACAAAAAAACTCTACACGGTCTATTTCGCCCTATAACTTAGAATACAATGCATTCCTCTCTAATCTCTTTGTTTATACAACACGAAATGAATTTGCATATTTAGGGAAACGAGAGCTTTGTTGAAATCTTGATATAATCGTGATGTGAGGGGTTTTCATCATAATTTACTCCATAGCTCGCATACCGCTCTAACGAAAAATTACATCCTATTGATTTCAAAGCTGGCCATAATAGCAGCCTCTGGTGCATCGCATACTTCATGACGTCTTGGAAGGAACATAGGTTAAACATTCAATGTGAGAGGGCTAATGATAAATAATTAACTTGTCAGGATATAAATTAGGGATTGGTATTGGAAGTAAAACGAAGCGTGGAAGGAACACCCACACGACTTAAGACCACACTACAAGGCCTATATCACAATTAGAGTGACGCCACGATGGTCCTTAGGCTAGGAAAGTTCTATGATATATCTAATAGTCCTCCTTTCTGTCTACATCATTACATCTTATTCCGTTGAGCTCTAACATATAGTTATATTAGATGCGGAACCTTCATGCTTGCCATCAAAGCACTTATTATACTATATTGGAACTTCGTTTTCCTTCTCTTCTTGTTTCTAAAACAATCTAAAAAAAAAAAAGCCTACGTGTTCCGTGTCATTATATAGCTACTCAATTGCAATGTTTTTCTGAAAGGCTTCGAACATGTTTGTGAAGTCTTGGATAGAAATCATTGAAACGAGATTTTGAATTCCAGGAAATCTTAGCACATTATTCATGTGCATCAGGTGCATGCATCGCTTTATACACTCATTCTAAACAATCTTTAATCCTCAACCATAAATAAAGGCTTTGAAGGAGAGAAACAAAAAATTAAATAATTTAAAATTAAATCGGATAATTTTTTATTTCATTCGGAGAGAACGCTGTACTTACGGACATTTCATTTTAAAATTTGAAGAAAGGAGAGAATTTTGGGTGACGGTTCCTAGTGGATGTAAATTGGTAATAAGCAGTAGTTAATGGAAAGTCATATACGTGTACTCTTAGAAGACCCAAGAGAAGTGAATATGACATTTTTTAACTCTTTTCTGAAGATTAAAGCGAGAATAAAAATACATCTCATCTTTATTTTTTCCCTTCTACTTTTTTTATGTTTGTTTTGTTTTGAATTCTTTATTTACAAGTTTATTTACAAATATACAATTTAAATGCTAGAAGAAAGTAATTCAAGCATTTGCTAGAAAGAATATTACGACTTGGGTAATACAATAAGAAAAAAAAATTCACTGACATAAAATAAAATAAAACAATCTTATGATACTGATTATAAAGTTAAAGTACTACATGCTTCAGTCTTTTATGCTTATATTTTTTCTAATACAAATTACCACGGGAGTAATTTACTACTGTATTTATATGTTCATATGGACTATTGTTATAGGATTCAAAGGAATCTATTGCAACCGTTAAAACATAGTCTTGAATTTTCGGAATACCTAATACTTCATGCATGTGCATTATTGGGGTTCTTCTAGGAAAGGATCCAATAAATCTCATACATTTATTTTGTACGATTTGCAACTTTTTATAATTAGTGGCACAAGTATTTGACCATATTGGACATACATAGAGTAGAATAGGTCTAATGAATAGATAATAGATTAGCCTCCTATTTCCCAGTTTTAAGCCTCCCTTCTTATTCATGACCGGAAACAATGTTTGCAGTAACCCGATTGTTTTGTCGCACTGATTGATCACTGAATGTCCTCTGTGTATGTCTATTTAGAATCTAAGAGTACACCGAGATACTGAACACTTTTTTTCCCATTCTGTAGGATGTCCCTTTAATTTAACCTTGTTGCTCACAGGTCTTCTTTGAGTTAATAGGATAACTTCAGTTTTACCCTCATTCGGCTTTATTTTCCATTCATTAAAGCGTTTGAAGCATTTTTCTATTGCGATGGTTAGATGGTTAGCTATGGTGTCCACCTTGTAAGAAGTAATATAAGAGGGCTGCGTCATCTGCTTATAATCAATGTTGCATTTTGTTTTTAATTTCGTGATACTGTCAAAAATATATTAAAAAGAATTGGGCCTAGCACTGATCCCTGAGGAACTCCAGTGTATATCTGTTTGTAATAAGAGCTTTCATCATTTAGAGAAATGATGTGTAAATAGCTATTTATTAAAAAAATTAAATATTTTGGAAATTTTGCATTTATAAGATTAAAATGAAGAGCTTAGTGTCATACCCGATCGAAGCCTTCTCTACATCGATTAGGGCCATATTTGTGTGCTTATTTTGATTGTAATGGTGGGAAATAATGTCTGTTACTCTTGCAAGCAGTCGAGTGATGGGACCTGAAGCCATGTTGGTAGTCAGATAATACAGCATTATTCTTCAAGAATTCTAATATTCTGGTCTTAATAATTGTTTCAGTTACTACTTTTTTTATGGTCATTTGTAACAGTCATAGTATAACATCAAGGTTTCGAAGATTTATTTTTGATTTTGAAATCACAAAAATCATAACCTATCTGTTGCTTTCCCTCTTTTGAAAATGAAATAGCTTGTGTTGTACTCTCCAACAATGTAAGATGATAGAAAACAACTCGTTTGCCAATGGGATGTTTTACACTTTTCTATTAACTTTGCAAACTTCAGTTTGGTTCAATGAATTCAATGAATTATCTTTATTTGTATTCTAAGTTCAAATGTTAATTTACGTTTATCAAATTAACTTTATTTTATTTTATATGTATACTTATATCTGAAACATTTATAAATTAATAAACTGTTTATTTATAATAGTTGTATTTTTTATCCATGGAATTTGCACTTTCTAGTTTATTTCCGCAGGGGCATCCTAATATGTCCATAACTCTATAAAGTTGTTGTACCTAAGGAAAACAATCACGTCTTCGTCATTACATTTTTCAAAAAGGAATTATTCAACAATTCGAATTTGAAAAAAAAAAAATTATTATCAAGATTTGGCATAACGTTGGCAACTTATTAGGTGAAAACATGTTTCTCAACTGCTGAGGAAAATAAAATATAAATCTTGTCCGAAGGTTCAGTAGTCTGCTCTAAACATATTTTCAGAAAATATGCTAATGGGCAAGGCATCACAATTTGGAAGAGGATGCTTAATTCAAAAAATCGGACTTCTCCAACCCAATCGTTAGTTTTTGTTTGTTATGTTCCCAACAGCAATAAAGCGTTTTCAAGAGAAATAAATTGAGGAATCGTGAAAAGAATGGGAAATTCGATCCTGATTACAGTTATAACATACTGAATATACTGAATGAATTGTAATAAGAGCTATACCTAGGTATAGGTATCTAAAACAATATAACTCCTAGTTAATTAATTCATTAAACCAAACTAAATCATAGCAAGGGAATAACTTGAGATTTGTCCAAGAAAGGAATTCCATTGCAGATTCCAACAATAAGCGAAGTTCTAGAATTCCGATCCAATTTTGTAAGCACAACAATCCCAAACCCTCCATATTCTTGATTATTTGGCGATTAAATGCGAGTCTATACTAGTTAGTTTATAAATAAAATATTATGCACATGCTAATTTGGAGTTTTCGATTTAACGTCAGAGGTCGAATAACACTTCCAAGTATCTAGATTCATAATCAAATATTTCACGGAGCAATAAAACTTAATTAAATTTCAGTCATCGCATTAGGGTATACCCTCGGGTGTTCCAATTAACGTGATATTCAAGCGTTCTAATTTATTTAATTTAATCAAATTATAAACTCTTTATTTCCTTCAAACGAGTTTGCATTTGGAAGATTGTGATATAAAATAATTAGCATATGTGATGAATTTTTTCATGATTTGACTAAACTCTGAAAGCTACCAACTGAACGGTTCAAAGTAAAAAAAATAAATACCTTTTCGATTTTTTTTTTAAAGACATCGTTCGTGCGGGAGTTATTTGGTATCTCAAACGTTTTAATACTTGTTTATAAGGAAACTGTACCAACGTTTTTTAACTCTGTAAATTCAATATAAATATCGGAATATTCTCGCCAAAATCTTGTTTTAAATTTTCTGCGTCACTCTAAAAGTTGACATTTGCATGATGGTATAGAAGGATCAATCTAATTAGGGATTGAAAAATTATTTGTCGCTTCTATAATTTTGTTTTATTGAAAACTAGTTTGGAATATTCTACATTCATCTTCTGTTCAACGTTTAAACCTTTCTGTTTGATATAATCCATTTAAACCTTGAACTGAAGATGAATGTATAACATTCGAAACTAGTTTTCAATTAAAAAAAAATTATAGAAGTGGCAAATAATTTATCAATCCCAAACTCTAAAAGTTGGTCAATTACAGAAAAAAAAATTAAGAATTATGAGAATTAAATTTAATTGTTTTTTTTAATAATTTTTTACCACCCTATTAGAAAAGAGTGTAAAGAGTTCAAATTACGAATTCATGGAGAGAAACACTGAAGAAACATTGTTTACCCAAGTGTGCCCTATTATTAATTGGTAAACACAACTGCGGCAACATGATTTTAGAATAGTTAGATGTTTTGTAGTAATTTAACGAGTCTCAATAAAAGTTGTATTAAATCCATATTCTGTAAAGTGATGTAAGCTAAGAGCGTTTTCGGGGTATGTAATTGTCTCGTTAGAGCATGAAGTCTAAACACTGATGTATCAGAAATCAACCTCGAAAGTTCACTAAGGTTAAATATAACAAGTTGTAAAAATATTGGTTTCAGCCTGTTGATAAAGTTCTGTCTTTCAACTTTAGGGGTTTATCTGTCAGTAGAAACACCTACAGAAGACGTTCTTTAAAATATTGTGTGATTCACATTTCTCTTTGACAATTTTGCATTTTTGAAGCACTTGTCCGCGGACACCCAGTAAAACATGTTAGTAGGGGCAAGTGCTGACCTCTGTTGTTTAAGAAATGTGCGTGGTTTATACTAACGAATTAAAACAAAACAATTTTGTTTTCAATACATTTATTCAAGTATATTACATATTCCACTTTCATAACTGAATGTAGATTATAAAACGTAAATCTCAGACAAGCTTTAACTTTTGTTGATGATTACTCCAGTTTACTAATCGAACTATTTTAGACATTCCCCAAAACCGCTCCTGCTTGAATAATGAATCTTCAGGATACCTTGTACGCACTTACCCCTACAGGCAAGGGCAAGTGCCTATTAAATAGTATTCAATAAATTATCAATCTCATCAAAATGGGCGTGGTTGAATGTAATAGTTAAACGTGTTCATCTTAATATATTATAAGCATATTATAATATTATTATTAAAAAATAGGAAAAATCTAGCTTCAAAAATAAAATGTTTACAGTCCTGCGCACTTCTCTCACGTTATTCTACTAAATTTACCACAATATTAATTTCATTATATTAAAAATAATTGGAATGATACAAGCCAATTTTTACCCGACTACGGCGAAGCCACAAGGAGGTTTGTGTGTTTGGCTTGACCGTTGATAGGTTTCTAACGATTTTTTTAGCGAACGGTTCGAACGATTTTTTATTTTAATGGCTCATATTATGCGCTGCGATCCCGTGAATGTTTTGAAACATTTTGAGCTCAAAATACTAAAGAAATCTTGTATTGAATGTCTTAAATATGTCCGTTTGAGGGTATATAAGGATATTTTGAGATAATGACTCAGCCAATTTTCAAGTTTGGTAGGTCCAATTACTGTTTATAATTGGTGATCCCTTGAATGTTTTGAAACATTCATAGCTGAAATACTGAAAAATATTTCATTATATCCTCAGAACTATCGGCTTTCTCTTAATTTTTCTTATTATATCATTTGTAAGTTCACGATCATATGATAATAAATTATAAATAGCCAATACTTCAAAAACTAAAAACGTTAAAATAAAATTTAATTTAATAATAAATAAAAACCCGGACTAGGGGAATCACTTGTACTACTTACAACCCTATTAGTCCTATGGGACGTAATGTACTTGCATATCGACTTAAGCCCATTGGTGAGTTGTTAGTGATGTTGAAACCCATGAATATTGAACACCGGTGTACTAGTCGGGTGCCTTCCACTACACCTTACATTCCGTCTCATTTATCTGTATACATCAAAATACAGAAATCTCATTGCAACTGAACATGAAAACAAGCTGAAAACCAATTAATGTAATGAGTAAAGAAGAGTTTTCATTTTCGTTTGAATAGAAGGGCACCCGACTACAACACCAAGTTTCAATATTCATGGACATCAACTTCACTAACACCAATGTGCTTACGTAGATATGCAAGTACATTCCGTCCCTTAGGACTAATAGGGTTGAAAGATGTGAAAGTTATTCCTGTAGTCGGGGTTTTTATTTTTAATTAAATTAATTTTTTTTAACTTTTTTTAAAGATTGACATTGATAATGAAGAATTAAAATGTAATATTTTTAAATTTTCTTTAATACAGTTTCTAGCTGCATCCAATAGTTTGAGTTATTTAGTATTTGAGAAATTGGCATGTATTCTATATTTACTGTACTATACGATTTTTTTTTTATAGAAATACTATATTTAATCTGCTACTACTCAATCTCAGTTAATTTTGTATATATTGTTTTTAAATATAATTACATAAACATAGACATATGACGTAAGACAGTTTCCCAAAGTGTGGTAGGCGTACCCTAGGGATAACAGAAGAGTTTGATGGAGGTGCGCGCTGCACTGGGCTTCAAACAAAATAATATTAATAATAATAGCTTTATATGCATACTTTACCGGACTTTATAATCCCGTTTTTTACCAGTTCCAGACTACGTCTGGGATTCGTAGACGATATAAGGAGCTATAATACCCTCGAGAAGTAAGAGTCTGGTTTAAAAACAAACAAAATTTTCCATAACTTCATTGATGTATACTCTTTAGTCAAAAAAAAATTCATCAATAGTCCATTTTTACGTTATTTCCAATTTTTTTTTTCAATATATAGTGAGCGGGAATCGATAGACGTGGTGCTTACGTCCCATAATCAATTGAAACCTAAATTTCGAATTTTTGGCGTATAAGCCTTTTTCGAAAACCGATGTCGACATGTAAAGATCAGTAAAGGTTTTCTTACAAATTTACTACTTTATTCCACAGATCCCTATTCCTAACAACTGTAGAGCAAAAGTCACTCTCTGTACTATCTCATCTCGCCATCTTGTATGTGGTCTTCCTCTCCATCTCTTGTGTTCGTTAGGATCCACTGTGTGGTAATTTCTTCTTGAGTCAAGCTGGCTAAATGACCAGCCCACCTCCATTTCAGTAGCTATGCTCCTTTTGATGAACTTTTGACATCGAATTGACTTTACACTTTACTTTTACTGATTTCTTTTAATGGTTAGGAGACTTATGAAAAATTGCAGTTGTGCCCGAGCTAGTTTTTGATATGCTTTATCCGTTGCAGATCAAGTCTGAGATCCGTATAAGATCACTGGATACAGTTTCTAGTACAATAGTACAAGTAAGACAATTTTTTTTTTAAAGGCAAGCGAGACAACCATCCTATGGTAAGAGAGATGTGCAGAACGAATAAGTGATATATATACTAGCCAATCCGGCAATACTTCGCTCTTGCTTGATTTGGGTATATAAATAGATTAAATATGTATGTAGCTTTAAAAAATCGAATTAATTCAAGTTTAAAATAGAATTAATTCACCCGTTCAAGAGATAATCGTGGCATAGACAGACCAATGGCCAAAAATACATTGTTTTTTTCAGAGAGCTCTGCAAAATGTTGAACCGTTTAAACTGGGCATAGAAAAATTGATAATTGATAGCTTCTTAGGAAGTTAAATTGCATCATTTAATAAAATGTAGCAGTGTTTTGTTACGATTATACGTTTCAACGTGTTTTATTTTTAATTTTTTCTCAAATCCAAAATCATTAGATAATTTATTTTTTGTTTTTTAGGAAATTTAATTTTCAGTGAAATAAGCGAAAAATGTATAATTTTAGAATTATGCGCAAATAAAATATTCTTTCCGACAGAAGAAGTGTTTTTCGACTTTTGCTTAGTCACTATATTGATATCGGTAGATTTTATTATTGCAAAACCATCTAGGAATCATGTAATGCAGAAGATATAGTTAAAATTTGGTAAAGATTAATTGCGTAGTTTTCGTGGTTAGCCCTCACAAACGAATGGGCTGTGCTTTTATTTAATAGTATGATATATAATAGTATGATATATATATATATATATATATATATATATATATATATATATATATATATATATATATATATATATATATAAATTGCTTTAATTATTTAATTTAATTTAATTAAATTCATGCCGGTGCCGGGATTCGAACTCACAACCTTTGGGTTTGTGAGTAAGTGCGTTAACCCGCTCAAAGCTATGAACAGAATACGGCTATTTTTCGGTATATTTAAAATAATTTTATAAATCCATTGATGGATTTCAATTACTTAATTTAAAAAAAATGATTAGTTAATGATGTATTAAACTGTTATAAAATGATACAGTACAGGATAAGATTCGATAATATTTACTTTGGTTATATTTTTTTAAATTCTGACAATATATAATGTACTAATGAACTCGTATGATAGCAAGGTATAAACAACTTCAAAATGATACCATTCATTTAAGGCCAACATTATAAATATCTCTTTTGAAAATTTAAAATCGTCTAAATTAGAACGTGCCGTGGGGTAATTGACTCGTTAGTTAAAAACGTGACGCCTAATTGAAACGTTTACAAAAGAGCTTGGCCTAGGGTCGAGCGTGCGCCTTGACGGGCGTGATTTTCCTCGAACAGTGCTGTGCAGAAATTATTGCTACAATTCAAAATATATCATATACAATGGAAGATAATAATTATATATATTTCGATTGTAATAACAGACCTTGATGATTTGTAAGAGTTCAGATTACCTTTTATTAGGCTTAAATAATAATCCTTAGTAGGTATTTTATATCGCAACACTCTATACTATATACTATATCGCTAAATATTAATATATATAAACTAAAAAATAAATATATATATATATATATATATATATATATATATATATATATATATATATATATAGTAAGTATATTATTTATTTTAAAATATTATGTAAATATCATATATAATGCGGTATATAATAATATCATTTAACATTATGTAAATTTTACCATTTACATGATAATAAAATTTCAATTGATTTAAAATTCATTAAATATTTTAATAGGTATATCACTTAGTTAATAATTATATCACTTATTTGTCAAGCAAATGATAAGAGACAGAAAAAAATTCAGAAACAAAATTAAGAATGCCAAATTTTAAGTAAGTCAAAGGAATAAGATAGGAACATTATGGACAGAACAAAGGAAAAGGGAGCACAGTCAAAGGATGAAAAGATTTTGGGAAGAGAAGAAGAAGAAGAAGAAGGGAATGAAGTGAAAATGTATGAAAATGAAAATCATGAGATATTTAAGTTCACACTGTCCATAAGTGCAAAAATTATGTAACAATATCAGTTATATGGAATTATTTTTTATCTTTTTTATTTAATAATGTTCTGAAACGGAACAGGTTATAAATATTCTACTTTGGTATTTTATAATATACGGTGTCAATTGTTTCGTATGTATTTAGAGTAAGAAATGCATTGACAATTAATAATGTGATTTAATTACTTTTCGAATGATTTACAAATTATTTTATAAAACATTTTAAGAATACCTTCTATTTAGAAAATATTTATAATGATATTATTACAGATACTATAATAATAAATCAAACAAACTGCAGAGGAATAAAAAGCCTTTGAATCCAAATTTAATGCCATTAGACGTTGACCTGGATTCAGTGTTCTGAATTTATAATATATAATTGTGTAACTTAGTAATAATATGAGAACCAGGGGAGGGAGATTTTTTTTTTTTTTTTTTAATTTGGTTTTAAACTGAAAGGAAAGATTCACCTCCACTAGGCAGAAGGATGTTTAAGTATTATTGATTTTCACATAGTCATGGTATTAGGAAGTATGTTGAAGCAGATAACAAATTAATTAACATATTTATGAAAGAAATTAAATTTTTAGTTTTTTTTTATTATTTATTTATTTTTTTCTTCTTTGAATTCAATCTATTAATGTTATAGATTATTAATCATTAATTAATTAATTAATTGATTACATTGTTAATTTTTACGAGTGACAAATAAATAGTACAGTTATATATGTAATCACTCTGTATTTATTGAATAATAGACGTACACCATACAGTAGAGAGAGAGAGAGAGAGAGAGAGAGAGAGAGAGAGAGAGAGCATTAATGAGATAGAGTTAAGGCCTATTGTACTATTTACCAGTACATAACTAACCAGGCATTGATCAAGACGCTTCGGGATCGCCACTGTCGACGAAATTTATGTCTTCGATGAACTTGGATGAATCAATATTGATAACAGGAGGACATCAATGATCTCGCCGACTGCGAAACGGACTGCTGCGTCTTTTCTGCCCGTTACACGCCAACAATATTATAATTACATCCTTCACGGACATTATTTTTATTGCATCGGTTGCATGCAACAGGTCAGAACCATATATTATTTTTCTCTTATCTCTCTCTCATCAATTAATCATATTATATTTATTTCATTTATAGCTATTTTTATGAACAGCTCTAATATTTAAATTTTTCTATGGTCATATTTTATCATATTAATTTTAAATTATTTCAAAAATTTAATAGTTCAGTTTATAGAAGTGATTATTTCTTTTATTTGTTTAATAATATTAATTTTTTTGTAATGTAGTTTATTTTAAATTTGGAATTAGTAATAATAATAGTTTAGTAGTTCCTTTTATATGTATATTATATATCACCATTAAATACGAAACTGTTATAATAGATTGAATTCTTCCAATCAGATTAATTATCCTAATAATTATCATTTATATTTTCAGTATTTATTTTCACAGGAAATCCATCACAAATAACTACAACTTAACGCAGGGACCGGCAAAAATATACAGCGTTAGGAGATGTCTACTCAAGTATAGAGCTCCGCGTGCGACTAAAGCACGGCGCGCACTAGGGACCGGTCCGGACAGCCCCGCTCCGCTCCGGCCTTTTTAAAAAGTCCGTTCGTATATTTATAACTATACCCCGCGCACTAGACCGGACCGCCCCGGACCGGCCCAGACAGCGCTTTTCGAACTAATCCTGCAACCGGCCTATTTCCTCCAAAAAGGGACAGACGAAAAGGCCGGTCGGGTGATTTTATAGGAAGAAGCTCTCTCAAATACATAAAACAATAAATAAAAATTCTATATTTCAATAATTTTGCTTAATAACTACTACCCTATGACCTGAAATTTGTTAATTCAAAATATTTACTATACTGTTCAACTATGGCAATAAAACACAAAGCAATCATTCAGTGAACAGTTTATTTTTATTAAAACTCTTTAATGGAGTTATTAAAAAGTAATGAATTAAAAAATTACAAAACCTATGGAGTGAAGAATCACTTCGTTGTAAATAATGAATCGTTCTCGTTTAATTTGTGGAATTAATATTAGGTAATGTTTAAATCATTGTCACATCATTGTTTATGACAGTGGTTCTCAACGTGGAGGACGCGTCCCTCCACGCGGAGGGGCGTGATAAAACTAAAGGAGGGCGCGAGTATATCGAAAAAAAATATATCGACAAAAAATAAAAAAATGTATTTATTTTACAGAAAACATTCTGACAAAATAAAATACACTTTACAATGATAGGTATAATACATTTATAAATAGCTATTACACAATGTATTTAATAATTAACTTTAATGCTTCTTAGTGCCTCCCTTCGATTCAGGTTCTAGAATATTCGAGACAAATCTATGCATTAATATTTTGAATATTGAATTGATATATAATGTATTTGAAAATTAGAATTGATATATGCATTATGTGATTACGTAAACTACATTAAATAGAAACTAACGTTATGATTACAGAACGATTTCAGTGAAAATTATTGTAAAGGGGAGAGAGAGGGTGGCGCGATGAAAATTGTGATTGAAAATTGGGTCGCAAATACTAAAAGATTGAGAAACATTGCTTTATAAATTTAATTTTACTCAAATAAGTTTTAAAAGTTCATTTGATAATGGCCCTATTTGTGACAAGTTTTCAACGGTGTTTTAAAAAACAAAAATTAAGATAAGTAAAATTGGAATTTAAAAATGTTTTTAATGAATATGTGCTCTTTATGTGCCTACCTAAATGAAAATCCGAAATGCAAGCATCTAAATTCATGTTTAGATGCCAAAGGGTTCCTGATTTATGAGCGATTATTTAAATCTTAAAAAAACATTTGAAGGGTTCCTTCCCCATGGCAAAATATTTAGACCAAAAATTTTTATTTTTCACTCAAAAATTTGGATATAGCGGTTTAAGTTGGATAACAGTGCTAAAACAAAATCTGACTCCACTTTTGAATAAAAAAATTCTGTTAATATACACTCCGTAAATAATACCGTCAACATTAAATATAAGTCAATATACCCTTCAAATCGCTCTAAAATTCGATTATTTCGTTTTAAAAAATTGGATCTCTCTGGATCATGAATAATGTTTTTATATTACAGATAAATACGTTCTATTTATCTGTAACATATTTCTAGTTATACGGTAAGATTCTTATCCAAGTACATATAATAATATAAAAACATTATTTTTGATCAGAAAATAGTAAACATTACACTTTTATAACACCGCTATAAATATTATCGTTGGAAAATAAGAAAATATAAAAACATATAAAACATTATAGAGACCAAATTTTTTAAAATTAAATAATTAAATTTTGGAGCGTTCTGGCAGGTCTAGTGAGTTATATGTAAAATAGAACAGTATTATTGTATGGTAAAAAAATATTTTTTTACTACGATAATGTTTATAACAGTAGTGTAACAGTTTTATATTTACTATTTCTATCTAACTAATGAATGATACCTAAACCAAAGAATTTGGCAAACTAATAATTTATTAGAAGTGCTCGTTGCAGGACAAAACTTCGATATTCGTAACTTCGAAAACCTAATGAACGGTCACCAAATCGTGAAATCTATAACCCCTCCCTCCCCATAAAAAATTATAAATATTTAAAAATAATTAATCAGAAATTTTTTCAAAACTTAAGTTAGTTGAAATTACCACTTAATATCAATTTTTTAAAAAACGAAAAAAAGTAATTATTTTAATAAAAATAATTATTATTCAATTATAAAATAAGTGTTGACACTGATATAAACATTACTATGAATTCCAGAAATTAAATTACAAACGATTAATTAATTACAACAAAAAATTATACAGGTAGGTATTTAGCAAGAAAAGAGATATTGGTAGCAAACTGACCTCAGCTTGAAAAAGTAGTATGTATACAAAATTACTAAAATATTGGATTTTTATTTATTCATGTACTTATATATATATGAGAGGGCTTCTCCCGCTATAATCACCCAACCGGCCTTTCCATCTGTCCCTCCTTGGACCGACCTAGGAAAAGGCCGGTTTGGGCCGGAAGCGCGGGCCGGTCCGGGGCGGTCTAGTGCGTGGGGTATAGTTATAAATATAGGAACGGACTTTTTAAAAAGGCCGGAGCGGAGCGGGGCGGTCTTAGTGCGCGGCGTATATAGAGGCTGAAAAAGGACTGATGCTAGGCCAATCCGGGGCGGTCCGGACCGGTCCTAGTGCGCGCCCAGCTTAAGTAGGTAAGTGAGATTCAAAAACCTCTCGCTGTTTTGCACGGTGTTTAAAATATTTCTTAAGGCTGTTATCACAGGAAGTCAAATTATTTAAAAGGTAAGCAAACTTACGCGAATTTGCTTATTCCCGTTTTAGGCTGGTCCAGATATTTGATAAAATTTCGTCTACCTGTTTTATAAGTCGGGATTGTAAGACAATATTTACCTGCTCGTCTTTTGACATTTATCAAATTGATAGCAATTAGAACTTCCGTCACCAAAAAACAAGTTTCTTTCTTTTCGAACAAATTCAGATGTTATGTTATGAGAAACATCAATAACATAAAAACATACTTAAATGGGATATTGCGATCACACACATGCTAGATGACCGCCGGAAGGCTGAAAGCAACTGGTTGGGGTTTCAAATCAGAAATATTACCGGATACAGTCACAGAGAAAAGAATTTATTCTGTGCTCATGGGATATATTTTTCCTCAAATTTTTTTTCCAAATTGAAACATTTCATAAATGAAAATCCGTGACCTTTTTCAATACGTAATATGTAAAGATACAAGTATAGGCTCTGCATGTTTAGATATTCCTACCTAATTATCCTTCAACTAGTTTAAGTCGTATTTTAAAGCATTTGAAAATACGACAAAAGAATTAAATAAATAAATAAATTAAATAAATCATGATATGATAAATTGGATAAAAAAAATTACAAACAAAACTGCTTAGGTAATTACTTAAATACTTCATCATCATAGCCTCATTAGAGCTTAAAACCATTTAAGCTCATTAATAAAATACGATTTTTTATTAATATTTTAGAATTGTTTTATATATAAAAAAAAAAAAATCATATTAAAATATATCGTCACAACCACCTATGGCCAACGAATGTGAAAAATTGCATTTTTGGAATTGCTTAGTTACCAGAAGCATATTCGCAGAATAAGTCTAGCACTAGTAGAAGTATAAATGTCGAGATATATATAAATTATTCTCAAGTTATAAGTAAAACGTAAAGCATAATTTTGGTCTCAAGAAAAGTAGCTATTTTCATATTTGTTAATTATCCTTGGTGGCGACGATATTAGAAATGTATAATAAATAAATAAAGTAGAGATACCTGTCATAAAGTATTGTGAATATCCTCGACCTTTACTTACTTGATGTATCTGGCGTAGCAGACATGAAGAGCCCAGAATGATAGCATCACATGTTTTTGATAGGAAATATCCGACCTAGATGGGGACTTGATTGAAAAGCTATTGTGCTATTGGAAATAGTCTTGTGGCGGAACTGTCCATTCACAGATGAATCCTTTGTCCTCCGAAAATTCTTACTTTTGAGAAACACCTCTTCACTTCTAGGAGTATACAACTCTTTTACAATATATGTTTTTATTTATAATGGTGATTATTTGTATATTGGTTATTTGTATATATTAAGTTATCAGCTTGCAAATAAAGAATTTATGGTACCTACATAAGTCAGTATATAATCTATGTTAATAGTCTTTGCTGAATTTTACATAAAGAATAAAAATAATCAAAAACTAAACATAAGAAATACAATATTTAATATCAAGAAATCATAAGCCATATCAATATGTAATGATAAAAAAACAGAAACCGTATTGTTATAAGAATAGTGTTATTAACAACACTAATAAGGCAAAGTAAATTTTCATTCTTTATTCAATTATAATTGAATTATAAAACATTTCTGAATTTTAAAAAAAATTCTGAATGATTCATAAACAAATATAATTTATTTCACTCAGAACCAATTAAAGGGTACATTTAAAATGCAAATTTAGCTTACTCGTTTCAAAATATTTGCATTTTAATACTGGGTACCTACGATATAAGGCAACTACCTTATATCGATACCTTAATGCACAAGTTTTCGGAAACACCTAAAAAGTTTCGAATAGATGTTTCGATATTATTTAATTATCTTTATGTGTATGTTATTATCTATTCAGATCTAAATGGACCTATGAATAGACTTTGAGTATCATGGATTTGAATAAGAACTTCACAAGGAATGCAATGACATCAAAATGTCATGATTGAACAAAATTTACTTAAAACTGTCGGTTAATAAGGTATATGTATTTTCTTCTCAGTATTTCGTCTATTTTATATGATACTAGGGTGGAGGGAGGGTGGAATAGGTCCTTCCCAAGGATAATTTAAATACTTGGAAAAAATATAAAATATGATATGTATTAGTGTATTTATTCCTCTTTGTTTCAGTAAAAAAGATGGAAAACGGAATGCAGAATACAACAGCTGCACAAACATTATTAAATTCAATGAAAATATAGATAGCAATATTACAGAAATAATAATACAATATTACAAAATACAGATAGCAATTTTTTTAAAGTTATTATTAATGACCTATATAAAATTGTTCAATCTCATTTCTTTCATATATTTTCAAGGATCAAGGGCCAAAATGACTATTAAATAAAGTTTATTTAAATTAGTTTTAACACTTTAAGGTATTTAATTATCACTTGGTAGTTGAAAGTATTTTTTTCAATACCTCTGACCGAATACTCATGATTAGTTAACAATATATTTTTGCATTAAAGATCAATTTAATGAAAAGGTATTTTGTATATTTCTTTGCCTATTTAAAGAAATAGACAAAATGAATAAGCTTCCAATTTTTTATCGATACGATGTCCTTCACCTAGGGCTTGAAATTAAGTAGTTCAAATTTTGTATTGAATATTATTCATATTAAGTGTATCTTCTATCTTGAATTAATATAAATACAATTTGGATGTAGTTTTTTTTATAAAAATAATGATAATCCGAAGCAATTTTAAAAATTATCTTTGGCTTTACTAATGATGTACATTTGATCCATCCGTCTATCTACTGAAACAATGTAATTAGTAATCCATATTTTTCGGCCAATTTAGCCAACTCCTTTAGTCACTCGCTTGTGTTTGCTCTGATTCCTTCAGTGGTCACTCAATAAGATGTCCACAGTCATAATTTATTATTTTGCAAAATTTCTCTATAAATTTATCGATAAAACAGACAGTTTGGCATAGTATGGAGACGAAAAACATTATTAACTAAATATCTATAAATTCGCTAAATCTCATAATAGTAGAAACATCCGAAAGCTTATACTCTATAAAAAAAAAGTACCTACAGAATTTCTGTATCTACTTTATTTGAACAGCAACTTTATATTTTAGACTAGGAACTACTATATAACTTATGGTTATAGCAAGCATTTTTTTTTATTATTCAAAGGAATGTTGAATATAAGTACCGAAGTAAATTATTAGTAAGTTTCATACTGAAAATTATTTTTAAAGTCTTTTTCACAACCTTTTTTTTTTCCATAAAGCAGGTTTTTCTTAACATATTCAGTGCCTTCGCCGAAGAAATCTCGTGAGAAGGGAAAGATTAGGCCCAGACTGACATAATGAGAGGCTTGCACTGAGATGCCGACAAAAAAGGCACACGCGGAGGCAGAGATCGCCTGGTGGAATGCGGGCCACGGCACGTACGGGTTTCGGCTACCTGCCTCAGCTGTCTCTCGGTAGTCTTGTATCTCTTAACTATAACTCCTATCATTATGTCATAGAATATGGTAAATAGAGACTTAAAGAAGGAGGAGTTCGCCGTTGCGTACCTTCATACATACTACCGTTCAGAGTTATCAAAACAAAGTAATTTCTTCACTATTCACGGAAAACGCAATTACACATCGGCTTATACAATATGTTCGGAACGGATTTATCTATTGATATAAATATTTTTAAGCCGACATTCCCTATCATTAAAAGTAGATAAAATACAGTGGAATGCATATAATACACCCTGTTAATCTCAAATGCGGAGTACCTCAAGGAGCAGTTTCCTCCTCCGCCTTTCTTTATCATATATTGCGCCAGTTGTTGATATTAATTATTCCAATGCAACTCTAAGTGCATTTTCTAACGATATAACAAAGTAGAATGCCAAGAAAGTAGTTAAAGTACAGCAGGGCGAAAACGTTAGCCAACCACTATCGGAAAAGATAAAAAATCTGGCTAAGAGGTAAGTTTAGATAAAACAGAACTCACTGTGTTCTCTTACCAAAAAGGAAAAATAAATTCGAGACAGGTTTTGGACTTAGTAATAGAGTGTTAACTTATCGACAGACTTAACATATTGAAGGAAATAGGTCAATAAACATTAATCTTTTTAGAAATATTTTACTAAAAGATCAGTGGATTCTTAGGGAGAGGGACTTTATGACTGAAGTCTCCCAAAAAAAAAATATATATTTTTTTACATTATCTATTTTCGTTTCTATGAATGAACTGAGCCAAATTATTAAACAATTACAATATCTATTTTCGATTTTTAAATCATAACGCATTACAAAATTATCTGAGTTGGCCAACAATTATAATTTATTTCTCATGTTGTAACATTCAAATTCACTGTTTGCGATCATTTTGCATCACCCGTTTTCTCTTCTCCCAAACGCACGGTAATGGGCGCTGAGGGATAATAGGTGTTGAAAAGGATGCAGTAGCATCATTGCAGCATATCATACACTAATTAGTTATATAAATTTTTTGTTGTGCCGTTATTTTTCATAGCGATATATATACATGGTGTTCAAGACTCGATTGACTAGCCCCTTAAAATTCGCAATTTTTGATATTTAGGCACAACTGTGTCGCCTGAAGTTTCTTATGAACTCATACTTAACTACTTAACTTTCTCCAATACCTCCTCTAGGGGATATAAGTCTGGAATTTTCAGATTAATGGAATATATTTTATGATGGATTCGTATTGGAAACCAAATTCTAAAGCAATTATATATTGGTGAAAATATAAATGACGCTTTGGTAAGGCGCTATTCACAACAACAAAAAAAGCAGAAAATACGATTTCTTCTGATATTTTTTTTAGTTTACTCCAAAAGAAAACCTTTTATCAAAATTCCTTCATCGTAGAAGTTGTAACTAATTACATTGGCTATCAAAATAACTCATGTACAGCTCTACGTTAAGTATTAACTGAGATAATCCTGTGTGGCTGAAAACGGCGTGGTGGAATTCTCAATCAAATGTGGTATGTGTTTGATTATTGTTTCTATCTCACAAGATGGCCTGTCATTGTCGCTCGTTCCACCAATCTAAAAAAAGCATGACGATTATATCGAGGATTAATAAAAGACAATCAGACACGGAAAAATTTCAAAGCACGAAAATTGTATTATTTTTACTGTAAGAACAAACAAATGCCATACTTGATAATTCTACCCCGAACTTTTCAGCAAAATGACAATTTTGGCTCATGCTCAAACAGGATTATCTCAGTTAAAACGTATCACAGGGATTTGTACACGACTTAATTTTATTGCTAATTCAATTAGCTACTTTAGGAGGAAAATGAAAATTTGTCTGAAAAAATCGGTTTCATTGCGGATTTTTGTGATTAGTGCCTTACCTAAGCGTCAAATCGATATTTTTACTTATATAACATCGCTCTAGAATTTCCTAGAATTTTCATTCAGATTTCCTACAAGAATCCGTCATAAAATATAACCCATTCCATAGGAAATTCCTACATTATACCGCTTGAGAAGTACTGGAGAAAGTTAGAGGGTTGGATATGAGCTCAAAATAAACTTCAGTCAACAAAGTTGTCCCCCACCAAGTTTCACCCCTAAATACCCAAAAATGCGGAATTTAAGGGGGATGTTAATCGAGATTTTACCATCCTGTATATGCATATATAAAACATAACACTTACTCATTAATGTAGCCTAACACATTTTCTCTGGTGTATTACTGACGGTTCATGATCTTTTGAGTTCATAAATCGAACTTGTTCGCAAAATTACAGTACCAATGAATCAAGCTAACGGCCCGATGATGCATTTAGTACAGCAGCGTTACTCGCAGTTTCATCATCCTTTTTTTCTTCTTTAACTGGCATATTTAGATGATTGACACCATCCACTTACCTGGAACAAAAAACAAAACAATATGAATTATTTGCGAATCCCTCAAAAATTATAGGCTAGCAATGAAATAAAAGTAAAAAATGAAACATTAAACATTTTCAATGAGGTAATTCAAAGATTATTTCAGTTGATTCGTTAACGTTTTGACCAAGCATTTCTTTTTATCTTATAAAATATTATTGTTAATGAATTGAATAACAATTTTCGCAATGTTATATAAGGAAGTTTTGGTAGTCAACAGAGGAAGAAAGGACTCCAGCCTTGAAGCAATATGCTGCTTCTCTGCCCTATGTTAATTTTTCAGCATAATGCTCCTATCGTAACTACCCCAGGGGCAATAAAATATTTCTCAACTTTGTTCAGTGCTACTTCTCTGTTTTAGGATTGAACTAAAGAAGCAAATAACGGAAGTATTTACATTCATATATTGTTATTAAAATAAAATATAATTTAGCAAAGGAACAATATAAACACTCAATCAATCTTTTGTATAACAACTTGATAACTTCTTTTAGAAAATCTTTAATTAAATACGATATAAAACTTGACTGAGCGAGTTTGGACAGCAGAAACATTTGCAAATGACTAATCCGGCATGTCTGGGCTTACATATATTTTATAGTGGATGTGCGCAATATACTATGTAATGCACTATAACCAGAAAAAGAATAAGTTGTATGTTGTATTATCAGCCATTCTTGCCCTACTTAGAATAAATATCAAATGAAGTTTACATCATAAACTAAATTACATAAATAATATTATAAGACAATAAATATTGAATATTTTCTGTATTTCTATCTCCCATCCCCTATCACAAAAAAAGAAAACAAAATAAATGAAAAAACATGTTATTTCCTTTTAACACTAGGAAAATTGGTGTAAAAAAATATTGTTAAAAGCTTTTATAAGGCCAAAAAAAAAAAGAAGATAAATTAATGTATTTGTAATGTATTGAAATTTACTTTTTTCAGAAAAAAAAAGTTATATGTGCCTAAAGTTTGCCTGAGTGACTTATTTACTAAGTGAGAATTCGTTTGACGCATACATTTATTATCAATAAAATTATATTTTTTACTGCTAATCCTGAAACAAATGTCGAATAAAATATTTCTATAAAATATCGTTAAATAATTGATAAATTTTATGATTTTTTTTTTTTTTTAAATGACTCGAGACCTGCATTTCTCTAGATTCACAATAATTGAAATAGAGCCTTCAGGAACCTAATAAAGTTAAATTTATTTTATCTTTTAAACTATTCCATTCTAAGTGCTTCCTTTAAATGCATCTAACTTCAGGCAGGTTAGAATCGCCCACGTTCAACATTCTTAACGGCCACGTTCTTGTTAACTGAGGCTCATAAAATATGCAAACAACTTATTCAGTCAAAGGCGTCGGAAATTTTCATTTTATAACCCACCGCCGACTTCTTGGAGTCGCATCTTCACGCGAAAGAGCTCTAATGGAATTATTGTATAATCAAATTATATTTCTTGAAAACAAATAGTTTAAATGAGTTAAAGTGATTTAAAATAGAAAAAAAAATTCGGTCATAGTGCTCAATATTTCATGAGTCTTAGGATTACTAAATACGCTCTTAACCGTGACACTTTTTTCATCTATCATTTTCTGCGTTGAAATCCAACTTTGCACTCGCCCGAAACATCAGCATGTTCTTTTTGGGTTGTGCCCCACTTCTCATAGAAATGCTAATTTTTTTATAGTCATTTTGCAAATGAACATTATTAATAATAATAATAATGAAAATAGTTTATCTATGTTCAAATAACAAAGTAAAACGACAGTACTGTTTCAGGTAATATTTTTTATCCGGATATTAAAGCAATATCAATTTATTTGAACCCAAGGAACACCTTTGTATATCATTCCGTTTTCGGATATTAAACAGATAAATTAACCTTGCCAGATTTCTAGAGCTATATTCTGGTGCTAGCTAATCTTCCAATTCTGAACACGACAAAAGGACAATTTTCTTCGCTGTGATGCGCTTCAGTTCTGCTTCGTCAAGCTAATCGCTTTTACTGCGTCCGCATTCTGAACTCTTGACATTATGCGCTCAATTTGCGAACCTCGTTTCGTTCCGAATCTATTCCACGCTAAACTTTTCTTATTCTTTCCCCGCTCCTCCACCCCCGAAACAATGGAACCCAGTGCCGAATGGAGAGTAATCCCGAACGCCGACCCAATTGGACACCCTCCGAGATATTTCTGGCCTGGTGACTCAGGATCTAGCCCTGCCTTCACAAGACACAAACCGGTTACCATATTAAGGATCTATTCTGAAACTGTTACGACTGTATTTATGTCCCTTTGTTTTTTTTTTAAAAGAGTCTTGATAATGTCCTCTCTCGACCTCAATTTTTTTTTTGGTTTATGGCTGTTATGCTAAGAAAATTTCAGAAAGAAAGGGAAAGTCTTAAAGAAAAAAAAATCTACAGGAAAATATTTCAACGATTTTTTAGTTTGTGTTCAATTTTAAATATATGAAAGGAAATGGCTTGACAGGAAACCACTGATATCGATTTTTTTTTCTGGAACTTAATTTAATAAATAATAATTGTCATATTTCCAAATAATATTTGAAATTATCAAGACCATAACAAAAAATAAAAATAAAACTATTTGTGTAATCCTACAAATTTATACAAACAATATATTGCTTAATAATAATAATAGGCAATGTTTTTCTTGTAAATTTGAATACTAATGAAATTTAAGTCTTGTAGTTATAAATTGCTTTCGATATATTTAGGATCGACCCAATAGTACTTATACATCCTTTGAATAAAGTTAGTTCATTCTTCAACAATGTGTTTAAACGAATGAAAATGTTTGTTATTGAGTTAATGACGTAATGGAAATTAATATATACGTGATTGTACGTGAAATTGAAAGGATAAACTTATTAGTATTTTCTTATCTCAGGCTCAGCTACTGATAGACGTTTCTCCAACCTTATTTTAAGTTTTATATTTATGAGTTTTTTTTTTGTTATTTTAAAATTTTATTTTTGTCTCATTCCTAACATTATCTATCTTGTTTTGTTTTTTTAATAATATTTCTAATTATAATTACTTCGATTTATATTCAGGCATCTCTAGTACTGATAATCTTGGAATTTCAAATGCTCTTTTAGAAGTGAGAAATCGCATTTCCCTGAGGTAAAAATTGGAATAATATTTCCCAGATAAGAAAAAACATATCAGTTTACGTACATAGGGTCATTTAAAATTCTATAATACAAACTTGAAGCCATTGGACTAGTTCCATAAAAAACAATGAGAAATGGTATAAAGAAGAAAATATTTAGGTTAGCTGTATACAGAGCTCCGTCATTATGAATGGTCCCTACATCTGTTAAAATATATTTCGATCCGATCATTTTAAACTTCCTTCAAAATACGTCAAAATTTTTAATTTTACGTTGATTCATACTATAATATTAAGCAATATTTTATTCTATGGTAATTATTCATTTAGAAATAATAAACGATTTATTCTATTTATTTCTAAACGAATAAAAAATATATTTATATTAAACTAAACAGTTTTCAAACATCAATATGTTCTTTACCTATAGTTTTTAAAAATTTGGATTGAAATTGAAGTTTTCGCCTTTTGGCATGTTTCTAAATAAGATCATAAATAAATATAATATTTACGATGTAATAGAAAACATTAGTGGACGAAGGTATTATGCTACGAATTTAAAATTTTGAAAAAATGATAATTAAATTCTTCTTCAAAAGATGTCTCTATATTTTTTTGAAAACACGAATAATCTTATTATATAAAAAATTATGCTATTAACGAAGAATCTTGGGTTGTTAATGTTACAAGGCGGAGAGATAAACACATATTATGTCATTAACATCTTTACCCATAAGAAAAAAACGACTATTCAAGATTGGTTGCATAGTAATTTCATCCCCTCTTCATCCATGTCTTCAATTATTTTCAGTTAGTGAATATTATTTAATTTATACAATATCCTTTATTTGTCACAAAAAAACAAATAAAAAAGGAGGGGCTGATCAAGAGATTGAAGCAATAAAAATTTTAAACTGAAATAAAAAGAGAAATTTTTCGAAACTATCGATAATATAAATTAAAATCTGAATAATAACTATAAATTTTAATGATAAGAAAAAAAATATTTCTATAACTTCAAGAATCATAAGGAATAAAACCAATCTTCTGAAAGTTATGGCAGCGACGAGTGGGGGCTATATGAAACCACCAAACCCCTAAAAGGAGTTTGGGGTTTACATAGCAAATGTACTTATCAATAAATAAAGAATAAATAAAGTTTTTTACAAGCCGATATGAAAAGGGCGCGGGTTGTACAATACAAAACCATACGAGAATAAAGAAATTTACAAGAGGGAATATTCAACATGCAGTAAAGTATTTTAATAGAAACCAGGTATTTTCTTCTTCTTTTTTTTTTTTTTTTTTTTTTTTTTTTGCGATACAGTGTAAAAGTCTTTTATTTTCGAAGGAAATACAATTAAAAAGTGCTTATCATGAAACAGAACTGGAGCAAAAAATTAAATAGATCATTTCTAAATTTTGATCGAAAGGATTTGAGCTTATACAAATATCTTCAGCCCAAAGAATTAGCGTTTAATGATTAATTATTACTTACAAAACTCCTATATCTCGTAGAAGATTAGACTTTACTTAAATTAATATCGAATTTTATATAATTTATTAAAATTCTGAACTGAACAATAAAAATTAAATTACGTTTTATGAAGTTTTAAAATATATTTCCTATATAGTTCATATTGTGTTTTTACCTCATAAACCTATTGGTTTTCGAAATCAGATAAAAATTTAATTTTTTTATTTTACATGGATCCATCATGTATGTTATGTTAATTAGCATTTTTTATACATTGATAATCATACGTTCTTTATAACCTAAAAAAAGTTTTTTTACTACATTCCTTCCTTACATTAACAGCTAGCTAATCATTTATTATATTAAAATCATTTCAGGAAAAAAAAATAATAAATTTACTTTTTGTAAGAGGTTTTTGCAAGTTAATGAATATATGATGCAACCATAGTCTAGTTTTAAATTTACCAGAGTTCTATATGTACTTAGCATTATTTTTCTTAAAATAAATTAATTATATATTATATTAATAAATTTATTATATTATTTAATTTATTAATATATTAATAAATATCTATGTAAATAAATATATTAAATTCCTCAGCTTTGGTGGAATAGAATTTTCAAAAGGTTCCATCTTCTACTACATTCTTTTTTTAATTTATTAATATGATTTTTCCGTTATTTTTCTTATATCTGTTATCAATTAAAATTGAAGTTTTCATTTACTGGAATAAATCAATGGCATATGATAAACTTTGCACTTTTTAAATATTTAAATAATAAATCTCATCTATAAAAGTTTTATGATGTAAAGAACGATACTGACTTACACTAACTCTTTAGAAAATACAGATAAATCTATTGTGATAATTAATAATCCAGAATTTTAGAATAAATAAAAATATCAAAAACTTGAATCTTCCTTAAATATCAGTTGGAATCACATCGGAACTAGTGAACATTTCGATAATTAAGACTTGCTTAGTAATAATTAAAGCTTAGAAATGTTGACTACAAATTAATTACATAAAAAATGAAGAATCAATTAAACAATTTAATGCCAGCTTTCAAATACTTAAATTCTATACGTACGAGGCTTCTTAAGGGTCTTGACCTTTAAATAGTACGGCTGACTGGTTTAATAGTTATACAAACGGAAACGATCCTATAAATAAATATTAATTACAAAAAATATTTTATGAAGAGTTTTTATTTGAAATAATTTCAACATTTCGGGTGACTATATATATATATATATATATATATATATATATATATATATATATATATATATATATATATATATATATACACAATGATCTTCCTCGCTTTTTGGGAGCTACACTTTTTGTTGTTTAATAATGTTTTTGTGGCTTACATTGGAAGTATATTTTAACTGATATGTGAAAAGTAATAGAGACAAATTAATTGCTTAGTACTTTTATCCAAGAACCTAGATTAAATTAGGAGATGGCTAGAAAAGGGCCTCTAAGATCTATAAGTCCTTTTTCAAGAGAATCTCATTACTCTTCTTACTGTCTCATGATAGCCGTGCAAAAATACCATTGGGATATATTGTTTCATTCGGTCGTTACAACTATTTTTAAGGCCTGAAGTTGTGTTATGTAAGAAAGTGAAACTTTTATGAGGGTATTTCTTCTAGTTCACTAATAGTATTTTAAAAGGTGAATATTTAATAATGTATACAAGTAGAATTGAAATTTTATAACACAGTATTAGAAAAAAGGAGCAAAATGGAAATCCAACAAAGAAAAAGCAGAAATTCATTTAAAGAAAATATATCTTAAAAAATGAAGAATTCGGGAAAAACTTGGAAGTCTCACCATGGAAAGGAAGTTCCTGAAAACACTCTTATTTTATGATTTTTGGGATCTCTAAAATAAAGAATCTGATTAGTGTTTAAAAATATTTAAGATAAAAATATACATTATATGTCTGTTCAACTTTTTAATTTCTAGCGATTAATCCAAAATACACTAGACACGTGACATTTTTTTTAATTTAATCATTTTCAATTTATAACCTAAAAATGTTAGAATCAGTAATCAATGCTACCTCTACGGATATTCCTAAAAATATAATGTTCTTAAGGCTTTTTTTATTTGTTTTTTTTCATTTCCTTAAAATAAAAACAACTAGGTAAACGAATTTATTTTAAGACTTACAAATTATCATTTTTTAAGAAATCCATACCTATTGTAGTAAAAATAAATAGAAAATATTTATTTAAGATTGAGTAAACCAACAAAAACTTCATTCTGACAGACGCAACACTCACAGCTTGAGCAGTGAGCACCCTGAGCTGTGCCAGAAATGTTGATGTGGGGCAGGGCACGCGTTGGAGGGTACAGTCTGCTTTGATTCGCCTCGATTGTCCGTTTTAGTAGTGCTTTCATTTCGTCGCTCGGTTTTTTGCAAATGCTTTTTACAACAGCTAATTCAGTATGCAAATGTTAATTTAATTTCAGATTCATGTATAAGTTAATTATTTCCATTGTATTAATAAACATGTTAAAAATAAATAAATTACTCTTTATTTATCAAATAAAACGACGCTGTATGCAATTAATTAATTAATTAATTTCCTTCCAGTTAAACTTATAATCAAGTACTTTTATCAATTTTTTCCCTAAACTTTGAAGTCAAGTTCTTTCTTTCGTACTTAAAAGTCAATAGTTACCTGCTTTTTTTTTCAATTTACATTTTAATAAAGCTCAGACTATTAAATGCCATGGTTTTAGTTCATTTTTATCTAAGAAATACAATAAAAGAAATTTTTTCGTTGGAACAATGGGGGTAAAAAGTTATGCCTACTTTTTTTTTTCCAAATTTAGATACTGAGTATTGAATTTATATATTTTGGTATTGTGCAGATTCGATTTTATTCTTGAATTGTAGTAGAATAAGGTCAATAGGAAAGAACACTGGAGAAGATTTTGATAAGTAATCCCACAAATATTAAAAAAAAATGTATAGGCTCTTTCTCCAGCCACCTCCTCAATTATACGTTATAGTCCTCAAGGTGTCGAATGGTTGACTGGTTTGTAATAAATATAGACACGTTAAAATTTAAATCATCAAAAATTTTGATTTTGAGATATTGATTAAAAATTACTTCAATAATATCAAATCCCTTTTAGGAAGTTCAAGATTTACTGTAATTTGATCTTATAGTTGAGAAGGTACATATAGAAAACATTCAAAATATTTTCGAGTCTGATCAATTATCTCGAACTATGAACGATACGATTCATACAATATTTAGATATCAATTTGTTACCATATCTTGAAAAATGGACGATAGATATCCTTTGTAATTATGAACGGAAAGGCCGATGCCGATGACACGAAACCCATTAGAGTTAAGTAGTCATCGACTGGAGCCGCCATTTATCATCGGGTTCAATAGCTATCTGAAAGAGACTGATGAAGCCCTCTTGTCTGTTATATTAAACACGTCTTCCACGTCTTCCCCAGGATATTATACCTCCGCAACCATCTATAGGTCTGGAATTTGGTATTCTGTAAGAGGATTGGCATGGTGAATAGAATCCGCAACTTACAAAGTACAATCTAACATCTAGATTGAGTGACAAGTAAAAAACAATCAGTTGAGTAATATGGAAAATGTAGAAATTTTTCAGCCAGATAAAGATTTTTTTGCAAATGTTGCAGTATCTTTGCATGATAAGAATGAATAAAAAACAACAACCTAAAAACAATTGTTTTAAACATTTTCTGTGATTCTGTAAAATGCAAAAAAAAAAAAGGGGGAGGAGAGGGAGGATTAACAAACACGCGATCACAATGTTAAGAGTTTTATTGTTTTTGTATAGAGATAAATCAGCCAAGGAAAAATATATTCATCAAACAACAATGAATACTGCAATTATCCATAAATAATTAAATACATTTTTTCAATCTTTCCTTCAAATTGTTAAGTTAATGTTTTTGTCAAACACAAATAGCTGGACTGTAGTAATATGGCATATCTTGTCATAAGTCTTGTTTTGCCGAATCTAGGTCAAGACGTATATTTATGAACAATAATTCTGCAAGTAAGAGGTAAAATGTCCTATTTTTTATTTTTTAATTTTTTTTTATTGTATTCACATTTATCAGGTCATATTGCCCGAGATAAAGTATCGTAAAAATAAGATAAAAGTTTCAAAGTGCAACTCAGTAAACATAATGATTTACCACAATCCATAAGCAAAGACTGCGATCTGAAACTTCTTTTTACTCTCTGGTTACACTTTGAAAATGTTACCTATGACAGCTTACCTCTGACGTAAAGAATTAGTGTATCTTGAATGAGTAGAATTAAAAATCATTGCACCTGTTTTGCGATTCAGCAAAATTTGTTCAAAAATAGTCTAAAATTAACCAACTTTAGGCATACCCCGCTGTATAAACCTAAATGTGATACTTGCATAAATAAAAGACTTAAGCAATAAGCTTGTTAATTTCACTAATACCACACTTCGTTACAACTATTTATAAAAGCAAATTTTACAAGATTTTTTTTTCAAGAATTCACTTAACATGCAATTTTTATTACCCTTGATGATCCAGACAGAAAAAAATTATATCGATCTAAAATATGTGACCATTCTGCGTTTAGCTAGTTAAAAATTAGGCAAAAATCGTTTCAAAAACTTATTTTCTTCAGAACTACTTAACTGAACTATCCCATAATTAGTGTGGTCATTTATAATGAAATAATAACATTTAAATCATGAAAAAATATCTAAACTAAAAGGTACGACTAATTATTCAGAATTGTAAATTGGAATAGGTAACACTTTTTTGCCAAAGCCAAATTTTTATTTTTTAAATTTAAATTCATTAGATTAAGCAGAAAACATAATGAATCTAAAACAAGACGTCACTGTTGGTAACAAGTAACTGAGCTTAATCGAAAGACCAATTTATTTTCAGTTTAGTTTTAATTTTTATTATTTTTTTAAAACTGGATCCCGGTAAAGTGGTATCAAAAGCCTACAGGGACTTGGTCGATGGACCGGAACAAATAAAATAACTACCAGGAAAGAAAGGTGCAGGCCAACAGGGGACATAGCTTACAGAGAACAGAGGTTAACTAAATATAGACTCCCGTAAACAGGGATGATAAACACTACATTCCACTCCTGTAGTTAAAATAATTGTTTTGTTTTCTTGTCCTTAGAAATGTAGGCGTATGTGTGTGTGTGTGTTTGGTTCACACGTACCAAACTGTTCACACGTGTATTTGGTACACTTCATGTGCTTGCGCTTGCGTGCTTGGACGTTTGTGAGTGTTTGTGTTTCTGAGTCTGTGACTGTGCCTGTTTGTATGTGATAAGCCTAGCTCAAAAACGAAAAGATATAAGAAACTAAGATAGATATAATGTTACAGCAACCTTTTCATCAAAATCGATTTACCGAAAGTGCCACTTTGTATTATCGACTTTACAATTTTCTGAAAAATGGCCCTAACGATTTTGATGAACCTTGTCGTAAGTCTTCTCCTTAGAGTTCTTTAACTTTTCAAATATTCTTCATCGAGAAATGCAGGAAGAAAGTGGCGAAAAGAAAATGTTATTTATAACAAAAAAAGTTTGCATCATATGGTAAATTATATTACCTATATCTGAACAGTATTAAGAAAGATATACTTTTCTCAAAAATGGCTGAAATGATTTTTATTATACTTGTTATGTCAATGTACAATTGAATGGATTATAATTCAGCTAGGCCTTATCCTCATTGGAATATTCTGACAGGATTAAACACCGATTTTTCAAAAGGGCTCTAAAAGTATTTTATATTATATTTATTACTTTTGTATTGTATATTTTAAATAATTAACCGTCTTTCATTGTCAGTAGTAATACAAATGGATAAATAAAAAAAATATGAGGAAATTTGATAATTAACTAAAGAAAGAAAAAGAAAAAAAATTGCCGGAAATTATAGAAGTAATATAGATAAGACGGATGGGAAAAACAAATGGTAATTAATTGTTTTAAATTGATATGTTGTACTGCCTACAATATTTACTTTAACTATCCTATATATTAAAATATAGTAACGAGAAATATTACTGTCGTAAATAACAAAAAAATGTTTTGTAACGATCAAGGATTATCTATGGCTATGTTTGGAGAAGTTAGCTACACTGTCAGAACAATTATACATTTTGTAAGGTTACAAACGTATACCAAACAGATTTTCTATTAATAAGAAGACTTTGATTGTAATGTTTCTTTTTATTATAACTTAACAAACAAAAATATAGTGAACAGAATTTTCATACTACAATTGTTTAAAAAAACATTTTTTTTTGTAACTTTGTGAGAGAAGACGTGAAGAGGTGAATATATTTGCTGCTGAAAATATTTCAAGTTGGTATTGGTTATCTTAATATTTTTTAAATTATTCTAAAAAATGTAAAGGTGGTAAGGGAAAGTTATGCGATGCGCATACCGCACCCAGATTTTTTCTATAATAATTAAAAATGTCATGATGATAACCATTGAATAAGCAACAATGCAGGAACATATATAGCTCATGGTTAAACACTAGAGAAAATCTCTTATTAATTTACTATCTAAGGCCGGTTATACACGTTATGGTATACTGGTGAGGTATGCCAGTGCAGGCGACGGTTTTAAACACAGTACGGTTTAGCCATCAGTTGAGCGATCACTATGGTCGCTTTATTGTTATCAACTAGTTTAAAAATAAAACAAAGGAAACAACATAAGGTGCAACGCATGGTTGATAAGAAGAAATCGCTACACTCACCTCAAATCATTAAAATAAATAAGTGAATAAAGAATTTTATTTTCCTGCCGAAGTCCGCCGTTTACATAAGAATTCATAACTCCTCAGGATTTTATCCAAATTCAGTTTTACTACAAACGTGAGAAAGTTGAATTTCTGAGATCTAACACATAAATTTTAAATTTGATAATGAAACATACCATGTTTATGAAGAATAATGAATTATGAATAATGAAGAATATGATTGGATAAAAAATGAAATATAACGTTCAAATTATTACATTGGGCTTAAAAATATCCTTAAAATTGTCCAAAACGTAGCCTTCTGGAGTAAACAAACGATAGAAGATTGAAGGGTGTTAATATATCTTTTTACATTATAATTTAATGAACATATACAACACTACGGAAAGAAAAGCAAACTGTTCCTTAAAAAAATTATTTCTAATGACGACAGCTTTCAACCAAAATTATTAACAATTTTCCAGTTATGGTAGTATATTGTTTGATGGTTTCTTCATTTTCTTAAGTTAACAAATAGTTTTAGCTGTAAAGACGCAAGAATCACAAAATTCGTAATACTTATGGCAACCTATACAATAAAACCCTAAAAATAAAAAGTGAGTCCGACCGTGTCCTTCATTGTGACCCGCTAAAACCTCCCGACCGTTCATTATTTCGGATGATGAGTAACCTGCCCCTCGTCTACTTCTAATTTATATCAATAGAAAATTATTGAATATGAGGGAGCTATAAATAAATAAGGCTACATAAATAATAAATGAATTACTTAATAAATAAAGAAATATTATGTTTTGCATTTTTCTCAGTGATCCTTGGGACCCCAGTTTAATAACAAATTAGTATTATACTGTTTCATCGATAGATGTGCAGCCACTTCTGATTCAGATTACGTGAATATTTTATGAATTATTTTTTGGGTATCTAGAAGTTCCAGAGAATCCCCGCTGAAGTGAAACACAGATGTTATTTTTGTTATCATTATCTTTAGATTTAAATCCTAATCTAAGAACTGCAGTCTTCAATAGGCGAGAATCAATCATTTATCAAGAAAACGAAGAGCGAGTTCTTCTGATTCTAAGCACAAACTACAAGAAGATTTTTCAACTACCAAGTATAATTTTTTAGAGATGATATTTTCGCGGAAGTGGCTTGACAGTACAGTAATTGTTCTAAGCTGGTTCCTTTACTAGTTAAAAAAAAAGTATATCCTTTTAAAATTTAATAAAACGTTTGGACATTCCGTGTTCCACAGCTCAGAAGGTTTCTTTCTATTTTATTCTATTTTATATTTAGATTTTAACTGCAATAAAGATAAGATGACCTGAATCACTATACATATTTATTCTTTTACTTGAGTATCCTTTTCATATCCAAAATTTCCGAGGGGCGTTTATTAATTAAGTAAAGGAAAGCTACCATTGTGTTCAGAAGTCAAGTCCTAAATTCAATCCCCTCAAAGATTATTCAATACGGATTTAGGTGATTGTATGGATTCTGATTCTTTACGTTATTTTCAATTTGAAATTTAATTCTAATCTACAATGAATTGTCACATTTTTTAATAAAATAATCAATAACTAAATTTTTTAAGTATCTTAATATAAAGGAATTCTGTTTTGAGGAGTCATTTGATTTTATTCAAAGATCTCTGACTTCAAATAAACAGCATATTGTGAATTTAACAGGGGACGAATTTAAGACCACTTTTTTTTAAAATCCTAACAGTTAGATAACTATTGTTTTTCTTTACTCTGAGGAAAGATTTGGTTAGTTCCGCCCGATAACGATACCAACATTTCGATCCTTTGGAATTGACAAGATTCCAACTGACAAAATCGAAGAAAAGGAGTTGTTTGTGTGACAAGGTTCCATCTGGCTTCTGCTGCAAGTAGAATCTACTCTTGCTGCAATATCTGGAGAAATAGTCGAGTAACAAGAATCATACTTCCATGGGTATGAAGTTATCATTAACACGAAACGTACGCAAGTTGGAGACTTTTTCTCTTTGCAATTTATTTATGGTTATTAATCCATTGATATAGGTCGATCTAAAAATAAATATAAAGAGGATGGATTTATCCTCAATGCATGGTCTATGTAATGCAATTTTTTTTAAATCAGACTGTTGGTTCCTGAGATTAGAGCGTTTGAAAACTTAAATCTTAACCATTGCATAGCATTATAGATTATGAAAAAATCTGTAGGAATTATTTAATTGGTTTAATCCTGTCTCTTTCTTATGCTCATGCACTGAAGGTATGAACTTATCTTTTGTAGATTCGCAAAAATAGCCCGATTAATACAAGCTTTTGAATGGCTATAATAAACATTGAAACGTCCAAATTATATTCCTTTAAGAGATGAATGTCTTTTTCCCTTCCCAACTACATCCAATTTTAACTTGTGTGAATCCCAAGCATTAAAACAGCTCATAATGATAAACGCTTCTTTTGTGGATTTGAGATAAGAAGTCACCAAACTTGAAAATATTATTAAAAACTATTACAAAAATTATGACTATAATTTCTATTTCTACAAGATATAGAAATTAAAAAAAAAAAAAAGGTCATTGAATTGCCGGTAAATCATTGCCCGAATAATGGTACTTAAACTGTACTTATAGGTATTCACATATTAGCTGTAAAATTAGGATTGTAGCCTGATGAGAAATATTCATAAAAAAAAGAATAAAACCATATTCCATTTATTAAAGATCAGAATAGAGGGTTCTGCTGAGTTGGTTGCTGTTCTTGAATTTACGACTTTGCAGCTCGGCTGGTTCTCTTTGTAGCAAAGAGGTGAAAAGTTTTATTTTCATCTATTTTAAACAGTTCCAGGTTCTGACTTATAGATCCTCTTTTAGTTTAATATTGTTTGTGCTCTGTTGAAAGTTTGTATTTGTTAATGCTTGCAATTAAATGTTTCTTCATGGGTTTGGCCTATGTAAACTGAGAGCTGCCACAGGGCATCTTGTAAATTCTCGATGTTTACAGTTCCTGTTTATCTTTCAATACAGGGCCGGAGTTGTCCTAGTTTCCGCCCAGTATTTTCTATTTATCGCGTCTAAATCCCTTCTGTATCTTCGTTCTTATGTTGTTGTTTATTTATTTTGTTTAACAATAATTTGTTTCCTGTCCAACAATATCCCTGTTTCACTCGTTAAGCATGAAAATTTCAGTTCAATCACACTTCAAAACACGATTTTCTACACTAAGTTTATTAGCGTAAGAAACTCGATTTCTAAAATATTGAGATGTAAAATCAGAGTTATATTATCGGTATTTTTTTTTTTAGAAATAAGGGTATTACAGTTATTGTTAGGCGAAGAACAATAATTATTAGTATCAATTTTATTTATATAAAAATACATTTTATCTAACCTTATTTTTATTTTCTTGAGATTCATAAAAAAACAGTTTTATTAAAATAGATAGTACTAATATAATATATTTATATACCTGCATATATATATATATATATATATATATATATATATATATATATATATATATATATATATTCATAAAAAAACAGTTTTATTAAAATAGATAGTACTAATATAATATATTTATATACCTGCATATATATATATATATATATATATATATATATATATATATATATATATATATATATATATATATATATATATATATATATATATATATATTCATAAAAAAACAGTTTTATTAAAATAGATAGTACTAATATAATATATTTATATACCTGCATATATATATATATATATATATATATATATATATATATATATATATATATATATATATATATATATATTCATAAAAAAACAGTTTTATTAAAATAGATAGTACTAATATAATATATTTATATACCTGCATATATATATATATATATATATATATATATATATATATATATATATATATATATATATATATATATTCATAAAAAAACAGTTTTATTAAAATAGATAGTACTAATATAATATATTTATATACCTGCATATATATATATATATATATATATATATATATATATATATATATATATATATGCAGGTATATAAATATATTATATTAGTACTATCTATTTTAATAAAACTGTTTTTTTATGAATATATATATATATATATATATATATATATATATATATATATATATATATATATATATATATATATATATATATATATATATATATATATATATATATATATGCAGGTATATAAATATATTATATTAGTACTATCTATTTTAATAAAACTGTTTTTTTATGAATATATATATATATATATATATATATATATATATATATATATATATATATATATATGCAGGTATATAAATATATTATATTAGTACTATCTATTTTAATAAAACTGTTTTTTTATGAATCTCAAGAAAATAAAAATAAGGTTAGATAAAATGTATTTTTATATAAATAAAATTGATACTAATAATTATTGTTCTTCGCCTAACAATAACTGTAATACCCTTATTTCTAAAAAAAAAAATACCGATAATATAACTCTGATTTTACATCTCAATATTTTAGAAATCGAGTTTCTTACGCTAATAAACTTAGTGTAGAAAATCGTGTTTTGAAGTGTGATTGAACTGAAATTTTCATGCTTAACGAGTGAAACAGGGATATTGTTGGACAGGAAACAAATTATTGTTAAACAAAATAAATAAACAACAACATAAGAACGAAGATACAGAAGGGATTTAGACGCGATAAATAGAAAATACTGGGCGGAAACTAGGACAACTCCGGCCCTGTATTGAAAGATAAACAGGAACTGTAAACATCGAGAATTTACAAGATGCCCTGTGGCAGCTCTCAGTTTACATAGGCCAAACCCATGAAGAAACATTTAATTGCAAGCATTAACAAATACAAACTTTCAACAGAGCACAAACAATATTAAACTAAAAGAGGATCTATAAGTCAGAACCTGGAACTGTTTAAAATAGATGAAAATAAAACTTTTCACCTCTTTGCTACAAAGAGAACCAGCCGAGCTGCAAAGTCGTAAATTCAAGAACAGCAACCAACTCAGCAGAACCCTCTATTCTGATCTTTAATAAATGGAATATGGTTTTATTCTTTTTTTTATGAATATTTCTCATCAGGCTACAATCCTAATTTTACAGCTAATATGTGAATACCTATAAGTACAGTTTAAGTACCATTATTCGGGCAATGATTTACCGGCAATTCAATGACCTTTTTTTTTTTTTTAATTTCTATATCTTGTAGAAATAGAAATTATAGTCATAATTTTTGTAATAGTTTTTAATAATATTTTCAAGTTTGGTGACTTCTTATCTCAAATCCACAAAAGAAGCGTTTATCATTATGAGCTGTTTTAATGCTTGGGATTCACACAAGTTAAAATTGGATGTAGTTGGGAAGGGAAAAAGACATTCATCTCTTAAAGGAATATAATTTGGACGTTTCAATGTTTATTATAGCCATTCAAAAGCTTGTATTAATCGGGCTATTTTTGCGAATCTACAAAAGATAAGTTCATACCTTCAGTGCATGAGCATAAGAAAGAGACAGGATTAAACCAATTAAATAATTCCTACAGATTTTTTCATAATCTATAATGCTATGCAATGGTTAAGATTTAAGTTTTCAAACGCTCTAATCTCAGGAACCAACAGTCTGATTTAAAAAAAATTGCATTACATAGACCATGCATTGAGGATAAATCCATCCTCTTTATATTTATTTTTAGATCGACCTATAGCAATGGATTAATAACCATAAATAAATTGCAAAGAGAAAAAGTCTCCAACTTGCGTACGTTTCGTGTTAATGATAACTTCATACCCATGGAAGTATGATTCTTGTTACTCGACTATTTCTCCAGATATTGCAGCAAGAGTAGATTCTACTTGCAGCAGAAGCCAGATGGAACCTTGTCACACAAACAACTCCTTTTCTTCGATTTTGTCAGTTGGAATCTTGTCAATTCCAAAGGATCGAAATGTTGGTATCGTTATCGGGCGGAACTAACCAAATCTTTCCTCAGAGTAAAGAAAAACAATAGTTATCTAACTGTTAGGATTTTAAAAAAAAGTGGTCTTAAATTCGTCCCCTGTTAAATTCACAATATGCTGTTTATTTGAAGTCAGAGATCTTTGAATAAAATCAAATGACTCCTCAAAACAGAATTCCTTTATATTAAGATACTTAAAAAATTTAGTTATTGATTATTTTATTAAAAAATGTGACAATTCATTGTAGATTAGAATTAAATTTCAAATTGAAAATAACGTAAAGAATCAGAATCCATACAATCACCTAAATCCGTATTGAATAATCTTTGAGGGGATTGAATTTAGGACTTGACTTCTGAACACAATGGTAGCTTTCCTTTACTTAATTAATAAACGCCCCTCGGAAATTTTGGATATGAAAAGGATACTCAAGTAAAAGAATAAAAATAAAAAATATCTTTCCTTGATGCACCAGAATAAAGTTCTGATGTAAAAAAAAAAAAAAAAAAAAAAAAAATCTATAACCAGCTTCTCCGCGTTCCATAATTAATTTAAACATGAGCCAAAACACAAACTGCCACAACTATTTTACTGTCAATAGTCAAATGGGAGGTTCTGAAGTATTTCAAGGATGTGGTAAGATCAAAATCAACACTGGATAACTGGGGGACGAATTTAGGCGACGAGAAGAATTTTGGGAACCGTTTATATTTATTGTTAGTTAATGATTAACCATAACCAAAAAACTATTCTTCATGATTTTTTTTTTTAAGTAGTCATCATTTCATAATTTATTTTATTTTATTTACATCACGAGAATCCCTGATACTTATCATATAATTTTGAAAACCAGAGAAGGAGGTGGGGAGATCAATGGTTGTTAATACTCCTTTCTAGAGGGCAACCGCTCGTTATTGTGTAGAACTGAGGAGATCTTTCGGCCCCTTGGCTCGGAGACATTTTTGATTAAAAAACTTTTCTTTTTAATAGAGAGTTGACGAAGGCCTGGTGAGGATACAGCTCTTGGGCGTTTTAGGAATAGAATGTTCCTTCTTACTCACTCCAAAGGCTATTTCAGTTTTGTTTGAACCTGTTTATGTCTGGATCTTACAAACTTTCCAAAAGAGAATACTGGAGCCATGCTCACTCCGTAGGTGGATTTTCAATCAGCTTTCTCTCATCCTTTGTTTCATCAAGAACCAATCTTGATTTTGAGGTAAGAATATTTTAAGAACTGACAAAAAACGAATTCTTCACCTACGCAACGTTAACTAACAATTATTTGAATTCGATGGAAATCAGATTACAATTAGGTATTTTTAACTATCTCCTTGTATAAAAAATCTACTAATCTTACTAATAAGGCTGAGTATTTTACTAAGATGAGCGATCTCGTCGGGGCGAGGATCTCAGCGGGCAGAGTTAGAAGTGGTGTGGGTTTGATTCCCAGCTGGATGATTCATGGTAATATTCATTTCGTATTGGTACCGCGAAATAAATTTTGGAAATCCTACGGTAGTTAGTACAAGGTAAAAGGTAGCCATCGGGGGTTGGCAAAAATGACCAAAAGGTCTACCTACCGGATTAGATTTCTCCCACCAATTCTAATTATCGTCTATCCAATAGTAATACCAGACCAATACTATTAGTACAAGGTCATTATCACATTTAGAGCAACCCAACCTAATGGTTAAAAGTAATCTAGCGGTGTCCTTTATTCAGTGGGAATGGTCTGCATCATGGCTTCTGAGAACGGTTGACCAGCAGCTGGGCGGTTGGTTTGCGTTTAAGATTTCTAAGAAATAAAAATACTACCGTGTAATTGTTTACATGTACTGAGCTGACTTTTAAAACTAACGAGAGACATTTCTAAATATTCTTTGCATAAGCTTCCGTGAAGGATAACCATAGCGATGATAGCATGTTAGCGTCAGGGCTGGAATAGGATATGATCTAACTGTGATAAGCTACGGAAACCACGCATTATACTTATTAATAGCTTTGTTCACAAGCCACTGGGCCGATATTGGTAGAGAAGTTCGCTTCGTAACCTTTCAAAAGTACTGTGCTCCAAATATCTAATTATAGGGTCTTTAGTTAACCAGGAAACCAGGCACACGGCATGTAATAATTTCCCATTAATAATTTTCAAATTTTAAGTGGGTTTAAAACACGAAAAGTTAAAATTGTTTCAACGTAAAAACATTGTTTTACGTTTTACCAACATTTTAGTAAATATTTAACATACTAATTAATAAATACAATTATTGTACATTGCCAGGTCATAACACTTAAAAAATCAGTAAACACGCTAAAATATAAAGTGATGATAGAAAGATTTTTTTTTTAAACTAACACGCCATCATAGAATTATTTATATTTAAATAGATAACACAAAAATTTATATCTAATGATTATTTGACCAGCTGTTTCAACTGATCCTAAATTCTCTGTAGACAAGCAATACAGCAATATCAACAGATGGCCTTGACTGTTTGACCCCGGGCCAACTCGACCTTGATGGAATGCTGCCAGCCACTGGAGCGACGAAAACAGATTTTTTTAGGTCTTATCTAGGTCCTATTGAAAGGGAAGAATAAAATGACACTATAACAGAAAATGTTATAGTAAAACATGAGGAAAATAAATTGCTATTCGCTTTACACACAAAGTACAGAGAAAATATCTGCATCTGATCATCACTTTATGAAAATGTCTACTAAGTTGGTCAGTATAGCATTCTTGGCATTTCTTGGGTGCATAAGCAAAAACAAATAGAGACAACAAAATTTATTCGAATTTAAATTATCCGAAACATGCCGAAATAAACAATTTAAACATTAAATGTTTTAATTTAATATAATTTACATGATTTAAGCGAAATTATGGTGAGACTTTGATAAAATTTATACTAAAACATCTATACACTAGCCCTCAGCTTTCAATTTTGGGACATGCTTATCGGACATGCCGTTTTTGAAATATAGGTATGTCAAGAAAAATATGTTTGCGCATGCGTAAGTGAAAGTATTGGGTGGAATTAGATAAAAATTATATTATATCATGGTACTACATAAATCTATGATACTTTATAGACTCTATTTCGTACACCCAGGAATGATGCACAAATATCTTGGATGTGCGGATGACGTAAATGTCCTGGGAAGTAAAGTTGGCCTTCTCCCGGATTCACATGCTTACAAGTAAACCAAAACAAAATATATGATTGTAAACCGTAATATACATCAAGAAGAAATCATAAGTGTAGGAAGTCAAACCTTCCTGAAAGTAGACAGTTTCAAGTACCTTGGAAACAGTAACCTCCATTAACGACCATCTTAGTGAAGTCGAATAAAGAATCCTCAGCGCGAACAAAGCCATCATTTTCAGTAGCCCATATCCCAAGCTACTTGCTATTAACCACATTTTTTATCAGGAATGGGCTTGTTTCACCTCATATTTACATAAATAGCACAGGACTTAACACTTGTCATGGGACAGATATATTTAGGTCCCAATCTTTCGTTTATCTCCAATGAGGCTCCTGATTTCAATCGGTAGTGTATCACCTCTGGTTTCAAAAAAGCAAAAACCGTTGATAGATATCGTGATGCATGGCGCTGTATTGCTCAAGGTAACTTCGGCCCTTGCCTTGAGCAAACATAAAAAAAATATTATTTTTTTCTTTTGTCTGAATGTGTTCGTCCGACCTTGACAATGCCGAATCCGTCCTCAATATCTCTCAAATAAATTGCCACGATCAGCAGGAATATTTATTTTTATTAGGTGATGTTAAAGTTATATTCGCAGAAACGTGACATTTGTTATGATGTTAATAAGCCACTTAATTTTATACTGCACAAAAGTATAATAGTTTAATTATAGGAAAATATACTAAATTTAATCCAAGATTCCAAATGTAGAAAATCACAAAATGTACCTACGTGACGTTTATGACCAATATATATATATATATATATATATATATATATATATATATATATATATATATATATATATATATATTGGAATGTACCAATATATATATAAATATTGAATTTAGATATCATAATATAAACATAAATTATATATATAGGTATATTATTAGTGTTATATTAGGTATATATATATATATATATATATATATATATATATATATATATATATATAAGTTAAGCTCCCGCGACTCGAAACTGATAAAAAAAACAGAGAAAGGAAAGGGGAGCAAGAAATAACACTCACGAGATCTGAACTGATACTGCCTTATTTCTCTCAGTAATCCTCTATATATGCTATCTGAGTTATGTTTACAATCAGGCATGGAATTAGGTCTTACATTGTATTCCTCCTGACCTTAACTCCCCCCTACCAGTTTACGACCATCCGTCGTAAACTAATATGAACATGACTAAAAAAAACAAAATATATACAACTAAATACTTGAAAAACCTAACAACTAAAGTACAACACAAAATAATCTAATATATACAGTTTTGCTGAGAACACATACAATATTAACTTATCCGAAGAAAACATAACAACAAAAACTTATAGTAACTGTTACACAAAAACGAAATTTACTCTCTTGAGCGATAAGACACATGTTTCGCTAACACTATATACACAACGATAAAACAAAATAAAAAAAATATATAAAATAGTACTAATAATAAAGAAGAACTGCCTCTCACAAGATTATATACGGCGAAGAGGATGCTCCGGCCTGTTTAAGGTTGTTCTGGCTCACCCGCTGGTAGCTTTAATTGTTCAATGTGCACAGTTCTACGCTTTCTGGGTTCTCTCACGCTTTGAATGGTCACTATATTATGCTCTCTAATAACAATCACCCTAAATGGGCCCTCGTACCTTAGCAGCTCTTTACTCCTGTTGGACCCTACTTTCCTGTACACGATGGTTCCTATTTTAATGCCACCCCATATGTCTTTAACCTTCCTATTTTCCTTCACCACTCTCCTACGTTTTTCCCCCTCTAGCTGTCCGCGTACTTTCTCCCACAATTTTCCCAACGTTATCCGATTATTGATCAGCCTGTCGGACGTTTCGTCGTTTGTCGCCGTCTCCCCACTGTCTCTGCGTCGTCCCCGAAGCCCAAAGAGAATCTCGAATGGGGCAAATCCCGTCACGGCGTGAATTGAGTGGTTATATGCCGCCACTGCTTTCGGCATTGCCGCCTCTGGTGTTAGACCTTTATCTGCGTGGTACACACGTAGGTGTTCACTCAGCGTGCTATGGAGTCGCTCAATACCTCCTCTGCTCTTTGGGTGACCTGGGGTGTTGAGATGCCACTGCACATCTAGTGCCTTCATTTCGTCTCTGATGTGAGAGCTGTCAAATTCTCTGCCGCAATCTGATGATATCCGATCTGGAACTCCATAAAACTGGAACCACACCCGCAGAGCTCCTAACACCGCCTCAGATGATCGTTCGTGCGCCGGATATGCCATGGCCACTTTACTGAATAAGTCGAGCATAGTGACCCACTTGTGTCCCCTCCATGTGAAGGTGTCGATTTGTAAGTCACTCAACGGTGTTTCCGCCGTGGGGGTTTCTTCTTGCTGCACTTTTGGCGGGTGCCGATCGTACTTCGTAGTCTGGCAAATTTCACATTTCCCGATCACCTCTTTGATCGTCTTCTTCATTCTTCCCCAGAAATACCTGCGTTTCAACGCCTGTAGTGTTTCCTGCTCACCTCGGTGGTTGGTCTTTCCCTGGTGGTATGCGAGCGTCATCTCTTTCTGCTGGTTCTCGTCGCGGATTGTCTCTACCATCAGGGTGCACCGAATAAATGTCCTGTCGATTCCGATCTGTTCGGTTTGCCATAATCTCTTTATTTTTTCCCAAATTGTCTCGTTTCCCACGTACAAATAATGGGTTTTTCCTGGTCTCGACGCATCTTTCAGTACCCGACTGATCTGATCTGGCCTGACCCCCGGTTGAGACCAAACGGTGGCGATTTTACGCCCTTCGTATGCCCCATAATCTATTTTGAGCAGCCCCGTTGTCCTCGTTTTCCAAATGATCTGCCGTCTTTTGTCATTAATTATTTGGTCTATCTGCTCCATATCTGTCGATCTCCCGTCTGTAGAGCTCTCCTCTGCAGTCGACTGTTCTGGGTCGGTGGCCTCCGGTCCATCCTGTTCTCCTTCTCGATCTGGCGTCCACTCCCGCAGGAACTGCCGTACGTCTCTGGACGACTCCCCTCTGTCCTCCTCAACCGCATTGATCATCATCGCCCTGGACAGCCAATCAGCGACAACGTTTTCCTTCCCCGGCTTGTACTCCACCTCCATGTTGTATTGGCTGAGGAGTTCTTTCCATCTAGTGACTCTAGCGGACGATTCCTTTAATTTCCCGACCCACTGCAGAGGTCTGTGGTCTGTGCGGACTGTGAACTTCCTTCCGAATACATAGGCCCTAAAGTGATCTATAGCCCACACAATACCTAGTAACTCTCTCTACAGCGCACTATATCTCGTTTCGGCGTCCGTGAGGCGCCTACTGGCGTACGCCACCGGTCGTTCCCCTTTTTTCCCTTCCTGCGCCAGAACCGCCCCCAATGCATATTCGCTGGCGTCCGTGGTAATTATGAACCTCTTTTCAAAATCGGGAAATGCTAATACCGGTTCCTCTTGGAGTCGGGTCATGCACCTTCGAATATTATCTTCCATGTCCGGAGTTATAACCACTTTCTGGCCCTTCTTCAACAGATTATTAATGGGTACAAGGTATTCTGCCATCTCAGGAACGAATCTTCTATAATAGTTTAAAGTCCCTAATAACCGCCGGATCCCTTGCACATCTCTCGGGATTGCCATTTTCCTTATCGCCTCCACTTTCGCGCTGTCGGGTTTCACTCCCTCTTTCGATATAGTGTGCCCTAAAAAATTTATCTGGTCCTGACCTAACTGTGATTTTTCTGCGGACAACTTCAACCCGAATTTTCTTATCTGATCGAACACACTGCGCAAATGGTCCACGTGCTGAGCTTTGTCCTTACTAAATACCACCAAGTCGTCCATGTAGACCTGACATATAGATTCGTCTATCCCCCGCAGAAATTCGTCCATGAGGCGTTGAAAAGTAATGGGCGCGTTTTTGAGGCCAAACGGCATCCTAGTGAACTCGTAGTGGCCCCTCTCGAAGGTGAAAGCCGTCTTAGGTCGGTCCTTGGGGTGCATCCTTATTTGATGGTATCCCGCCTTCAAATCCAACGTGCTAAATACGGTCGCCCCGCTGAGTCTGTCTAGAATATCCTCGAATCTCGGTATAGGATATCTTTCGTCTACCGTATTCTCGTTCAATTTTCGATAGTCCACCACGACTCTATACTTTTCCTCACCTTCCGCGCTCTTCTTCTTTACCGCCCAGAGGGGACTATTATACGGAGACGTACTATCTACGATAATCCCTTGTCTCTTCAGAGTCTCTAGTTCCTGCCGGATATGCTGACGCAACGCCTGCGGGTATCGCCGCTCTTTTACGTAACTCACCCTGTCTAGCTTCAGCGGAATCTCGTGCACGGTTTTCCCCGTTGCCCCCAATATCTCGCCCTCTTTGAAGAAAATATCGCCATATTCTTCCTTTATCTCATACCTCCAATCCCCCACTTGACTAATGGCTCCTACTCGCGCCTCATCCTTTCCTAGAGATCTCAAACATTGATATTTCCTTCCCCCTATACGAATGTCCCAGCGTCCCTCGCTATTCCTGATTCTCGCTCCTATCCTTCCCAGCAAGTCACACCCGATAATACCCCCGTATTCCCTGGACATTCCCTCTACTATGTGGATTTTCAACTTCTCCTCCCTTTTTCCCCATCCCTCTAGGTCTATTATCGCCTCTCCCTCTACTCTACAAGGCCCACCTAGGGTGATTAACTTACAGGAACATACCTTTATCCGGGGCGTCCTCTCTCCGTTGTACATCCTCTGCAACGTACTCCTACTCAATATTGTGTTGGAACTCCCTGTGTCTACTAGGTATTCTCCGCTCGCAACTCTAATTATAGGCAGCCCGCTACACTCACTTTCAACACTATTGCTCACTAATGTGCGGTTGCCTCTCCAGTGCTCCTCTCCTCAAATTTCCTCTCGTTCTCTCCTCTCCACTGTTGTTCGTCGTCCTTGGTTCCTTCGGACACTACCATTTCCCTCACCTCCTCTATTTCCTGGTTCTTGTGCCTCCTCCTCTGTTTCGGACGTTTCCGAAGATTCGGTCGACTCCCACTGAGGTCTGTTTCTTCTCCATATCTTCTGTGCATTTACTTCCATAGGCTCTGGCGGTCTGAACCCTTCTCTCCTCCGACTCATGTATGGGCATTGTCTGGCAATGTGCCCTTCTGTTCCACATTCAAAGCACTTGGTGCGTGGGCATTGTGCCACCAAATGTCCTGCCTTTCCGCATCCATGACATCTCCGGTCTTCACGCCTTCCGTTATTCCTCATCTTCCCTTGCCTCCTTTCTCCTACTGCTATTCGCTCCTTTCCAGCATATTCGACTTTTCCTTTCCCCCACATGGGAGGCATTGCTCTGGGTCTTCTGTGTACCACTCTGTTCCATCCTCCGTCTTCTTCTACGCTCCGGGCTTCTTCTTCTCTGGCACTGGAGTCTATTAACTCCTGGGCACATTCAACAAATGTGCGATCTCTAGCTAGGCCCTCCTTCCTCCCGATCTCCTTCGCCAACTGCACCTTCAATATCGTCGAGAGGAACCCCATTCTGCCCTCCACTTCCGCTGCGTTCACTGTCTCTCTCATCTTCTCAGTGATCTTATTATAGTGGGCCAATAGTGTTCCGGCATATTGACCATTTGATTGATGAGCTCGTTTCGTCTCCCGGAACATGTAAAAAATATCCTCTTCCGGGGTCCATCTGCCGCCTCCAAACGCTTTTTTCAGACGGTCCTTCACGACGTTCCATGGAGTTTCTTCATCGGCCTGGATCAGATTCAGGATGCTCCTTTTTATCCTGCATATTAACGCCGCGTTCAAAGAGTCCGCATCTCTTTGATTTAGCATGTTTTCGGACATTTTCATCTCTAGCTCTGCCCTTATCCGGTCTCCTGCCTTGAGGAAGTGATTTAACTCACCAATCTCGCCAGTGAATCTTTCCAAATCTGATATCGCACGTCTCATGTCCTGCGTCGTCGCTGCTCGTACCTTCATCCAAGCTAGCGTGTTTGCGTGCGCTTCTGCCATGGTTTCCTGTGGCAGCGGTGGGACGTCTGATATGATTAACGTTGCCGGTCGCACAACTCCCTCTGGCATTGCCTTAGAGAAAGGAAAAAGAAAAAAAACGGGTCCTCCGTTCCTCGTTACTCAGGTATTCGCGGTCCCGGGTTTCGGCACCAGTTAAGCTCCCGCGACTCGAAACTGATAAAAAAAACAGAGAAAGGAAAGGGGAGCAAGAAATAACACTCACGAGATCTGAACTGATACTGCCTTATTTCTCTCAGTAATCCTCTATATATGCTATCTGAGTTATGTTTACAATCAGGCATGGAATTAGGTCTTACATTGTATTCCTCCTGACCTTAACTTATATATATATATATATATATATATATATATATATATATATATATATATATATATATATGTATATAATTATGATTTTTTATTTATATTACTTTATATTTAGTTTTAACATATGTTTTACAGACCATTAAGCACTCGAGCCACCTCAACCAGCCTACTGGTTATCATGTGCAGCCGTTATCCAATTTTTTCTTTTCCCACCATTATGGAGTAAAAAAGAATAGTTTTTTATTTTAAATTTAATGCTTAATTTTTAATGATAATAGTAACTCGAAAAAAAATACTGCATGACACTAGAGTAAAAATTAATTTATTCTTTGGTTCCGAGGATTAAATAGTATGATCATTTTTGGTGATTAGAGCGCTGTGTTGGATGCAAGAATTAAACAATTATTCCAAGCCCTTACTTTCCAGTACAGCTATTGTCCGCGGTAAATTAGACTATTGACTCATAATTAGAGGTGTCCTGCAAGTAACATAATAAAACTTTACGATACTAATGTAAATGCTTTATAATAATGTCAAAATGTTGATCTATTTTGTGAATATTTATAAATTTACCATGATCAGTAACAAAAACAACATTAAACAAATATGAAATTAATAATTTCACATAAATTTATTGCAATACCTATCACAAATGAGGATTTATCTATGACGTTCCTGATAATTTATTGCATTGATAACCCAGTTCTTATGAATCACGGTTACTAACTAGCATATAAATCCATTGTCGCAAATAGAAATGGCTAAGCGAAATAACTAAGCGTGGTAAATGGCTTTATAGAATAAATTTAAAGTTTCTTAGTTACTAAAGAACTATATTTTTTAATTTTGTGATTCAAAGAAATTAAATATAAAGCTAAATTTACAAATGCCTAAGTAATTTAAAATTCTTACAATCAGACCAAAATTGTCTGTAGTTCAAAAATAATATTGAAATTAATAATCGTAGCTAATTAATCGCGATTTGGTTTTATAAAATTTAGGTAGGTACATATGTATTAATTAGGAATAAGCATTTGCTAAAATAAAATACTTCGTCTGAAACTAATCCGCAAAGTAACCTTAGGAAAATCCTCCTACCTACGTTCGTTACTTTTCCAAAACTTTACAAATCTATTTCTACTGTCGTGATGCTAATTATATTAACAAACTACTTAGTTCATATTATAATTAATTAACTAGACTTTCTTCGTATTCAGAATTATTCATATCCTCATATCCAGCAAATTTACAAGACATTATTGACAGTCTAAGAAAGACTTTAAAAAAATGTATTTAAAATGCTTACTTATTTAATTTCTTTTAGTGAAATATAGATGAAAAGTAGATAATTATTTATACCCTGTTAAATTTTATGAAATATAAAAGTGATAAATTACACAAGTCGACATGCTTTTTGCAACATTGATAAGAATACTCTTTTTACGTTTCGTTTAGGTAGTTATTAAATACCTTTTCTCAGAAATGGTCTAGAACCGCTTTCAAGTATCTACTTCTCCTTTATACCATGGGATCATACGGATTGTGAAAGGTATATTGCTAGGACTTCAAGGTTTTTATTTCAAGTATAGCTGGTTTTTGTGACTATGGCACAGTAGGGCAGGGCAACAAAAGAACATTACAGTAAGAATGATTGTGTTCATAGAACTTCTTTTGAATCTGCTACTTCAAGCATCGAATATGCTCCCTTTGTGAGCCGAAAAAAAATGCTTCTTCCGTCTCTCCATAGTAAGCTTGGACTAATGAAAAACTTTTCATATTGTCAAAAACATATTTACAAAAACATGGACAAGGAAGGGGACGATTTCAAATGCCTGCAATTAATATTTCCTCAAATAAGTGATGAAAAACTAAATTAAGGCAAATTTATTGGACCTCAAATAAGGAGGTTTCTTGGTTATTTCCGTTTTCAATAAAAATTTAATGAATAGGAGTGGGTAGTTTGAAAGTGCCTCGTAAGGGCACTGAAAGGATTTCTTGGCAACATAAAATATGAAAAGTATAAAAACAACACAGATGAATGCATGAAAGCCTATGAAATACTAGAGTGTAGTATCATTAGAAAATGATTCCATCTGGGTTGGGCGACCAATGCTGGTATTTCAAAAGGAGATGGGAGACGCTACAGAGCACAAAAGTGAAGGAAAACGTGAAAACTCTTATCGCTGTATGACATCTCATGTATTATATTTTTTATTCAAGTAATCTTCAGTTATATCTATATGTTTTACTAGTATATATAAAATAAATATTTTATTGTAAACATATGCTGTCTCTATTTTTGCCCCACCACTCACCCCTTGTAACAAATACTGTATATGATACATTAATTATTTTTTTTGTATTTAGGACTACACAATTTTTAATATACACCTATTTTCATCAATGTTACTTCAAGGAAGTATAAATTTCTCGACATATGTTAATGTATTATGATTGTAAAATAAACACTGCGATATTGCTATACCGGATTTGTTTCATTAAATTTGTTTCTTTAATAAAAAATAAACTTTTCAGAAAAAAAAAACCCGACTTCAAAACTGTCTACAAGAACCACTGAAGAGGTACAAATAATTTTTCTCACAAAAGTAAATTATTAAATAACATTAGTAAATATTATAAATATAGTTGATGATGAACTGCCAAGCCACAGAGAGTGGAGCACAACTTGTTCGTTTCAACTATATTCAACTAAGTTCTCTTCAAAATTCTCAAGTTGTGGAGCGGCTTGGAACCGATATAAAAAAATATAACTTCTTGTGTACCGTTTCGATGTATTTTCTTTTTTTTCACATTACTGAGTGCGTAAACTTAAAATTCGAAAGGCATGGTTTGGCCTACTAAACAATGCTGCTATGATCAGCAATGTCATGGACTAAGCAATGACAGCAAAGATTAGTTTATCTTATTATTTAGTATAAATAAAAACTATAAACTACCTACGTTTATTAATTGCTCATTCTATGTCCCACAGTTGGAAAAATGGCTGTTTTATTTATTTGAAAAAAATAAATAAATAGATTTAGAAATTTACTTGTAAACTTAACTATTAAATTGTCACGAGAGATTAGCTGTTGACCATTGAGAAGTTCAACTCCAACAATATTGAAAAAATATTTTATAATGTTTTAAGTACTCCTGACTTTTTATTTCTGTTTCACGTTAGATCGCGTATAATACCATAATCGTATGTAAATAAATATAAATGTTTTCTTGGAGAATCCTGAAGAAATTTATACGGAACAACCCCCAAGATGTACCATTTTGATTTAAAAAAGAATTACAGTAATCGGTTCAAGAATGGCTAAGTTATGAGTGAACATACACTGAACATAAAATCAAACTAACTCTTTTTTTGAAGTCGGTTAAAAAGTACCAATGACCAACACGCGATTTAAAATATATATATTTATATTATTTTAAAAATTGATACATGGAGATGATTAATTGACTTACCAAATTTACATGTTACTTGAAAAACCAATTAGGATAAAGCTTACGAATGTTGTCCAATCTATTTAGTAACTGTAATATACTGCTGACATATGTGCCAGTCTCATCTAATGTACCGATTCCATTTGTGGTCCGCTCGAATGTTGATATCTGCTCCTCTTTAAGCAACAACAAACCAACCAAAGCTTTCATATCTAATTATATCCCGCTCAGCATTGGGCTGATTGTCCCCACATATACCGTCTATATTCAGAAACCAAATTTAACCACACCCATTCCACTAAATATAGACTACATTAACAATCCCTATGCTTTAATTAACCGACCTTATTAGCCAACAGGTGCAAGTTAGATTTTTAAAAATAGATATACGCAGTTGAATATGCTAAATGGATCAAGGAGTTCTGTGACGTGACAGAAACTAAAACTTAAATAAAGTTTTCTTATTTTTTAAAAGTTATTTATAAATATTAAAAATATCTGATGTGGGTAACACATGACTAACTTGTACACCTTTACAATTTAAATTATAAATCCGTGGCTCAAAAAGTGATACTGAATTTGGTTACTAATTTCCGAAGATTGCAGTAAAAACGAAACTCGGCGTCGCGACATCCATCTATTGACACACACACTCTTGTCACTGGAGGTCTCATTCGGCCATTATATGTCGTTTTCCTTCAGTAGGTAACTAGTTTCCAAGATATTTCTTCATGTTCCATGACAACAATAAAACTGTCAATATCACTGGATAAAGCATCAGAAATGGAAAGTTTCGACATTTTAAGCGGAAAAAACCCACTTAACTTAATACCTTATTCTCATGATGAAGACTTGTTGATCTCACAAATGGGGAGGAAAACTAGTATTTTAGACTCAATTTTAACACTTAAAAAAAGTAATAAAAATTTTAAATTGGATTGGAAACCAAATTGCGTTTGTAACCTTTATTACCGAAACATATGATTTCTCTTTTAATTTAAATATAATTTTTGATGTAAGCTTATTATGACCTTCAAGTAAAGTACCACTTCCGGTTCTCCAATTTAGACCAAAATCTAGTATGTTATTTAAATTAATATATAAGTTATAAATACTAAATTTGAGAAGTTTTGCATAGGATTTTAATATAATTTTTGATAAAAATCAATTATGACCTTCAAGTAAAGTACCACTTGCGGTGATCGAGCAGTGACCAAAAAAGAAGGTTCACAACTAAATTTTACAACAATCCTAAATACAAAATTTCAACTTTATACGGCAAACCGTTTTTGAGTTATGCGAAATACGAACGTACATACGCACGAACGAACGTACGTACGTACGTACAGACGCCACGACGAAACTAGTCAAAATGAATTCGGGGATGGTCAAAATGGATATTTCCGTTTAAATCTGAAAACCGAAAATTTTCGCGAAAATTACTTCCTTTACTTCCTACAAGGAAGTAAAAATAAAATATAGCATTTCCAAGTCAATTGTTACCTTTTCCAAATCAATTGTAACTTTCTTCCAAATCAATTGTCACCTTTTCCATTTCAATTGTAACCCAAACTAACATAAATATATTCTATTTTATTTTTGAAAAATAATTATATTAATTACAATAATGACTTTTGAAATAATTTTGGCATATTCTTCCGAAATTTTTCTCGTTTATTAGATAATTGATATTAAGAATTAATTTCAAGTTCAAATTTTTGAAATAAAATTGTTGTTTATATACTTTTAAATAATTATTATTTTTTATATATTTGGAAGGAAGGAGAGGGGATTTCAGCTATTTAGTGATCGTTCATTAGATTTTCGTTGTTACTAATGTCAAATTTACTACCGAAATTTTGTTAGGCCAATAACATTTCTACTTACTTATTAGTTTTCAAGATTCTTTGGTATAGATATCGTTTAGGTTCCAAGGGCACTATATCCGAATTTACTATCGGCTTTTCGATCGCGCATACGCAAATCAATTTTCCGTTACAGTTAAAGTTTTCTGTGATACTGGAATCGTTTTTTGGGTTTTCGGGGGTTCTCCTTCCATTTTTGTAATTGGATTTTTGATCGAGCATGCGCATTTTGCATTTCCGTTTCTGTTGAATTTTTCTAGTATCCAGGAATCGTTTATTAGGTTTCGAGTGTTCTGATTCCATTGTTTTAATTGATTTTCTATCGATTTTCCGTTACCGTGGAAGTTTTCTACGATACATGGATCGTTTATTAGATTTTCGAAGATTCCGGTTCCATTTTTTGAATTGGAATTTTGATTGCGCAAGCACTTTGCAATTATCTGTTACTGTTGAAGTTTTCTATGATAAAGGAATCGTTTATTAGGTTTTCGAAGGTTCTGATTTCATTTTTTCAATTGGACATTAGATTGCGCAAGCGCTTTTTGATTTACTGATACTATCGAAGTTGTCTTATATATAGAAATCGTTTATTAAGTTTTCGCGGGCTTTGATTGCATTTTTAAAAATTTGTTTTTTATCGAGCATGCGCATTTCAAATTACCATAATATTTGACTATTTTTTTTAAAAACATCGTCCTATAATACCTAATAAACAATAAATAGTCCAAAAAAAAAAGTGTTAATTGTAATGGTTAGTTGAAATGAATATGTTCGATAAAATATCCAATTCGAAAAACCGAATCAGAATCCTCAAAAATGTAATGAACGGCCTCTATATCTCTCAAAACTTCAACTGTAACGAAAAAGCGAAATGCGCATGCGCGATACTAAGGCCAATTTAAGAAATGGAATCAGAACCCTTGAAAACGTAATAAACTATCTCTGTATCATAGAAATCTTCAACTGTAACGGAAATACAAAATACAAATGTTCGATCGAAAATTCAATTAAAAGAATGGAATCAGAACCCCCTAAAACCCAATGAACAATCCCAATATCATAGAAAAATTCAACAGATGTGGATAACCGAAATGCGTATGCGCGATAGAAAATCAAATGAAAAAAATGGAATCAGAACGCACGAAAACCTTGTTAACGATCTCTGGATCGTAGACAAATTTAATAGTAACGGAAATGCAAAATATGCATGTGCGATCAAAAATCCAATTTTAAAAAGGGAATCAAAACTCCCGAAAACCTAATGAATGATGCCTATACTGAAGAATTATGAAACTAATAATTAAGTAGAAATGCTCGTGGCCGAATAACCAAAATTTCGGTAGTAAATTAACTGTTAGCAACTTCGAAAACCTGATGAACGATAACCAAATCCCTAAAATCCTAAATAATATATATTTAAAATTAATATACAACAATTTTATTTCAAAAGTTTAAACTAATTAAAATAAACGAAAAAAAATCGGAAGAATATGCTAAAATTATTTCAAAAGTCATTATTCTAATTAAAATAATTATTTTTCAATAATAAAATAGAATTAACTTATGCTCAGTTTGGTTACAATTAAATTGGAAAGAGTTACAATTGGAATGGAAAAGGTTACAATTGAATTGGAAAATGTGACGATTGATATGGAACGGGTTACAATTCACGTTGAAATGCCATGAATATATGAGATAACTGAATTGTAAAATATGACACTGGCTACTAAGGATATTATCCATTAGTAGCATTTCAATGACAGTTCCATTTTTTTTTTCCAGCCACTAGGAATCGATTAGGAAGCAATGTTAGAAACTTGTAGAAGGTTATAATGAAAGGATTGCTATTTATTAAAGGCAACACAGATATCAAAAGTAAAAAATTCAAAATGGCCAGATACATTAAATTTGTAACTAATTGTTAGTAAAGTTTTTTTCTGATCATGGAGCAGGCATTTTTGGTATTCTATTTTTGGTATAGTATTTTTGGTAATTTAATATATCTAATCATGAAAAAATTTGAAAATTTTCCTTTACAATTATTATTAGTAGATTTTTAAATAAAATTATATGAAAAACAAAACAATTACAGTATATAATATTAGGTTCTTAAACACCATCATTTTTCAATTTATAGCAATTTACTTTCTAAACACATTCAATACACTACGAACACATTTAATGCAATTCCGAATTTCATATCAATGTATATTTTTGTTTTAATAAATTTATATATTTAATCAGGAAAATTAAATTTTAATATCTTTTATTCAACTTTCTTCTAACTGAAAGTTGGATCCCAGTTAAAGCGGATTCACTTAAGCGGGATTTTATTCAAGGTTTTATCTTTTATTTTTTTTCTACCCACCTAGATTATAATTAGTAGAATAAAAAAAAAATGGGAGAAAAATACAATTTCGTAGTATTCGCGAGATTTATAAAAATATTATTTTGCATATGTTTAGCACTCATTTTCAAAATTATTAAAAGACAAATCAAATGTTGAAATATTCAGGACATGATTCTTTAAAATGATAGTCTTTCAACATGTTTAGGTACTTTGTATTGAATAAAAAGCTTATTGTAAAATTAATGCTATCTAAATTAAATAATTTGTCATTGGCGAAGATTATTATAATAATGTTTAATGACTTCATTCGTATATTAAAACGAGCAGAGATTTTGATTTCCTTTGTTTTCCTAACTATTATTCTACTGTTTTATTTTGGTTTCAAAAAAGTATTAGCCATAAAGAAAAAATATATTTAAAAAAAAATCATGAAACCATATTAGCTAATGAATGTCTGAATGGAATGAAAATTATTAGACGATTTGCTTTTAGGTATTTTTGGTTTTGAAATTAGAGTCACTTTGCTAATTCTTGACTAATATGAACTGAGCTTAATACCATCCTCAGATTACTGAGTGATAATTTCCATTTTGCGACAAAATGGGGGTCGGGATATTCCCAAAATAATATGCACAAAGCAAGGTTTCTTTTCTTCATCTTGAGATCACCCCGATGATGACACAGTCAATAATTTAGAAGTTATTACTGATTTTAGGTGAAAAAAACAGATAAATCACATTTTTTTGGCTTAACTATATATAAGGTATTCCGTAAGTCACGGATAATATTTAAAGAGGTGACAGTAGAGGTGTTCGGTCCTATCAATTCAATTCGGTTCTTTTTCAATATATGCAAAAAATAAATAGGATATTCAGGAATAAAAACAAATACATACATATGATAAGTAGCTTATGTATATAAGTACTGTAAATAAACATTTACCATACAGAAGAAAAATAAAGTCTGTATTATATAAGCATCCGTGTTGTTCACTTCGAGCCCTAATTATTTTAACTGGTGCCGAAACCCGGGAGAATTTAACCGTACGTTATTAGTAGTCGCGAAAAAAAAAGAAAAAAAAGAGGGAATAGAGCTTATATAATACACGGCTTGTATAAAACAGACATATATATATACATATATATATATATATATATATATATATATATATATATATATATATATATATATATATATACACACATTATTCATTGCATATATATTAATACATATATACATTACTTTATTAAATGTCATTATCATCAATTTTTGATTTACTGATAATAAGATTTCTTATCTGAAATTTCGTGTTATCCGGAAGCTGTGACCATATTATTCCGAACAAGCGGAGTTCCGCGGATAAGCGCCTCTCATGGTTCTCAAATTCATTTCTTCTTTCCATTTATTTATCTCTTGCTCCCTGCAGCTACGAATAAGCGGATTGGACGCCAATAGTAATGCGCTCAGGAAAAGAGGAAATGGGCAATTTAACAATGATAGCAGTTAGGGCCACTTAACTAAATTAGCAACCCCGCTGTGTACTATCCTCTAGCAAATGTAAGTGCGGCAGCGTGGCAACCACATGCCCCCCGGTCTCCAAGCAGCAATTTCAAGGAGTCACCTCAAATTTTGTCAGCTTCAAAGATTACAATTTTTATTTTCATTATGTTCCTAAACATGAAGCAATAATAAGTTATACATAAACGTCGTTCACATTACTTATGAAATCAGTAAAAATGTATTTTTGAACGAGTCTCCAGCTGATATGTGCACACAAGAATGTCGTCAGATTGGCAGGAATATTCCGATAATAAATCGATCCAGAACAGAACTAGCGTTATAAGATGTTCAAATTTAGTACTGTTATGCTTAATAAGAAAGAGTTGTAAATACAATATTTTATAGACTCGGGACACGAATGAGTCAAATTTTGTCAGCTTCAAAGATTACAATTTTTATTTTCATTATGTTCCTAAACATGAAGCAATAATAAGTTATACATAAACATGGTCAGAAGGACGAAGCAGTTTGTGTTCCGTTTTGTATATATCAATACGCTAAACTTCTGATTCACAGATCATGTCTAGTTGAGGAGGAGGCTATTCATTAGAGTAATGTAGGTCTATGGGCTTTCAACATTATTTGGAAGCGAATAAAGAAAAGAATAAAAATGTGAAAGAGGGAAGTAAAGTTTTTAGTTTATATGCTGTTTATATGCTGTCAGTTGGAAGGTAATGTTTCGAATATAAAGAGAATACCCGTTAATGAGCACTGGAAATGAGTAAGATTTCTGGAAATGTTGAGAATATATCAACCAAAGATGTTCTTACATGATCGGTAAGTCTTGTCCGTTCGAACTGTCGGTATAAATGACGAGAAATGGTGGAGGAAAACCGTCGGTTTGACACAATACCGATCTTCTCTTACACCATCGGTCTTTTCATCGATCCGAGCATTCCATCCATCCTTTTTAATCGATTTCATTTATTTTTTTATCGATCATCTTTTTAATTTATATAGAATAATCCTAAACAATAAATTGTATATCTAATTGTAAAAATTTCCAATCCGATCAATGTTCTCATGTCAAGGAAAGCAAATAATAATAAATGATAAAAAATAATAATACTTATTATACAAGTTGACAGGTCATCGGTGAGGGGAGGATTTTCGAAAAAAAATTAAATTATTTTTAAGTTTATGTCTAAAATGTATTAATTTACACTTTATGGATTAGGTTTGGTGAGAACATTATTGATTCAACTTTGATAAAAGTTTATCCAAAGCCGATCTTGCCTATCCAAACACGTTCTCAGATTATCTAGTGAAGCGAGTATTGAGCAAAATTATTCCGAAAAAAATCGACGTAAACTGAAAAGGGCGGTTTTAGAAGCTATATATGAATGAGCTAGCTGATGTATCATCTCAGATTTATAACAATCAAGCTATAATACAACTTCTGTCAATATCAAATCGGTTAGGAGAAATGAAATTTGGCGCCTTGCGGCTTATTTCTTTTTAATAAACTCTTTGAATGAGCGTCTCTAAAGAAACGTTCGAGGAGCTTAATAAAAAAAAAAAAATAGTTCTTTTCGTTTCAACAGAAATAAAAGGGAAACGGCAAACAATGAAAATTCGTTAATTGTTACAATTTTAGAAGTAATTACCGGCTCCTTCTTAGGAAGACCATTTCCCTTCAGCTTCATTTGTTTTTGTCAGCTCATCAGCGTAGGATACTCTATGATTAATCCTTTTTCTTTTTATCTGTTAATATTTTGTAAGTAATACACAAGTTTTAACAACAACATTACAGATTTCAAATGATTTTTTTTTTAAATTTTGTAACCATTAATAGTAAGCTACTCCTCATTATTAAGTGGTCTAATAATATGTTTCTTTGAGTTTTTAAAAATGTTACAAACGCCAAAATTATAACCAGCAGAATGACATACAAAAGTGCCCATTTATTAAACTTCACTATTTATTTATATACATTTTGTAATCAATATTTAAAAATTCAATTAATTAAATGCACACTACAATTTAATGTTTCTATAAGATTTTCGAAAGAAAACACTGTAACTAATACTAATTACTAGTAAATTAAAATGCGTTTAATTTATATAATTGTATAGCCCGGCAGCGTTCTTCCCCACCGACTCACTGGGCTTCAAGGACAGTGACGAACCAGTCAAGATCCACGGATTAGGGCTGTTCGGGGCCAGCAGGCGCACGAGGACCTATATTTCTTTCCCCGAGTAGACCGTCCGGTCAAACCTCCGGACGGCAATTCTATGTTCTAGAAAACCACGCGACTCACAATTTTAGGTACGCGGGGTAGGGTCATCACTCCTACGCCCGGTCTGTGTGAGTTGCCTCCAATAGGCTGACGGGTCTTACATACCCGGGGGAGAAGGTAATCGCGGGCTGCGTGGATTTTCCCCGGCAGGCGGTCACGCAAATCTGGATGGTCACCCACCCATCCACGCTCGACGTTGCTTAACTTTGATTACATATTACAAGTGCCTTAGCCCGCTCGGCATCCCCGGCTCCAATATATTTATATATATAAAATAAAATATGGCAACAGCTTATATATATATATATATTAGCTGTTGCCATATTTTATTTCTGCCATTTTGTTTTAATTTATTTACGCTTATGGGATGGATAAGTATAATGCTTATAACTAATTAACACATTGTGTATGCTTGAGGCAAGCCCCGCTTCTTCAACTCCACATAAGTATGAAGTACGAAGATGGACTGAAAATCAAACCTTTAGTCAAAACATGCATAATTTTTTTAAAACTTTCAAATGAAACACTTGAGCTATATATTGTGTCTGCAAAAATTTCAGACTATTTTCAGACTATTTTTTGTTACATGTAAACGTGAAAAACAAATCAGGATGATCATATTGACGAACAGTAATGTTGCCAGGATTTCGTTTCGAGGGAAGGGTGGAGGAGGGGCTCCATCCAAGGATATAATTTAAAGAAAGCCACCCAAACCGGGGATGTAACGGATAATCTCTCTATTTATTATTTTCTATGCCTAGGTATATTATTTATAAAGTAACATTCCAATAAGTTTATACATTTTTTTCCGTTTCGATTACCGCAGATACTAACCTGTGATTTATGCGATCACTAGTTTAACATATGATGCTAAATTTAAGGTTGTTAATAATGTATGGAATGAGACCAACAAAAATAAACATTTATATTCATTGTTAAACCATTAAATCAATATGCCATATAAAAAGCTTTATAGATCCAAATATTCAGGTTTAAAATGCTTCATCTCCTCAATGATTTTCTGAAAACGGTTCACATTCCTGTATCTTTGCCTCCACATGAATTCAACACACGTAGGAGTCGAGTAGTTTTCGTGAGGTACTACACATTAATTTGTCTTTTCTTTTGGCAAGCGCCCACAATCCTCAACACAATTGGTATGTGCGCGATATAACATATATGTGATCAATATAATAATGGACTATCCTCGGTATTAAAATCAGTAATAAGTGTAGAGAAATTCATTTTACCCGAATTAGAACTTTGGATTGTAAAGAAAAAATGTAACGAGATTAGTTGATAATAACAACAGATGTTTAAAATTAAGCATGCAAAATAATAGACATTATCACAGAAATCACTGGTTAGTAACTGCGGTACTCGGAAAAGACTCCATATGTTTGCTCCATATGCATTTTAAGTTCTCTCATGCATATAACGCCAGCACCGGTAAACAGGATGGGAACACAAATATCATTCCAATATATAAAGCGTTATATATAAAACCCTAAACATGATATCTTTAAAAATGTTCACATCGGTGGATGAAGCCTTCCACCTGGAAAAAGTGAAATATCAGCGTTTTTTAGATTTTAGAAATAAGTTTTTTATGTTTCAGAAATACGTTTTTATAATCACTTAGAGAACGACGAAGGGAGTCACTATTAAAAATATGAGCTTCATAGGCATTGTCATTTTTGAGAGGCACTGATTGCGAAATCAGGCAGTGAGTTAGTGGTATATTTCTATTATACTGATAATTTAATTACTTTTCTTTTAAATGAGCATCTCTGAGTGTGGAAGTAAAATATATAGCTTTCTAATTATTAAAAAATATCTAGTGTGAACAACACATGACTTCCTTGTACGCCTTTTAAACTATAAATCGCTGGCTAAAAAGTAATTCTGAATTTGGTTACGTTTCCGAAGATTGCAGAATCTCAAAAACGTTACTCGGCGTCGCGACATCCATCTATTGACACACACGTACGCACACACACACACACACACACACACACACACACACACACTTGTGTGTGTGTTTCTGGAGGTCTCATGATAACTGAAATTTCCAGAGATTTCTTCGTGTTCCGTGACAACATTTAAACTGTCACTAGATAAAGCATTGGAAATCGACAGTTTCGACATTTTAAGCGGAAAAAACCCACTTAACTTACATCTTATTCTTCTGCTGCAGACATGTTCATCTCACAAATGGAGTAGAAAACAAGTATTTTACAATCAATTTTAACATTTAAAACAACTAATACAATTATTTAATTAGAGTGGAAAAAAAAATCGCGTTTATTACCGAAACATGATCTCTGTAATAAATTTCAATATACCTTTTGATGTAAATTTCTTATGGTCTTCAAGTAAAGTACCCCTTTTGAATCATCAATTTCAGCCAAAATATATTAAATTACTTATATTGATATAAGAGTCTAATTTACCAAATTTGATATGTTTTACATTATATTTTAATATACTTTATGGTGAAAGTCTAATATGACCTTCAAGTAAAGTGCAACTTCCGGTTTGCCAATGTTTACCAAATATATATATATATATAATATATATATATATATATATATATAATATATATATATATATATATATATATATATATATATATATATGATAAGCTTGATAGGTTTTTACAAGAGTCATTTTAAATGGATCTTTCGTGACAGCATATGCTGGATGATTTCTTTCCAGGTGACGAGCAAGCACATCTGTTTTCTTCTGGTCCGACCGAACCAAGGTGTTATCAACCTTCCTGGACGGATACCAGCCATCCCTTGTGTTCAAGACTTGTTTACAATAGCGTATAGAGCTACACAATATACACCCTTAGGCGGCACTTATGTTCACAGCTGAAGAATAATGTAAACTTAACTTCACAGCTGCTAAAAGTCTGCTTGCTACCTTTCAGTATATTTGGAGGAAACCCTCCGGCCTGGGCTAGTTGCATTAATCTGAAACACTAGCCACTAAATCAGCAATCAATGCAGATTACTTAATAAACATACCGACTTTTTTTTTATACTATATGCCATTAAAGAAATAAAATAGTATAAAGACCAGCACATGCCAACCGTGAGCAAAACATTTTATGAATACATGGGCACTCTAGATAGTACATATATCATTATATAATTATATAGATATATTTTATTATTGTATACACTTTTAGTTTACTTTTAGATAACTAAATAATTTTGTTTTCGTTTTTCAAGTACCTTCATATTTTTATTATGAACCTCCTGGAACATGCCCAACTTATAAAGGCCTTAATAATGGCCCGTCATACCGATTATACACCCTCTTACCCTTCTGATCTCTATATTCCAATATTCCATTCCATAAATCTGCTACATTTGACAAATCCTTCATTAACTATGTAGAAATCCTATTTAGAACTACATCCTTATGGAATTCTATACAACACCAAACTCGCTATTTCCCCTTTCTTTTCACAATGAAATCCTGTTTCAGTACCATCTGTGCAGGGGTACTGTCTGTGTTGGGGTTTTAGCTGTGTTAGAATAATTAGGAATATTCTCAAGAAACATTAAGTTGTGAAAATTTCAAATGCTCAATTCTTTATCACTGAATGTAAAGACTGTTTAATAAGAGTACAACTTGCATTCTTACACTTCCACCACATACAGGTCACATGTGAAGTATCTATTATTTGATAAAACCAGTAATGATAAATAAATTTATTTAAGTGGGCGAATAAACGCCAATTGTAAAATACAAGTCCATTCTCCAAAAGATGTGGAATATGTGAAATAATTTTCTCGTTATTCCGAAAAAATTTTAACCGTAAGGCATGAATCTCATTTCAAATTCTGTTCTAGGTTATCTTGTGTATCCTAACGGTTCTGTTTTCACTTGGCTTGGGCTTAGCATTACTCATACCAGTCGTGCTTCACAATTTTCTTTTTGAAGTCCTTGACTTCGTAACTTTTCTTTCCTTTCGTCTAACTCGGAGTTTAAAGGAACTCTCCACTCAATAAAGTTTCTTTTAAAACCTTTTGGCAATCTCGTTCATACTAGGACTTCTTAACTTATTTTGATGATATTGTTAACTATCTTCGTCCATTTTAATAGATTTGGAAGTTTTTCGTTCATAAGTTGATTCTTTTTAGGGAGATGAAAAACAATTTACTATGGATTTTGTTGTCCGTTCTGCCAGGAAGCTACAATTCTGAATCTGAGTTTTAAAAAAAACTCATACCGATTATACACCCTCTTACCCTTCTGATCTCTATATTCCAATATTCCATTCCATAAATCTGCTACATTGACAAATCCTTCATTAACTATGTAGAAATCCTATTTAGAACTACATCCTTATGGAATTCTATACAACACCAAACTCGCTATTTCCCCTTTCTTTTCACAATGAAATCCTGTTTCAGTACCATCTGTGCAGGGGTACTGTCTGTGTTGGGGTTTTAGCTGTGTTAGAATAATTAGGAATATTCTCAAGAAACATTAAGTTGTGAAAATTTCAAAATGCTCAATTCTTTATCACTGGAATGTAAAGACTGTTTAATAAGAGTACAACTTGCATTCTTAACACTTCCACCACATACAGGTCACATGTGAAGTATCTATTATTTGATAAAACCAGTAATGATAAATAAATTTATTTAAGTGGGTGAATAAACGCCAATTGTAAAATACAAGTCCATTCTCCAAAAGATGTGGAATATGTGAAATAATTTTCTCGTTATTCCGAAAAAATTTTAACCGTAAGGCATGAATCTCATTTCAAATTCTGTTCTAGGTTATCTTGTGTATCCTAACGGTTCTGTTTTCACTTGGCTTGGGCTTAGCATTACTCATACCAGTCGTGCTTCACAATTTTCTTTTTGAAGTCCTTGACTTCGTAACTTTTCTTTCCTTTCGTCTAACTCGGAGTTTAAAGGAACTCTCCACTCAATAAAGTTTCTTTTAAAAACTTTTGGCAATCTCGTTCATACTAGGACTTCTGATGATATTGTTAACTATCTTCGTCCATTTTAATAGATTTGGAAGTTTTTCGTTCATAAGTTGATTCTTTTTAGGGAGATGAAAAACAATTTACTATGGATTTTGTTGTCCGTTCTGCCAGGAAGCTACAATTCTGAATCTGAGTTTTAAAAATATACCCCAAAGAGTCTTACCATCAAAAATGAGTATTCACGTCCCTCCGAACAGGATGGGTATTCATTTTGACTTGAATAAAATCAAATTTACCTGATTTTGTTTAACCATTTCAACTTATAAAAAAAAATTATTCTGTTTTTAACATTGACCAATTGCTCCTAGATGACGCTTCGGAACAGCAGCGTTAATACTCGAAAGTTCTATCAGAATAATTATTATCCATAATTATCCATAATTAGTCTCCACCGCAAACCCGCCGTTCATTGCGTCATTTCCCGACCATTTGTGGAACAAAATTTGACGGGTGATTATGATTATGATTATGATTATTCTGTTTTTCTTAACTTTACTTATACCAATCCATATAAGATTATATTGAAATTGAAACTATTACATGCGCTTTACACTAATAAAAAAAATTATTTTCCAACACTTACTACGCTTACGCTACCCGTAACGGAGCAATGACGAGGAATGATTCTGCAACTGCAATCGAGACTAGATGATTCCATGCTGAAGCCTTGTTAGCTATTAAAATAAAGTTCTGACTGGTGTTTTTGACAGTTGAGATCCGCGGGAAACCGAAGGCGGAAAACAACAGGTGGGACAGCCAAAATTCGAAAATCGTCGTAGAACAGGTTTCACAACAACAGGTCTGGAGAAACATATCTTGATTTTCGAGAGGAATTCACTTAAAATTATGAAAACTCCTGTGATTTAATTTCTAAAGGTAGTTAATGAGAGCCCAACATCTCAATTAACCCGAGAAAAAATTTCATTCAGAAAATAAAAATTGATTCTGGACACGGACAGAGAATGATGAATTGATTGTTCAAACATTTTTTTTTTTTTACTGAAAGAATTGATTAATCGAAAAAATTAAAAAGTTGCTATAGGTAAAGTATATCTGACTATTCAAGATATACTAAAATTCCAACTCGAAAAAGTATAATAGTGCTTGGATAACCTTCTGGACATAAAGTTGCCGTAGCCTGTTGGCCCATATGGATATTGTGTAGTTCCAGACCACATTAGCTGATTTCTTTTATGATTGGTAGCAAAAAGTGTAGGTATAATGTTCAGGCATATAGGAATCCTTATAATCTTTATTTTGTTTTTATTAAAGTAGTTAATATGTTGTAACCACGAAATTATACCAGCTGCCGTTATATATCAAAGCCTATAAAAACTCTTATGAAGTCCCTGGAAAACGAAGCCATGTTTCTACAATATTATTCTTTAGACATACATGTATTGTGAACCAGACATAGATACTCTCCGATTTACGGTCCTTCGGGTGACTTCCTGGATCATCAGGTCAATTCAGTAAGCCTTCTTCATACAGTTTCTGCACTAAATGAGACGCCATAGGAGGCTTTTAATGGTGCCATGATTAGTAGAAAAGCGGACCTAAATATCGCAATGATCCAGAAATTCAACGTTTCAGATGAGGAGCTGACAGTCTTTGCTTAGAAGCAATTGAGCCTTCCATAGGTGTGAGAAGTAGGACTGACGTTGGTCGTAATTTATACGAGTTAGAAACAGCAATAACAAAAAAATAAAATGAAGCATTGAGCCTTCATTTTATGTATTTGTATCGGAAACATATAAGCATATATTAAGAAGGCATAATAAAAAAAAATTAAAGTTAATACTAAAAATAATTGAAAATAAATACACCAAATGAGAACATAATCAGCCATAAAATGTCCGCTTTTGTGTAGTTTAAGAGGCGCGCAAAGAGCTTTGAAGCATACCTTTGGAAACTGCAGTTTCATAGCCAAACCATTAGGATATTAGGAGGAACACCCAACGCAACTCCCACACTCAGTAATGTGCGGGGAATCCTAATGACTATTTGCAATTTCGAATGTAATGCGTTGACATGCCAACAATATCATTTATAAACTCATAAACGAGTTTATGTATTATATTGTGGGCTCGCCAATGACGCATTGCAGTCTTTCGGATTTCCGTAAAATAAAAAAGCTGTTTATTTAGTTTATTTTATGTACAATAATCTTGAAGCAGTGAGCCAATATCAATGTTAGTAATTATTTTCCTTTTTTTGATTCAGCCCAGTATATTATTTGAAAAACATAACAATTCTATAAGCGATTATTTTTTATTGTTTATTTAATCAACACGTTTACATGAGAGGAAAAGTCGTTTGGGTTGGAGTCTGGTTGTAGAATGCTAAAACTACTCATGATTTTACCATCTAATTTAAAATTTTAGGTATCTGTAACAGTGCATTATTTGTAATGCTCATTTCAATGTTCGTTCTCTAACTGGCATAAATAAAATAAATTCAATAAATAAGCGTAAGAAAAATTTTTAATAATTCATGTTCATTGAGGAGTCGCTAAGAATAGCAACCATTTTGACTCGCTGAAAGAATGTTCACTACCATATAAATGCCAGACATGGAAAAGGCGATCAGGAGCGATTTTATTTATGTAATTTTGTCGTGATTTCAAATGTTTGTAAATTTATAATGACCTATGCATTCTTTCACTAGACAGACCGTTCATAATCCAAACAATCCTCAAGGTGGCTACCTGGATGTTCCGGAAAACAGGATGACAATTCCAATCTGTAGACACTATGTCACTTTTACGTCACTTTTAGCCCTAATTAGGTTTAGTAACATGTAATGCGTGAGGAACGCGGGTAAAGTGCTACCACCGAAGGGCAGTCACCCTATCCAAGTGCTGATCATGTTCCGTTGTGATATACTTCAAATACCTTCAAGAGGCACGCTAAGACACTCGTATTCTCTGTCCTAGGATGAAGAATAGCATAATAATAATAATTAGACATCGGTGTGTATGCAGCTTCATACATTCATGCTATATTCGCGTTTTCAGACTAATGATCAGAATTTATTTGTTAAAAGTTAAAAATATAATCTTGATTATCAATAGATGAAATAATTTTTCATAGTCATAAATGAATTTATTCATTTTTAAATGTAATTTTTTTTTTAAGTATGATAAATAACTTATGTAAAAAATAAGATAACATATTCAAAACTAAACATGAAAATGGTTTTGTTGACGGTCAACGTGCTGAGGTCGTTATTGTACACATCTCTCCAAAGTTTGGAAGATTTCTATAATAAGTTATCCAAACTAAACAAGCCGTCAAATACCGTTATATAGAAACTAAAAAATATATTATTATTATCATTACTAGAGCCCTTTACTCTCACACAACCTATTCCTTCATCAACCTCAATTGACCATTTCTTTGCTGCTCGGACATCATTCCAGTACACTATTACATTGTGTTGCAATTATCTTTTTTGGAAGCTTTTCTTCGAATCATCATAGAGCAAAGTAATTTTCCGCTTTAAATTGTATAGTTATAATTGTTTATATCGTTCCAACGTTTCCTTATTTTTTCGTTCAGAAAGAATTCAATTGTAATTACTGTTAAGGATCTTAAAATATAAGATTGATCATCTCCGGTCTTTTAAATTTGTCAGATTATGATTTTATGTTCATAATCTCAAAGTAATGTACTCTGTATATTATAATTTTCGATAGTTCAAAAGTCCTTAATTCTACTCGTTAGGAATTCAATTTTATTTATTTAATGTTTCACCATGTACATGCGATGTTTCAGAAAAATGTAATAAAATTTAAATTTAGAAAAAAATATTTTTTGGATCAATTTATGTTAATTTTACATTTATTTCATTCTTTCAAGTTAATAAAATATTTAATATTTTAATATTAAATATATTAAATAATATGAAAATGCTATTTATAGCATTTTCATATTATTTAAAAGTTATTAAAAAAATAAACCAAATGCTATACTTTACTTTTGAACTCTTAAATACAATCAACAAAATCAATTAGTACGCATTTTTGTAATTTATGTAATCTTAAATTTGTCTAGAGGATGGTTGGGGTTTCAGTCAAAAAAGGAAACACAAAGTAAGTGAAATACTTCTTTTAATGAATGCCGACATTTGGGCTTAAGTTGCAGGCCTTCATCACAGTAAAGCAAAACAAGTTTCTACCATAATAGTATAAAAGAAACAATGAATAAATATGGTCAGTTTTCGACCTATTAGCTTTGTCATTCATCATGACATTCTTCAGATCTGTATTATCTATTTTAGGTAATAAGATTTTGAGGGTAATCTCTTTCCATATCTTCTGCATTTTCAAAATTATAAAAATGTCAAATAAGAAGGACAAAATGGTCATAAAACAGAAAATACAACCACATGTTAGCACAAAAACAACTGAATAAACTGTTGAATATGCGATCAGCCTGAGATATAGATTTTGCAGGAACCTTTATCCTGCTTCGAAAGATAATTTATTTATTTTGTTATATCAGCTATGGATCGAATCTTAGTTCGGGAGATCCTCCTGGGGCATATCCAGCTTCAGTAAAGTGGGAACTTGGTTTTTAATTGAGTTGAGAGACAAATCTGGTGGTTGAGAGTGGATGTTGACCTCATTAACTCTTTGTATATTCGTTGTCAGTAAGCACTACGTCCTTTCCTGCTGAATGTAAATCCCTTCACATGGAACAGGTTTTTATTGATGCAGCCGATTGGGATAAAACAGTCAAATAAAATCTGATGAAGAGGTGGGAACTACTCCATCTAAAATATGTCTAAGAGTAATATTTTTTTAAAATATTCATAGCTTCGTTTCATTATTAACAGAAAGAGGAGGAGTCATAAAATCGATAAGCGTAACATCACATGTAAGAATCGATATAATTAAATAAAAGAGATCTACTTGAAACATTAAAAAAAATGGAATTCTCAACAAGTACCTAATTTTTGGCTTATATTATGGCTTCATTAAGTACCTTAAAGGAAACTAGAGTAGATATAAGTACTAAAATATTCGACTGTTTTCGACACCAAGCACATCTTGCAAGAAAGGCAATAAGCCTCAAATCTTCGCATCGGACACGAGTGATAAATAAACGTATGTTAGAGATCAAAGATGAGCATTCTCATCGACTACACAGAACTGACTCATCCCCCATATGGTATGGGGTTTGGGAAGACCCACTCTCGTCTGAATGCGATCACAATTCGCTGTCAATTGTCCGCATTTTGAAGTAGGTATTTAAAGCACTTAAACAAAAGGGTATATCAGTAAAATTATTTACAAGGCTACTTTGAAGAAAAGAAGCTCGGAAATCTTGTTGTTAAATTATTGATTTTTATGATTATATCTAAGAGGAGGACAATTCTGTTAATTATTTCATTCATATACATACTAAAATGAATTTCAATTAGTATTCATAAAAATAAATAGAGGAAAATTTCCAATCAGGCTTTTAACAAATGTATGAATGATTCTTATGTTTTGTATGTTTAGCTTATATAAGACTTTTATTTCCTAGATCCCTAATTGAAGTTTAGAATTTGCATCCTACCTTCAAAACTACAATAAAAATTTTGAATAAGTAATTAAAAATAAGTAATCAACGAACATATATTAATTTTTTTATAATATCTTTTAAACTCAATAATATATAATTATTTCCTATCTTTATTGCCCAATCGTTTCTCTCAAAGGAAAATTATTATGTCGAGAGTGTAGAGTTTAGAGAATAAACTGAGTACAGCCTCGACTGTACATGCTCAAGTATAGGGCTGGACAGGACGAGCAGAGGTTAGATAGGATGACCGGCAGTGTCAGAAGGATAAGCCCCCAAACCACTTACGGTCAGCGAGCCTAGGGTTTATGAGTCTTATGACAAATAATATGGGCGATTATAACAAACGGAGTGTATGATCCTCCTGACGTAGTGGGGAAAGAAATACTAGCGAAGGGATGATATGTAGGAGTAAAAGTGGGTGTGTGGACTTTGTATAGATAACACAGGAAACCTCGAAACCAGGAATGAACATGGTAAGTCGAGATTAGGAAATAGGTAAGAGGAAAAGCTAATAAATGAGAAACTCAAACTGACATATCATTATGCCAAACATAGACATTGAGAAGTGTTTCTAACTATATTTTTTTAGGTTAGATCAGTAAATATACATACTAGATCTTTATTTTAAGTATAAATAATATATGTACAAATTTACATTAAAATATAAAAAATGTTAAAATAAAAATTATATTTAACAAAAACTAACTTCTTTGTATTATATATTTGGGGACAGTTTGCGCTACCATGCACTCACTATACCCAGTGAACTTTATTACTGGCAATCCAATAAATCTCCAGATAATGGAAGATATGACCGCCACAGTTATATAAACTAAAGTTACGAAAATATATGCTTATTAATATAATTTTATTAATTAACTAGGTGTTGTTGACTGTAGTTATAGCTTTGAGGAATAGATGTAAATCCCGAAATAAAATCTATGAAGTAGTTGAAAGACTTATATTTGCTAAACTTACCTAGAAATCTAGAAGATGACATTCATGAAAACTTAGTTATATTATCTCTTATTATCTTAGTTCCCTCGTGTTCCACAGCAATTAATGTATTCAGGCTTTCTTACAGAAAATAAATGATTAGTGAATAGTGTAGCAACATTAGTATAATTAGTGTAATTGTAGTCTTTATTAATTAAACTCAGTTTATTGTAGAGTTGACTAATTAGTGTTTATTTCAAAGGTCGAAGGTATAGACGTTGAAGCAATTAAGTTAAATAAAATAATTAGTGTTAAAATACCATTACATAATGCATACAATTTTATTATTTCATAGATTTTTATCATGTCGATAAGCACTAAATAAATTATAATATACATTAGAAAATCTCCCTGTCCTCACACATACATTAATTAATATTGGAGCTTATTTCAAAATATTGTCGTGCTGTATTATTGCGCATAAATATTTCGCTATTAAGACTTTTTTAATAACCACTATCGAAGGTCGGTGAAAGGTAAAATACGTGATTAAATCCATGAGAACTATTCTGACTCAAACCACAGTTCAGAGTATATATACGAAACATAATGAGGGGTTGATTGCCCAATCCTTAGAAGATTGCGGTATAAAAACATTCATACTCAACACATTTCATATCTACACTCTTAATTAGGCTGTTAGAAGTATTTACGAGGGGAATATAAAGTTCAGCATAAATTGCCATAGATAGCGAAAATTGAAGGGTTGTTAAATCACAGTTAGTAGGAGTTCTCATTGCAATTCGATAAACGAATTTCGTAACAAACATAAATGAAATCACAGAGTTAAAATAATTTTCAATTGACAAAATCCGCATAATATGGAAAAATACACAGACAAATAATGTACTACGTCAAATCTGAAGAAGTTTAAATACTTTTCATTTAGAATAAGTAGTTCTCACAAACAATGAAGGGTTGTTCTTTTGTTTCGCGAAATCCGACTAATTAAGTAAAAAAAATAACACTCATAAAGAAGAAAAAGCGTAATAAAGAAAAAATACTAAACCAAATATGTAACTCATTAAAAAATGTGAGGCTTAAAATTTGAAAGTTTTGTTTAACTGTTAAGATATTGTCTAATTGGTCTCTTGTGAGAATTCTGAATAAGTCGTTTATTGAAAAGGAAATCAAATTCAATCAGTTTTTTTTTTCTTTTTTGTATTTTGGATAGTATTTAATGAGTAAGGTAAATTTGAATATTTTATAATTTAATAATTGAGAAACGCATGCGATACCTGATGGAAAAATTGTACTACGTTTTGAAATTGGCAAAAACAACGTTTTTACTAACCAGTACAACAAATATACGGCCAATAACTCAAAGACCGTTGAAAAGTGGAATTTCTTAGGCGGGATCCAAACTGATGGGAAGGAACTTCCAGAGGTCTAAGAAAGTGGAGAAGATTTTTTCAAAGGATTTGAAGTAGGCTAATTGGTCAATTCGATGAGATATTACTGGGTATTGGGGCCTTAAATTATAAAAATATATAAGAAAAATCGGATCTGAAAATTTTATGTTTATACCTAGTACAACCAATTAGTAAATCGCTTTGTATTGGTATTCAGGTGGTAGAGAATTGAATTTATTTTTAATTTATTTTTTCGGTAATTAAATAATTTATTGTCATTCCCTTTTTAATTGTATGGCATTTCTGTAGATATGTTAAAGTATTATGTGTATGTATGTTTAAGTATTATGTATTTGTATGTTTATGTACATGTATGTGTGTGTTCATGAATCGTGTTTTTAGCTTTGGCATTCCCTTTCAGCGTATGAAATACCTTTTTTAATTACGTATATAAAGTATTTTTTTTTTAGGTGATTTTTAGGGAAAATTTACTTTCCTATTTCTATTTAATTTATTATAATGATAATATTTTATATTAGTATTACTTAATTTATCATCGGCGGTGTATATTAAGAATTTAAAAACAAAAACATTGTCGATGAGTAATGAATTTAGTGTACTTTACTATTATCTTTCAAGTAAAAAAGTGATCTACACAATAAGTAAGACTTGAATACCATTCCCATGCACTCAACCATGTTAAAAACTGTGAACTCGACATGACAGAAACTAGAACACAATGAAAATATAATACCAAGACAAGACCTCTGGTGCGTTAATTTATTGAATACATGAATAAATAATTTAATTAAAATTGTACAAGCCTGGGCAAAGCCCATGGGAAGGATACATTTCTCCCATCGGCCACTCCAGTTTCTGAATGTTCTCACAGAAACAGAAATCATAATTGCTACACCGTAAAAGTTATTATTTATTTATTTTTATTTTTTAATATTTAATAATCACGGCTGTAGAAGACCAAAATTTTACCGATAATAATTTAGTAAGTAGTCAGTGAAAAAGTTTTTAGGTTATATTAGAAAAATTAATAAATATTATAGTGTTGCATATTGTAAAGCTCAATAGTAAAGGTAATAGTAAGGTAAATGAAAACAAAAAAAATTATCATTAACGTCATTTCATATTGTATACACTACTAGTCTTTATTATTTTATAGACTGAAATATAAAGCAAAAAAATAATCGTTTTGTTAAAAAAATACTATAAAATTAAATCTAAATAACCTTAAGTCTAAACAATTGTACCCACTTTTATTGTCCAATCAATTTGACGTTTTTCTGCATCTGAACACGCGTTTAGTTGCTGAAAACTGTCCAAACTTACAGATCTTTGCTGCACTATTAATAAAACTCACAAAAACAAAATAAACGTTCGATAAATTGCTTTGCACGATCCATCTTCGGGATCCCGAGGGATGCCTCTGTCTCCCGATATTACGAAGAGTTGAAGTGGCTTTACCCTTCGTACCATCGTAAGTATATCCTGGGCATCCTTCCTCTACCACGTTATCTAATCCCGCCGTCCATCATACAACTTCGACCTCCTTCAATTCAAATCCTCTCTTCATTCTCATCATACCCGTTCTCGGCCTTCAGATTTATATACAGCGGCCCACCGATCCGCAACTTCGACAGATCTTTTCTAATCTGATCCTCATCCTTAAGAAATTCCATTCCTCCTTTCATCCGTCGCTCCAATACTCTTCCCACCTTCAAATCCCGCTTATTCAACCACTTCCTTTCCATCCAGCTCCAAAAGAATTGTAAATAGAATTTCTTTTATTCCAATCAACATTTGTAAATATGTTACTTAATTTCTAATTTTTGTTTTATCTTATCAATATAAGATGATCGTGTGTTTTTCATTTTAAGACGTAAACAATTATACCATCAATACCTATTGCTTATACTAGAAGTTACTGCATTAATACTTGCTATAATTTTCATTTGTATTTATTTATTGAATTTTATCTTTTTTACTTCCTTGTTCGAAGTAAAGGAAGTATTGTAATCGCGAAAATTTTCGGTTTTCAGATTTCAACGGAAATATCCATTTTGACCATCCTTGAATCCATTTAGACTAATTTCGTCGTGGCGTCTGTACGCACGTACGTTCGTATCTCGCATAACTCAAAAAAGGTTAGCCATAGAAAGTTGAAATTTTGGATTTGGGATTTTTGTAAAATCTAGTTGGGAACCTTTCTTTTTGGTCACTGCTTGATCACCGGAACTGGTACTTTACTTGAAGGTCATAATTGATTTCCATAAAAAATTATATTAATACTATGGAAAACTTCTCAAATTTAGTATTTATAACTTATTTATTGCTTTAAATAACATACTAGATTTTGGTCTAAATTGGAAGACTGGAAGCGGTACTTTACTAGAAGGTCATATTAGACTTTCATAAAAAATTATATTAAAATATAATGTAAAACATCTCAAATTTGGTAAATAGGACTTTTATATCGATATGAATGTATTTACTATATTTTTGTTAAAATTAATAAGCCGAAAAGGGTACTTTACTTGAAGGTCATAATAAGCTTATAGCAAAAATTGTATTTAATTTAAATACATAAATCATATGTTTCGGTAATAAAGGTTACATACGCAATTTGGTTTCCAATCCAATTAAACATTTTTATTACTTCTTTTAAGTGTTAAAATTTAGTGTAAAATACTGGCTTTCCTCCCCATTTGTATATGTTTGTGTCAATAGATGGATGTCGCGACGCAGAGTGTCGTTTTTGAGATACTGCAATCTTCGGAAACTAGTGACCAAATTCAGGATCACTTTTTGAGCCACCGACTTATAGTTTAATAGGCGTACAAGGAAGTCATGTGTTATCCACATCAGATATTGTTATTATTTGTTAACTCATATGTTCCTATTTCACCTAAGACTCTGAAGCCCACCTATAACTGCCTTTAATAGTTATTCTAAAGGGACTTGTCCCGGAATAAATAAAGAGTTTAGTATTATTATTAAAAAAAACTTTTAAGTTATAAGTCAAACAAATTTAGTGCATAAAACGCTGAAAATTTAATAATTTAATTACGTAATCACTATAATACTACATAATTAATCACGATGGTTTATCATTTCCAAATAGTTCTAGATCCAAAAAAAAAATTTGTTTATTTGCGTGTTTTTAATGGCTATGTTTTAGGACACCAAAACACTTCATATTTTTCCTTTATTTTCATATAAGGCCGAGATAACGAGGTATGAAATCTTTAATTGGCCGCCAATTTGAAATGAAATGGAGGATGGTAATATCGAGTTTCGAGGATTAGTCAGTGGGGTGACTTGTAACTTTGGTGCCATATCTAAACAAAATCGGTCCATTAGTATAGTAGAATGGACGGCATAGTAGAAGTAGCGGATGGCGGACGGAGGGATTTTCGTTTATTCGAGTTTTCGATTCTTCATACTTTGAAACCTAATACCTCAAATTTGGAGGGGGGGAAGAGGGAGTAATTTTTTGTTCGATCACAAAGGTTTATTATTGTTAGAATTATGATCATTAAATTAATTTCTCCATTTCAATAGTAGGTAAACACTTGTATATAGTACAATATTATAAAACATAGTAGTAGAACAATAGTATAAAGCATAGCAGTAGTACAATAGTATAAAACACTACAATCGAAAATAAAACACGACACCCTTAGTATCAGCGATGAGTTGCCGAGGTTTCGCTGAAAACCCAACTCAGAGAACTTAACGTCATTATCACATAATTTCTATGAAGGTGCAACATTAATAAATCATATTAAATTAAATTTCACACGAAGGTAGACTTACTGCGTCGCATCGTGCACACAAGTGTAGTTAGTTTTAGTAAATCAGTATAAGATGTTCCTACCCTAATGGGTATAACGCTAATGCGTTATATTGTACTTAAACAAACCGAATATCTTTCATGTGGTTTATTTTAATTTAAAAACAAACATAACTAAATAGTAGAAAAATACATGAGACCAAATTTTAAAAACAATCAATACATATTTTCTTATATTAATAAATAATAATTTTATTAATATTTTAACTTAAATAGTTATAATTAAAACAAGAGCTTCGGTCATTATACAATTAATTGATCACACATTAGAACAGTAAATTTCTTTTTGCATAACAGATAGCACATGAAATACATTATTTTATATGACAATGGATTAATAATAATAAACACGCAGAAAACAGTTTATTAGTTCCCAATAGTTGTACATAAAAAAAAAATCTGGTGTCAAACATGCCTATCCACAGAAATTTCCTCATCACTTTAGGTTAGACTCCAATACAAAGTATAGTTTGCTGTATCTTCGCTAATAATAGTTCGATTAAGATTTTTGTTTGTTAATGTTTAGCGTTGTAGACAATAAATTATCATTCGAATAAGCATTTGGTATGTTCCGAGAGAGGTATTTAACGAGTTATCTAATAACTAAACTGAACCGGTTTCCATAGGATCATGACGGAGGACGGCGCGCGGTGGGCAAAATTAGCAATTTAGTTTGACATAAGTAAAGTTAAAAATTTGAAATTTCGGGGTATATGATGTAGTTACCAATAATTGGGAAGACCCTAGCTACAACTATTTTATGTCTTGCAGTCTCCCTAAACTGTAAGATTAGTAACAATTTCATGTTTATATTAGTGCAGCTAATTCCCTGCGATGGCATTATTAGCAATCACACTTTCCGATTACTGTTTCCGTGTGATTCAACTTAGTGTAAATTCATTTTTCGTTGAAAATGTAAGTAGCTGAGAAAGGCGAGACCAAATGTTTTCCCACTAAATACTTTAATCCAGCTCATTAAAGATATAATCCATACATACTCATATTCCATGCAGAAAATCTTAAATACCGCCAAAAGCTCCAAAGGAGTTTTTTCATGGGTTCGTTTTCCCAAACCTTGTAGTTTGAAAATCCTACAGTGAATTTTTGCATTTTTTTGCATTTTGGCTGATAAAGCTTTTTTTTTTTTAGAATTGGTAGTTTTTGTTAAAAGAAGACTATTGTTGAAGATTGGATGAAATCAGGACCACCCACAGAAATGTCGGGTCTCCCACATCGAAAGTGAGTCGAAATAAAGAGTGCATTGTGTCTCCTTATTTCGACTCACTTACGCTTCAAAACGGAGTGGCCAAACAAAAAAAATGTTTGGAATCATAATTCTAGAATTATAATTTACTCTTGTTTAATTTAATGTGAAATGATTATTAAATGTTATTCAAATTAATGGCTTCAAATAAAGAAAAAAACAGCAACTCGTTTTTTGCATTTATTCTATGCAGCCAGAAAAAATTTGAAATGGAAAAGCTGAAATTCGTAATCACATAAACATAAAGTTCTCCAAAAGTTTCCACCAAGATCTCTTTCTAGACACATTCGTTCAGAACAAAGCTTTTATAAATTCAAATCAAAATATCAACAAAGTTCGAAGATTTACGCAGATAGATCCCATTTTCTCACGCAAATGGAAACCTAATAGGTTAAGAGAAATAATATAGAACTCAGCGCTCGACTGCGCTCAAAGATGCACTGATCACTGAGCGGCGGACGCACAAAAAAAAGCCTGTTTACGCCTAAAACCTGGCTTAATCCAAGAATTTGATGTTCCCCTTTGATGAATTTTTATTGATGACTCAACAGGAGATGCCGGATCCCACATTAGTACCGACATGCACCTCGAGCTCTTGTGGACTTAACCAGCTAACTACAAAGTCAGCAGTCTGGCACCATCATTCAGTGTTTATATTAACAGTTCACTTTAAGTATCTCCTTAACACTGAGCTTTTGTAATTTTTAAACCAAACTAATATGGATAGTGCCTCATGCTTTAGGTAATTAAATTTCATATTTTATCAATTTTTATCTTTCATAAATATCGTTTGGCTAGTTGGGACCAGTTCTTTAAAATTAAGGCATCTTAAAATTAACTTTGAAAGAACACACTTCTCCAGTAACTTTCTTACGTTTTTTTATTCAGCATTTATCTGTTTATGAATGAAGAAATCTTGTTCGAAGTTAAGATTTTTGATTTTAATAAAAACGCAATTAATTAAATTTTTATTTTATATCAACCATGGAATTATATGACATAATCAAGTCATCAAATAAGCAAACTATGGAGGAGAAGTCAGAATATCTTGAATGAGTCATTCCTGAACATACAAATTGCCACCAAAATAAATTATCTGACCTTTTACATACAATATAATTTTTTTTTATTTTCCGAATTTGTGACCAAATGGTTGGAAGTTAACCTGTCAGAAAATAGATTACTTTAAAATATTTCTATGTGGCTAGAGGGTTATGAAAAACTGAGCAATTATGTAAATTTGCTAATTGTTAAAAAGGTTGCACGGCTAGTACAGACGTTTGTAGAATGTGCCGAGAGAACAAAGCGGAAGAAGACTGAAGAGTTACGTGCTAGAAGATGCATTGAGGAGTTAGCATATGCTATTCAGATGAATATGTATCTTTCTGGTCAGACAGACCCATCTGTGATTATCAAAGAAATTACCAGCACAATTCCTACCCAACTGAAAAAAATGTAGGCTAGACTTAAGACATCTCCAAGAAAACAGTTATATATATATATATATATATATATATATATATATATATATATATATATATATATATATATATATATATATATATATATATTAGAACTTTATTTATAACTAAATTTATAGAATTTACTCAATTTACTTATCTAATTTATTCTCTATTTGCATCGGTTCCAGAAGGGAGCCGATCAATCAAACTATATTTTAACATAAAAGATTAGAGACCGCAGATCTCCCTGCTATTGTCAATAGCTTGGGATATTATAAATACCATTGAAGAACCTTACTAAGGGTGTCGTGTTCACCATTTCACTTAATTAACTAGATGATGGCATGCCGGGGAAAATAGAATGGTAGATTTTATTACTGATCTTACTTTATTTATGTTACGTTATTAATTAAACTATTGGTTTACTAATTTCTAATCTAAATTATTCTCATTGTAAAAATCTATGGACTGTAATATATGTATTTGAGATTACTGCGAGAACTCTTACTTATTTGAAATATTTCTCGGATGCCACATAATATTAGACATTGATGTACACACTTAATGAAAGGTCTAGCACTTACCTTGTTGTTGCCTTCTAAATTCGGTGGTCGACAGTCTAGAATTCTCTCTTCTGCAACTGCCTCCTATTTTCCTTTTGGCTCAAACTTCGTCTCTCGATGGACTGCTCCACTCTTCCCTCTGCGAACCTCCGTCTTCTGGCTTCTCTCAAACATTCTACTCTCTTTCACTTTCTCCCCAGAACTCCTCACTCTTCCTTATATCCTCTCCCAGAACTACCTTATTTCTCTTTTCTCCGTCTCTTATTTTCCCCTCCTCCTTCTTGAAAAGATGAATTTTGTCCCTACTCTCCTTTTGGGACATCTTATTGGCTGACGCTATAAGAATATTTGAAAAGGACTTCGAAGATGTTTGATCTATTTTCTCTATTGTCCCTATTTTCTGTAACCTTGGGCGGCAGATTTTATTGAACCATGTCGACCTAGTCTATCTCTAGTTTTATCTTTATGACGGTGTTAAGCGGCATATCGGCACCCTCGACTGGTACCTCCCAGGTATAGCGCCCGACTTTGTAAATATTTCTTTGTCCGAAAAAGAAACTGATTAATATTGATATTGCTGAATCGCGTGGCATCTCTTTAATTTAACCCTTATTTAATTAATATTTTAATTAATTATATAATTTAATTAATTGAATCTTAATTATTTCCTTCAATCCCAGTATTCTCAATACATTGCATTCTCCTAGTCCCACGAAAAAAAAAAGTAAATGAACGCATGTTCATTGACTTTTCTTTTAGCACTATACATTAAAGATACCAATTCATAATTATATCGGTACTACTAGAACTAGGTGCAACAGAAAAACAAACATTTATCTACAGAAGTAATAACAATAGATGCAAAACAAACATGCACCATAATATTCAGTAGCTAACTAAATAAATCCATTTATAAACCAATTATATACAAAAACAAAACTTTACACTAGTTGTAAATGAAATGTACACTAATCTAAATGGCAATATCAACTGATCCCATTCCTAAGCAGTCAAATAAGCAGGAATTTTTCAAATATTCAAAACATTTATATACACATATTACACTAAACTAACATCTATTTACATATTGTTCTAATTATCAGTCCATTTATGTATACTCACTTTTCACACCAGTAATACATACAAAATATTTATTAAGTCTCCATTAACATATTGTTCTTGATATTAGTCCACCTATTTACACTTACTTTTCACAATCACTATCACATGCAAAATCCATTGCAATGTCTAGATTGTCCTTTTTCTTGAGAATTCATAATTCATGTCTTTATTGAAACTCACTTTATTCTGTCTCTTCCTGGTAACCTGTTTACACACATATACCACAAAATTCATAGTGTACCTTCCTATTGCATGACATGAAAAATGAATCTACTTTAGGTTTCTTAGGTTTTCTACTTCCTATTTATTACCTTTTAAATATTAATAGTGTATGAAACAGATGTACCCAGTATTCTCACATAAATGTTACTTTATTCAGACCAGTGCATTTTAATACCTCATTATTAACCGTAGTTAATGAATTCAAGTATCTAATCATGATATTACAAAATATCTCTGGGAAAACTATATTTTTACGCAAATATCAGGATGAACTTACTACTAGTTACGATGTAATGTATCTCAGAGTTTAATTAAGGGTATTATTACAAAACATTGTATTACTTCGCAGTGACCTTTAAACAATGGAAATGAAATGCAAACTACCAAATCCCTTATTTAATTACTATTATGAATCTTAATTATTTCCTTCAATCCCAGTATTCTCAATACATTGCAATATGTAAACAAATAATATTTTAAAATAAACAGAATTTTTTTTTTATTCTATGGTAGGGCTCCTAATGTATAGGACTTTAGTGCTTAATAACATAAGTTTTATATTATTTTTTAAGCCATTCACAGATCATTTACGTGATAATTTGTTATCAAAATTCCATCCATTAAGTTATACCACAAATTGATGTCATCTGCACCACTGTGGGATGGATGGATTTTTTTTAATTCGATTTTTGGATTCTACATATTTTCGAACGTAAAACCTCAAATTTTGAGGGATATTTTTTTATTTTCTTGTCGATTATAAATGTTCATTTTTGAAAAAACAAACAAAAATATGAATTAAAATTGTTTAAAAAAATAATATACTAAATTAAATAAAATAATAATTAAAATAAATTGAAAACACTAATAATTGTAGTTTACAGTTCAACTTTTACAAATTTAACTATCCTAAACATTATTTATAAAATTGTTTTAAAATGTATTCTGTATGTAATAGAGATTTCGCAGTTGGATTAGCAAAGTATTTCCTCTTTAAATAATAGTTTGATAATAAACAATAATTTTCGTAAGATCGTAAATCATTTATGGAACGGTTTGTATACACATGTTCAACAAGAAATTTTGACAGAGTACTATTTTATTTCACATATAAGAAATTTAGTTGTGCTTTTTAGGTAAAAAGGATTAACTCTGGTTGTGTTATGCAGATATAAAGTGTAAATACATATTTTATCTTATAAAATTAAAATGAATATATGTGAGGAAAATTGGAAAACAGAGCTGTAATTAAGGTAGGGTTTAATGTTGCGATTTTATTCTCTTTTATGAGAATAGAGGAAAGGGAGTAAACAACTTCTGGGACTCAACACAAAACTGTCAGAACTTTTTTAACATTTGCCGAGTGATAATGTACGACAAAAAATATTTGTTTAAATTAAACTTTGGACAATCTTTCTTTTACAGTGCCAGTCTACGAAATATCTTGCTGTGGGTTTGATATATGGAGTACGATGCGATTTACGAAGTTTTATCCACATTTGTTAAGTAGCACGTAAAGCTATAAATGAAATCAATATTTTTCCTTTAAAATTGTCTACAAAATACTAGCTATTTAGAAGGAATCTTTAATTTAATATTGATTGTTTAATAACATCCTCTAAACGAGCATAAATTTTAAACAATCGTTTCATAATAGGTACATAAAAAAGATATATATGAACTCCCTTCATAACACTTCTGCATTATGTTTAAATTAAAATCTCGGAGCTCTGGCTTTTTAGTTAAAAGATACTTAATAGATTCGCTAATATTTATCATACATTTAAGTATAATAACGCTATTAATTGCGTCATTAAAACCCGAAGGTATAATATAGGCGAATAGAAGCCACTAATCGGATGCTATAACCTTATTTTGTTGGTGGTCGCCAATTAGAGCAGAAATGCCGAGGATATAACATTTTATATCCTCTTCAGCGCCTTGTTATTAAGCGAAACGAGCTCCAGCTTCTGCCTTGCTTATTAAGATACACTAATGTATATATTTATCTATAACAATGATACTAGATACTGATACACAGATAAGAGCCGGATCGATGACCGCTAAGATAAGGGAGTACTCAGTCCATCTGAACCGTTTACTTTTAATAATTGAGTGGGTGTAGCGATCCCAATCTAGAGCAATCATCCAATTTGCAATCATGTAATTTACTTAGGTTAACAGGGCACTTTTAGCTCACTCTCTGTAATATTTTTAGACTTAACGATGATGCAAGTATTTACCAATTCTTCGAAATCATAAATTAAAAAATCCAGTTTAATAATCATATTTTGTAAGGCGAAGAACTAAATATAATGATTTTGATTCCTATTCACTAGTAAAAAATATCTATAACAATTGCGGTACAATAGAAGATACAAAAAGTCATAGTGATCAAATGGGGCAAATGTAGATGTACATGTACGCGAAAAACGGAGGTGTAGGTGAAGGTGGGGTAAGATGACGAATAGGGAAAGATTATGAGTTCAGTATTTTCCACAATCAATCACAGGTAGCAACACGTTCTTCCTAACATCAGATATGTGTAATGGTAGACAATGTAAAAAACGTGTGATCCCGTTGAATTAAGTTGTGAAAAAATGTTCAGACACAACGCATTAAAAAGTTATTTTTGTGTCTCGAAACTCAAGGAATCAGCATTCTAATATATTCTGAATGCACAATTTCAGACCTACTAACCCCGAGACCCGCTTCTTATACAAACATTTTGGTTACGGATGAATGTTAGTTTGTTAAAATGGCTTGAGAGTGGGAAATGACAAATTTTCAACGGATGCATCCTATGAAGTTTTATAGGAGTTCTTGTTTAATTTGCTTGTTATGATATTTTAAAATCCCACGTTTTGATCGAGATCTTATCCCGGCCCATTTGTCATCTTAACCTCTAGCTGTGGAAAGAAAAAAAACTGACGAAATTACAATTGTTGGGATAATCCGCGTTTCGTCTCTTTGAAGATGAAAGAGTCAATTGAAAATACTTCTATCAGGCAAGATATTGAAGCTCTCGCAAAAAAAAAATTCATTGTTCTAAAATCCATTAGTAGTGGCACGAAAAATTGCAAAAGCTTAATCTCGTCTTTTTACACCACCTTCCCTAATTCTTCATTTCACAATTCTAATTACAACTAAATTATTTGTTAATATAGTGTATATATAGGTAGTGTTCCCATGTTATTCATATCTACTTTTCCTCAATTTGTATCTTATCTTCATGAGCAAAGGACAAAATATTATTGGTCTTAATTTTCCGTAAAAGAAAAGATAAAAAGTTCATACTGAAATAATAGTTTGTGAAAAAGTTGGTAAATTAAAAAAGCTACAAATCCATAATATCGTAAGTTCATATAATAATATAATATGGATAATATGGTTGAATATAATTTACGATCTACAGAGTAACTTAGCGCTTCGACTAAACGTTTTTTGCAATTTCATTTTCGTCACTCGTCTATAGCATTGTCATTACTATTCAATAGCGGTAATGAGTCCTGGTAGCCCTGACGAAAATAAACCTCGGTTAGACCTTGGCATACAATTATCATTGTGAAATAACGAATAGATCTTATCTTTCCGACAGCATTGACAGGTCCAATCTCTGAATGTTATTGTAACCTTAAGTTGTTGTTTGAAGTTGTATTTTAAAATCTGATCAGTCGGAAACCAGGTACAAACGATTTAATTTTAATTTTTTGATAGTGAAAACCGAGAGAATTGGATTCCAAAGAAAAGTGAATTTGAAAATAGGACATAAAAAACACCTAAAATATAATAGTCCAGTTGACTTATAAAGCTAAATATTTTTGGAGAGTTTCAGAAATACCGAGTCTTACAAAAATAGACTACAGCTGAAATGCCCTCTAGAGCTGAAATCTCATATTTTTTTATTTTAATTTTAAATCGCAATTAGAAAAAGATAATATGACTAGTTACAGTATATTTTTTTTAATTCTATTAAAAATAATCATACAATTCGTATCTAATTCCAATTCGTAAAATTTATACTAAGCTATTTTTTTGGAGCTGTCCAAAAACGTGGACGTGTTCACTGACGTCATATTAAATTATTGGTAATTATTGGTGTTTCAGACTATTTCAGAAATAGTCTATTCTGTCGGTATTGGTACCATGAAGCTCTCCAAAAACTTTAAATCAGTAAATCATACATTATTATAACTAAAATAAAATAAACCTGAAATAAATAAAATTAAAAAAAACAATTGAAAAGAAAACGATTTTGTTAAAATGTATGCTACAAATGATAACGATTTTTATTTAAATAATAAACATGCAAGTTTTCGAAAATTTTGGTTTGAATTCGAAAATTCGTAAATCGTGTTTGCTGGAATATCTCACTTTCATCAGTTCCAAAATACAAACAAAAAAACATTTCAATTAAAACATTAATTTTTTTTCTTATCTAGTTAAATTCGGCATTAAATATTTTCGTTATTCGTGATGAATAAATCGATCTAAATTATTATACCTCACATATATCGATGATAAACTTCATAGATGTAAGAACGAATTCGGTCATTACAGCACTAAGAGTTGGAAATTGTCTAATCTACATTACATATCTCTATATGTAGTGTTGTATGAAACTAGTTTTGTAATCTAAATAGCCAAATGTACAAAAAAAAAGTAGTGATAAATAAGGAATTACAGGTTGCGATTAAATCTTAAATAATTTTTTTCTCGAAACTATAAAATTTGCACTTTCAACATCTGTGGGATTGACCATAGATATTTCCAAATAGATGACAGAAAGTGATATTTTAAATGATCATAAATACTTTGAGACTCATCGACAAAAGACGATTCTTACTGTGAGAATCACTTTCATTTGAGCAATAGATCAGCCAAGTCTTACAAAACAATTCTGGAAAAAAATTCTACTACTATAGCAAAACCGAAGTAATCAACTGACGAAAAACTTTTTTTGGAAGATTTTCTCAAATTTGACAACTTAACAAGATAATAACAAGATATTAGTTTATAGAATTCCCAACGATAATGAAAGTAAAAAAATATTTCGATTTCAAAATCGTATTCAAGCGATAGTCAAAGTCATACAGGAAACTGTCTGACATGAGTTACAAATAAAATAAGTTCTGGCTGCAACCGGAAAAATTCCGCATTGCGTACCCGGACTCTATTTTACGGTGTTCAGAGTCCGACCACGTTTTCCATTAAGATAAAAAATATTTTAGGATCTTGATTAAATGCTAAAAATAACATTTTTCCATTTTAGAAAACATTTTGGGATTGTTCTCTTCCCCCAATCAAATATATATGAAGTTATGTTTAAATTTCTATGTTCAAGTTCATCAATTATTGCATTAAAAAATCTGGTACGGTGCGCGCACCAACACAACTTTCCCATAAAACTCAATAATAATAATAACCCATCTTTAAAAATTATTTTAATGAGTTCACATAAACACTAGATACTTGAAATATTCTCAACGGCATGTACTTCTTCACACCCTTTCCACACAAATACAACAAAGAATTTTTTAAACAATTGGATGTCAATTCTGTGCAGTATGTATTTTTATTTTTTCAAGCTGAAAATAAATTTTAACATTTGGTTTCCATGGAAACATTTAGTTTCCATTAAATAATAAAAGAGCATGAATTATTAAGTTAATGATTTCGAATATTGTATTATTTAATTAAATCATTACAGAGGATGGCGGCACACAACGGTTGAAAGGCCGAAAAAAAAACAACTGTTTTTTTTCAATCATTTCAAGAATCATTTCACCATGGATAAATAAATTAGTTACCTGAAATATTTTACCAATTTAATTGGAAATATTTCATTTTTTGCACTTGTAACAACCCCCCAAATCCAATAATGGAACAAGAAAAATAATTCGACATCATAATTATTATAGCCACTCACATTTGTTTTTTCGTGGTTCGATTTTTCTTTCTAATCAACAACAGCTATACCAGACAATAAAACATATCATTTTTTTATAAGCAAATAATGTTATCCCGATTAAGTACTAAAATAAATACAACAAAAAAAATGTTGTTATATACATATCTTCCGAAAGCAGATCTAAAATCTATTTTTTATTAAAATAAGACTACTAAAAAAGTATAAGAAAAGATCCGACTGCGTCTGTAGGCACAATATAATTTTGAAAATGAAATTACTCTTGTTATTTGTTTATTGCTTCTTCACTACCGAAGCTGTCAAATCTATTTCACGGGCGTGACACTACTGTTAATCCGATTTTTATGAAACTTACAGTTTTTGCACTTATTTCTGTTTTCAGATTATGCATGGTGGTACCTAGATGGTTCCATATCAATTTTATCTAATTCCATCTACTACTTTCGCATATGCATGCGCAAACGTAATTTCCTTAGTACACCTATATTTCAAAAACGGCTAGTCCTGGTTGAAACAAATTAGATGTAAGTTACTGGGGTATTACTCCACCAATGTCTTTTTTATTGTTTCAGTTATTTCTGATATATGATTCATTTCATAGAATAACATTTTTTTTATATCCTTCTTTTTAGACTCATTATTATTTTTATTAACATATTTTTTATTGTTTTTATTCTAGTTATCATATCCGCATAGTATTAGGTAATATTTTTTTTTTTTTTTTAATATTTTTCTTTTTGCCATAACTACTATTCCTACATTTTCTCAATGATGCAGGTAGTGCATATATAAACAGTTAAGGGGCTTAGTGAAAAAGACGTCAGACAAGTTTCATCAAAATCGTCAGAGCCGTTTTCGAGAAATTTATACAAAACTGTAAAATCTATGATATAAAGTGGCAATTCCGTTTAGTCGACTTTGACAAAAAGTTGCTGTAGTATCCCATGTAGCTACATAAAATACTTAATTTTAGTTTCCTACAACATTTTATTTTTATGAGCTAGACTGTTCACATTCACGCAGTCGGAAACAAGAACACAAATACACACACACACACACACACACACACACACACACACACACACACACACACACACACACAAACACACACACATACACAATCACAGATGATTTTGCGAGACTTCGTTATTTGGACTTAGCGAACATTAAAAGGCGTTTTCTGTTGAAAACTCGAATTTGAAAATTTTCACGATCGCAATATTTCATATATAGGAATGGAAATTAAAAAATGAATAAATAAATCCTACTAAATTGAATTAGTAAATTAGAAATGAGATGTATCGGCGATCAATAGAAAATAATTGTAAAATTCTTTCATAACAATAGACTGAAAATAAAAAAATAAAATAGATAAATAAATTAAACAAAATAAAATGGAAAAATAAAATATATTTAACCTTCATATTACTGATCATGTTTTCAGAAACCACAACCGAACATAACACAAACCGGTATTCGAATCTTACTAAACAGAATAACGAGCCTGTATAAAATCAGCGATTGGCAATAAAAATTATATAGAGGGATTTTTTTTCAAATAAACTCTCACTTTGGCTCTTCAGAGGTTTCTAGAAGCTCGGAATTTTTCATTTTTTCGGTAAAATAAATATATAATTATGGTAAATATATATATTATTCCTTTTCAATCCCTAAATCAGCATTCAGTTCGTCCCAAATTCTATCCTTTCTTCTGGTAATAGTGGGGGAGTTTATTAACATATAAAGGTAACGTAATATTTATAAAGAATGATATCAGTAGCCATACAGGAAATGTTGTTAAATATATATATATATATATATATATATATATATATATATATATATATATATATATATATATATATATAAATAAAACTGATACAAAAATATCTTATTAAACACAACATCATAAATAATGATAAACTAAAAATATAATAATTAATAAATTGTATCAAAAAATGATAATGAATATAAAATATTGACTATATAATGATTAGTTATAGGTAATAAAAATAGATAGATAATATTGTTATATTTTTGGTATAAAATAGAAAAACAAAATTAGCAAACTTACAATCATTAAGAAGACAAAGTCCAAAAAAGTTAGTTTCGATAAAATAGATCAGAGAACTGTAGATAAGCGGAGCCAAGGTGTTGTTTTTCTGGATATATATTTCTAAATGTGACGTAATAGTAGTTTATATTATTATAAATGTTTATAATTTTATAAATGATATGAATTTATAGTTTTTATTATTACCGAATAATGTACAGTAAGGAACAGGTGAATAATTTTTGTAAAGATTTTAGATAGAATAATATAGTGATAAAGAATTTATTGGCTTATAAAAATAAAATAATATCAGGTAAAGTGAATGTCTGAAGATGTAAATGCCGTTTCGGGACCGCAAGGAGGTCTAACTTGTCCCAACTACCTCGTAAAATATTTAACGATATTTGTAATTGTAAGATTTGTAATTTAATAGTTAAGAATGAATATTCCAGAATTTGTCTCTCAGTTCCTGTAACCAAGATTCACCATAAATCTCTCCAACAAAGTAAATTCTATGGCTGAGAGCTTGAAATACAGCTTTACTTTGTCCTCCAAAGGAGATTATGGGCGAGGTCATCCTCCGTACTACGAAGTTGTGAGTACACAAGACCTTGGGCACAGCCCGCCTTCCTCTCAATAGCATTATCTGAAGAATTTTCGCCCATTAGGAGAGAAGAATGTTCGGAAGGTGTGGTGCATGCCTATTCCTATTTGGCTATTCAATTTAGACGAGACAAAATTGTAACGATGACCTCTGATACGAAATCGATTGAGCGAAATGGGCTGACGAATATTTTGAAAATAGTTATTTGTTTATTTTTTCTTTACTGAACTCATTGGTAATTTTTCGCTTTTGTGGAGCAGGAAAATTTCGATATTGGTTCATTTTTCTCTCTACGCTAAACTTGTTTAGTGGATTTTGCTTTCGTCTAAATAATATTCAGTTGGTCTTGTCTTTTTATCTAGTAAGTAGAGTGTGATATTACCGACCTACTAGTGTTAAAAAATCACCGCACGTGCGGTCAGAAATAAAACACACAGTAATGTAATACGATGAATAATGTGTGCCGACCTTTGTCTGCCTTCATGAGCGGTAATAAAAACAAGATAGAGAATAATATTATAGATATGAAAGGAATAAATATAGGATCACATGGGGATCAATCCATTTGAAATCACTGAGACCATGTTTCTCAATAATTTAGATTTTGATCTTTTTTTTTTTTACTTAATCATTTGGTGAGTAAAAAACTATGGTTAAAAATGTTGTTTATGGTTAATCATAATTTTTTATGGTGACCATTTTGGATTTACTTCGCAGCTGAAAACAAGTTTTGGAGAAATTTCTCTAACCCTGGTAACTTTGCGGATAAAAAAAAAATAATAAAATAAAATATAAAAAAAAATATAATAATGTGCTCTATTATTATTATTATTATTAATTTTTCGTCACCACAAAACATCACCTAAGAAGCGAAGAAATTGGTTAAAAAATCCACGAAAATTTGATTGAGGACGTTTTTCCTCACTTTCATTTACCTCAATTTTTAACTTCATTGATAAAATGCTTCCAAAATTCATACATTGTGCATGAGGTGGTCAGTTATTACACGAGGCCGATTGCTACGACTTCAAGAGGAAGACTGAGGCCGATACTCCGAGATAGCAATATTTGATGCATTATATACATTAATGCATAACTCTAAAACCAATTAATTTACCAAATTTGAGCAGGTATAAACTGTATGAGTTTAATATGTTTTCACTCAGTCTCTTATATTCCGCTTTAAATATTGCAGAAAATGGCTATATGCCACATATAAAAATTCATAATAAAAAACAACAACTTTGTTTTCAAGATTTAAATATTTACAGCCACTAGTGCAATGGCAAAATTATATAAGAAAAAAATGAAAGGGGAATTTCTTATCTTCAATACACTTTTACATCGCTAAAAGTCTCGTTTATGTCAATTTACGTGACTTGTTTCAACTACTTTCCTCACTAGTTAGATGATGTTTTGTGATGGCAAACAATGTAGAGCACATTATTATCAAAATTTTAATTTTAATTTTGTTTTGATACCTTAAAAATTACCAGAGTTAGAGACATTTTCCCAAAATAGCTACGAAGCAAATTTATAATGGCCAGAGGGGGGGGAGGGAAATAAATAAAAAAATAGCTCGCCTGATGGTTTAACCATTATTTCGAACTAACCAAATGATAGGGGATAACTGGTAAAAAATTTATCAAAATAAAAAATGTCGAGCAACAAAATTTATTCAAAATGAGTGATTTCAATTGGATTGACTCGTGGGGGAATATGCAAAAATATAAAATAGTAAAGTGACTTTTAATCTTTTAAATTCTATACACTATGACTTCACGGGTATATATTGTTCTGGTTGCAGCAAAATCCTTAGATTACCTTCTGAGACCAATTTAGGAGTTTTCTATCAAAAGTTAATATATCCACTTCTCAAAAACAAAGATTTTTTCAAAGCATTAATATTCTACACCCAAAAATGATTCAGCTTATTTTAATATTAAATTTTCTCCTGCTAAATAGGTGTTATACATCAACATTTCCAATAAAAAATTGCCTTATTTCCAAAAGATGCCTCTAATATTTTTTTTGTAATAATTTTTCAATAGTGAATATCATAACTTTTGATATAAAACTCCTCAATTGCTTGAATTCAAAACCTTTATTAAATCCTTCAACGCTTCATTTCAATTAGTGAGAAATTAATTCAATCCCAACACTCTACCTATTGATTGCTTGGCTCAGAATCGAAACATACTTATGAATTAAGAAATATGAATATCATACCACCCCACCAATCTAAGATTTAAAAAAATCATACATGGTATATTTTTTAATTCATATATATCAATTATCGCATGAACCTTTCTTTTTGGTACCACTATTCATTGTCGCCCATATGCATTTTGCCTTAGCATTATAAATCAATTGGAAAGTAAATTATGAAGGTGACTCTATGATTGGCTACATATCCCTCATCGATATATCTCTATTACCCAGCGGCACCACCACACTATCTATTCAACACATCTTGTACATTAATCTCTCGAAGCGAATACCTTAAAGCGATAACTCAATGAGCGATGGTGTTGTCCATTTTCAGGGCAACGATTTCATTAGGTTTGTAATGGCATGCGCTCATTTGTCATCATGCATAATGGTAACTCAAAGTGGTCGAAAGTTTTATAAACGAAACGCTAATCAATGAATTGTATTTAGCTGGATTATATTGCATACCTACCACGGTATAAGTAAACGGATCACGAATCATATTAAATTTAAAAAAAAAATTCTCAAATAGTGTGATCAGAAAAAAACAAAATGTATAAAATAGTGGACAAAAAAAGAATTGTATACTTAGTTTTTTGGCTAAAAATATGTTAAATACTTTATTGAACATAAATTAACTGATGGTTAGGATAAAAAACAATATTCCGCATTAATTTTTACAGGTGAAGGAAATAAGAAACCCGTAAAATCTAATCAACTTAAGGAATACATAACTTAAGGAATTCGGTCTTATCCAAATTTATAGGAAACATTACCTCATTAAGCTGAAAGTTAACTAATTAATCAAAAGATAATTTGATTTATAAAGAAATATAATAGAGCCTTTAATATAATTGAAAATTTTAGCCTTTTTTTATGCTCGACTAAACAGTACACAATGCAGTGATAACATTTTATGCGAAAGCTAGGAATGCTTTATTATTGTTTTGACAACTGTATTTGTTTTTTTTGTTTTTTCATACAATGCCCATATTATATCAATAAAGAACCCATCGAAAATTATTTTCAAGCTCTATCTCTAATAAAACCTCTATTACTCGAAATCTCCAGAATATAATTTCTTCAACATATAACTATTTGGAAGCTAAGATTGTATGATTCTTCGTTGCCTTGATATTTTCATTTAATTGTAAACATTATTGTAAAACATTTAAGAAAATTTGCATTTATCGAATTGAATTTTTAAAGTGAAGCTCAGTTTGATTATCTGACTAATCACATATTCGTACGAATGGGTTGAAATTATGGTATCAAAATAAAACGGAATTTAAAAATATTTGAATTTCTTATTCCTCTTGTTGCCCCACTGATTACAAAAATCATTATACCAGATGAAATCGGGTTACCCTGAAGTAACGTTTTTTTCATTCCCTTCCTTGATGACTTCCCTAATGATGCAATCTCACTAAAGAGTTCTTAGAAAGAGGCAGTTGACAATATTTTTTGTTTAAAATTATTAATAATAATCATAATTTTAGGAATACTAATCAGTGTGCTAAGAAGTGTTTATCAAAATGTCAAGCCGGAAAAATGTAAAATGTATGACACTATAACATAAGTAAGTGTATCGCATTTCGTCTATTAGAAGAATTATTGTAAAATTATAAAAAAAATAAAATAAAATAAATAATCTGAAAAGGGACTATTGCAGCAATTGTAATAATATCTAAATTGACAAAATAAACATGAATTAAAGATGGAAATGTTTTCAATAAAATTTCGTATTAGGCTCTTGGGATGTCAATATGTTAGTTTTTTCCTTTAAGCACTTTCTATTCGATAACACCGGTCAGCAACTAAAAAATTGAATAGGATTCTTATACTTTTTCTAATAGATTATAATTTACTAGCATTGAGAAAAATTGACATCACGTTTCATTTAGCCTGAAAAGCTCTATGAAAAGCAGGTAAAAGTGACCTGGGTGCTAAATGCCTGCCGACTTAAATATATGCATACCATCAAAGGAAATTCACATCACCCAAGTTTCAGATCTCAAGTATCCCATAACTATCCCAAATATTCTTGAAACGCTGTTATTTTACCTTACATTTTTACTTCGTTGTACGAAATAAAGGAAGTATTGTAATACCGAAAATTTTCGATTTTCAGATTTCAAAGGAAATATATATTTTGACCATCCCTGAATCCATTTTGACTTGTTTCGCCGTAACGTTTGTACGTACGTACGTGATAAGTAACTTAAAAGCGGTTAGCCATAAAAAGTTAAACTTTTGTATTTAGGATTGCTGTAACATCTAGTTGTGGATCTCTCTTTGTGGTTCTACATGATTACCGGAAGTGGTACTTTACTTGAAGGTTATTATTGATTTTCATAAAAAATTAGATTAAAATATAATGCAGAACTTCTCAAATTTGGTAAATAGAACTAGATTTTGGTTAAAATTGGTGAGCCAAAAGGGTACTTTACTTGAAGGTCATATTAGCCTTTCATAAAAAATTATATTAAAATATAATGTAAAACATCTCAAATTTGGTAAATAGAACTAGATTTTGGTTAAAATTAGTGAGCCGAAAAGAGTACTTTACTTTAAGGTCATAATAAACTTACATAAAAAAATATATTAAAATTAAATACAGAAACCATATGATTTGGTAATAAAGGTTACAAACGCGATTTTTTTTTTCAGTCCTATTAAACATTTTTATAACTTCTTTAAGTGTTAAAATTGAGTGTAAAATACTGATTTTCCTCTCCATTTGTGAGATGAACAAGTCTGCACCAGGAGAAAAAGATATAAGCTAAGTGGGTTCTTCCGCTAAAAATGTCGAACCCGTCGATTTCAGTGACATTAACAATTCTAATGTTGTTACGGAACAAGAAGAAATCTCTTAGAAACTAGTTACTTAGTGAAAGAAAACGACATTTAATAACGGAATTAGACCTCCAGAAAGAAGAGTATGTGTGTGTGTCAATAGATAATAATCGCGACGCCGAGTGTCGTTTTTGAGATACATCTTCGAAAACTACTTCGAAAAATTCAGGATCACTTTTTGAGCCACCTATTTATCGTTTAATAGGCATACAAGGAAGTCGTGTTGTCCACATCAGATATTTTTGTTAATGTCCACTGTTGTTTTTAATCAGAATGTTTCAACTTGAATACAAAATTAATATTTTTGCTCATCACTATTGTACACCACCAGTAAACCATACAAATTATACATTCAAAAACTTTTAATATATAATTTAAGAGGACCACTACACTCAAAAATAAAAAAAATATAATCAATTTTTTTGTTTATATCTTGAAAAGTTATTGAGTATTTTTTGAAAATATTGATATATACATTACAAAGTTTATAGAAACCGAAAATGACAACAACAAAAATTTAAATTTAAGTAAAATCGACCTTGTGCGGTCATTGTCCAAGCGAAATTAATTTTCAGGAAGAAAGCAACAGCAACTCATATTTATTTTGTATTATCGTTATTATTTTTTTTTTATTAACTTCTGATTTAATTAAAATATCTCTAATTTAATACCCTCCAGCTCTGTTTTTAAAAATTCGAAAATAATAATTACTTTTTAAACATATTTTGGAAGCCTGGTTGAAAATTAATGATTCATTTAAATTAAATGAAGACTAATTAACTGTGATATAAAACTTCTTTAATTTTTAACAAGTTTCACTAAGAAAATATTCCAACACTTCCAATTACATGGTCTTGAAAAAAATTGTAAACGCAACTGAATATTTTCGTTTTAGAAAAGTATTCAGACTGTTTTCATTTAAATAGCTGTTTCATGCTGTTCAAGATTCAAGAATCGATCTTTACTTCAACAATTTATCAAGCAACAATGGAGAAGGAATACCTGAAAATAAAAACGCCAATTCCTAAAAGTTATGTTTTTTATTACTTATGTACATCTATTTCGAAAACTAGGAAGCCAAATGGAATGCAATTTTTTTATCTGCTTATAACATTTATTTCGTTATTTCAAGCATTTTGTGAAACTATAGGAGCAATAGAACCGGAGAAAACAAATTCTAAATTTAGAAAAATTTAGGAAATAAAAAATTTCCAATTGACTGCTTTTATTTGGAAAACTGCTAAAATCCTCTAATCCTATAACACTATCACTTATAGAAGAAATGAGGAATGAGACGGAACCAACAGAATGTCTTTATCTCTTATAGTTCTTGAGAAAAAGGCACATAAAAAACTGCCTTTTCAACCCATCCATCTTAAATAGAAATCCCCTTAAATGGGTTACATAAAATACAGAAAATTTAGTAACATTATCTTATAAAAAAATATCTCTTATATAGCTCAATTCCATAGTATTCATTTAACCACTAATAATTATCGAAGTCACATATTTGATGGATTGTTGGTTTGTATCATCTGCTGTTCGTAATTAAATCTCGATCATTGCCTCCACTGCTTGACAGTTATTAATATAGGCATTGGCGTACGCAGGGGGAAAGGGTAACAGATGGGAGGGATATCAGGAGGATATACCCCCTCAATTTCTCCGAAATTTATGAAAAAATACTATTTTTAACAACCACCATCATAAATTTGTATTTTTTGTATTTTTAATAGTAATGCTTGATTCAATTTTCAGGCTTATCCTTTAAACTTACACCCAATTTGGCAATTATAGGCACTTACTTGCCTTCTTCTTATCAAATCCCCCCGAAAAAAAATTCTGCGTACACGTACGATTATAGGGTCATATATCGATATAAATTAGATTTTAATGATTCCTTAATAACGAAATTTTATTTCACACCAAATTAATATAAATCAGCCTAATTATTTTATTTGTTAGTCTATTGGTAATATCATTGAATATATTAATTTCATAAATAACTGTAAATGAATTATTATATCATAAAAATACAGTAAATCGGACGTTTTAGAAATATTGGGTACACTTAAGACTGGTGGCGTACGCAGTGGGTATCAGAAGGATATCTCTCCCTCACATATGTACACTCAAGTGATTACTTGTCTCCTGATTAAACCTGCGAAATAAAATTTAAATCCACCCCGATAAAAAATTCAGCTCAAGACCATTGCATAACGTTTCCAAAAATCAATCAAGAGAAAATTACTGCGTGGTTTCCGATAACAGTTTCTCGACCTCAGAAATGTTGCGGTTTGCCACAGAACCCTAGACTTCAGCCTTTTCCTAAACCTAGAAAAAAAGTAACCTTGTGTAGCAAAATTTATATCCATGCTTTCGTTTATGAACAGATTCTTAGCTGTAGTGAAAACTATTATCACCCTTTTATTATTTTTTTTATTATATATTTCTTATACCATCATCTATATTATTTATTTTTCACAGTATCAGTTAAATAACCAAACCGTATATTTTTTTAATCTGGCGTGATGCTAATCATTTATTTCCATTCTTTTTCTTCCTTAGAAAATTCAAAGTAAAATGAGGATGAAACATGCTATAAGCCCATGGAGGTTATTAAATTATCGCTCATCTTAATTAAATTTTTTTTTGTGAACAAACACAACTTTCCTTAATATATCTTTATTTTTATAATATTAACATTATTGATAACTAATATTTATTATTTAAAAAATTTAGTTTTGAAATGTGAAACTTCCGAAAATTAGTAGAAATTATACAATATCACTCTTCATAAATACATTCCCATCTCCCTTTAAATTATATATCTTTGGTTCAATGCCTGCAATATTTTGCCATTTCTTGGTTTTGATGCAATTCAACATGTGGTTTTCTATTCTCTTCGCAATGCCGAAAATTCTCAACTGAATATGTGACGCCACCAATTAAAACTACGAAATATGACCAATTTAATTAAGGAATTATCTGCCTTACTTCTCCAGCTATAATTCGAACCCAATGTTCCCAGTTCCACAATTTTTTAGAAATGCCACTGGCATTGCATCGACGATAGAACCTGAGAGTACTTATAAATAATCTTCCTTGATCGTATAAAAATCTATGATTATCTATAATTTTGTCAAACATTAATCATCCAGTCGCTAACGTCCAACCGTCAAATGTAGGACTTCCAACTAAACATAGATTCTGTGCATGGGCTGCAAGAAATCCTGACGTATGCTTGTATGATGTACTGACCCTAATTTTGAAAAGACAGATTTCCTTGCCGAGCCATATATAAAGCTGCCGCAGACAACTTTTGATAAGATCAGCGCCAGATATATTGTCCCTAGTTTGTCTGTCGGAATCCTGAAATGTATTGCCTAATTTTTGGTAGTAGCTTCATCCTGTTAGAACATTTCATATTGAGCCGGCTTATTTCATTTTGAATTAACAGTATCGATCAGAAATGTAAATTGGAATTAATAGTTTTGCCTATTTTTATTGTATATTAACATTTTTTTCATAAATAATTTAAAAAAGGTTTCAACTTGCAATCGAGGTACCAAGAGACTTCATAGGAGACTCCTTTACTAGACGATGATAGGAAAACTACTACATTTGGATTTCTTGGAACGAGCAGAAAATTTGGAGATTATCTAAATTTTATTAGAAAATTGCAATGCAAATCTGAAGAGTAAGAGAGATATTAAATGCAATCTCAATATATATTAATTAATATTTACTTCACAGTCCTTAAATATACATCTGGTTGTACTAAAATCAAAATGAACACTTCAGCATACATTTCAACCACATACGGTAGTATTTTAATGTATACATTCACTACGATGGCCAGGGTCCGGATCCAGAGGGGGCAAAGGGGCACTTATTCCGGATTGTAGAATTTTTAAGGGCGACAAATTTCGAGCGAAAGGTTAAGTAAAAAAAAAAAAAAAAAATTGTTTCTGCTTTTTGATTGTTTTGACCTAAATTTACTCAATAAAATGAGCTAGTATCGTGAGATAATAATTGTTATTTAGAAATACTATTATAAAACTGTTGACTTATATTGGACAGGGGATGGAGGACGGATGAAAGAAGGGGTGGCAAAATTCAGTTTGTCCCCCTGACATCTAGCACGAGTAAAATTGGAGACTTTCTTTAGATATTACAGCGTAAATTAGATATGGTTAAACCTGTATAATTAGATAGTGCAAGATTGTTAATGCATATGTATCCAACTATTCTTGTATTAATGTACATAAATCACAGATATTTTTTTCTTCCAAATATTCTTTAACTGTTCTTTTGTACTTTATTATGAAATGGGACCGTGGGCCTAGTATAAAAGTACAAGAGGTAAAAATACTAGTAGGAAAGATTTGTTTTAAGAGGTTTCAAGGTGCTTATCGTCTTTAGGTAATAATAATTTTATTTGACGTTTTTTTTTTTAATTTACTATTTTTAATACAACTATTTTAAATGCTATCGTATTTTATCTTTTACAGTGTTAGTAATATGCTAACGTATACTTTTGTACTTTATTATGAAAGAGAGGGTGTCTATAAAGTAAAGTACATCTGATGGAATACCTGTTAAATTGTTAAAATTATGTCTCCCCGAAATCCTTCCAGTTCTTCTCTTCATTTATAATTTCTCCCTCCAAAACTCAGAATTTCCTACCTCGTAGAAAAAAGCCTTAGTCCACCCTATTAACAAAATCTTCAATCCTAAATCTCCTAAAGACTATTGCCCAATTTCCATCCTCTCTAACCTTTCCAAACCCCTACAAAGAATGGTTCAATCACAAATATCAAACTTCCTTGAGAAGTCCAAACTACTTGATCCTCTCCAATCTGCTGGCTTCTGTCCCAGTTTCTCCACACCATCCGCTATAGTCAAAATCACCACTGGCATATAGTACATACCGCTATAGACGAAAACAAATTAACTGTATTAATACTCCTTGACTTCTCTAAAGCTTTTGATTCCCTGGATCATTCTATCCTTTTTGCCAAATTAAAATCACTATCCTTTTCCAACAGCCCTACCAGTGGTTTAAATCTTTTCTTTCCGATCGGACTCAAGCAGTTACCATTCCTAATCAACCACCATCGTCCTTCCTTACCTTGTCCTCAGGAGTAGCCCAAGGTTCGAGTATTTCTCCACTGCTTTTCAATACCTATATCAATGATCTTCCTAATTTAATCCACCCATGTTCCCACCACTTATACGCCGACAACTTCCAAATCTATTTATTCTTTCCTCCTTCTGAACTAATAGTAGTGTTTGCCAGTATTCAGGAAGGCCTAGATAGAATCAGTGCCTGGGCAAACCTCAGATTAAGATTAAACGCAATGAAAACTCAGGCCATTGTCATAGGTTCCAATTCCCTCCTCAGATCCAATGACACCTTTCCTACTTTAATCCTAAATGATCACCCGATCACGTTCAGCTCTTCAATTAAAAACTTGAGTATTACTATCGACCAAACCCTTTTCTGGAATATTACATCGCCCAAATTTCCCGACGGTCAATAGATACCCTTAAATTATTTCATCGTTTTCGACATCTTCTTCCACAACCTTCCCGCAAACTCCTCTTTTGTCTTTCCCCACTTTGACTATGAGTGTGTGGTATACGGGGGCCTCTCGAATGTGCTCGAGGACAGATTGAAGCGGATTATGAACTGCTTTTTAAGATTTGTCTTCGGCATCTCGAGACGAGCTCATGTGTCCCATCTTTAAAACGATGCTCTCTAATTGCGAAATTTCAATTCAGGATTAACATCTGGATCAGAAGTAAGTAATAGTTTTTAATGTACAAACTTCAACTTTGCTAAGCAACTCATTATTTTTGTATTTTTCATTATCTCTCTTTTTCTTTTCTGTTTTTTCTCTTTTTTTTTTTGTTTGTTCAAATTAATTAAAGAACTAATTTTATTTGCTTAATTATTTTACTGAAAATATTGTAAAAATTAACTGATCTGTATTTTGTAGTCTTAAGGCCAGATATTATTTCTGTTCAACCATGTTATTCTTAAGGGACCTAGTCCCAGAATAAAGTTCCTTTATCTATATATCTATCTACAAGATGTTATACAGTTATTATATATTGTTAAAACATTGTTATGATGTTTAAATACGATAACATTCAAAATAGTTATATTAAAAAACATTAAATAAAAAAAATGAATAAAATTATTATTATCTAATGACGATATGTTGTGACCTCTCAACACTAACCTTTCCACTTGCACTTCTCTCGCTTGTACTTATACTTTATTAAGAAAATGCTATAGTATAACAGTATTACAAAAGTATACCCAATCTGATAAAAATGAAATAAAAGTGCCTCGTTAATTAATTAAACTAACTTCAAACACTTACTTGTTGAACCTATTAGGAAGCATTCTAAATTTGTAAAAAAAAAATATTTAATAAAAAATAAAAAAAGCGCAAACGGCGAGCTAATCTAATGAAGTTGAGTACCCACTCATGGATTACCCAATCCATCTTGCAAAGAATATCATACGAAATATTTCCATTAAATAATTTTAGTTTAATATAATTACTTTATTACTTTATAATATAATTTACTTTAATTATACCTGACGTGAATATAAGCGAGAGTTTAGAGTGCACTGTAAATCAAAGACTCTAATTAGAAAAAATTATTACACCTATCCAATATTTAAAAAAATAACTGATGTGGTTATCCCATGACTTCCTTGTACGCCTATTAAACTATAAATTGGTGGCTCAAAAAGTGATCCTGAATTTTGTTACTAGTTTCCGAAGATTGCAGTATCTCAACCATGACGCTCGGTGTCGGGACATTCCTCTATTGAAACACACACACACACAAGCTCTTGTCTCTGAAGGTTTCATTCCGGTATTATATGTCGTTTTCTTAAAAGTCCTTCGTTAGAGTGGAAAAAAAAATCGCGTTTGTAATCTTTATTACCGAACCATATGATTTCTGTATTTAATTTTAATATAATTTTTCATATAAGTTTATTATGACCTTCAAGTAAAGTACCCTTATCGGCTCACCAATTTTAACCAAAATCCAGTAGATACATTCATGTCGATATAAAAGACCTATTTACCAAATTTGAGATGTTTTACACTTTATTTTAATATAGTTTTTGATGAAAGTCTGATAAGACATCCAAGTAAAGTAATACTTTCGAATTTCCAATTTTCACCAAAATTTATTATGTTATTTATATTAATATTTAAATTTTATGTACCAAATTTGAGAAGTTTTGCGTTATACGAGTTTTTTAATATACTTTTTTATGAAAATCAATAATGACCTTAAAGTAAAGTACCACTTTCGGTAATCTTGTACTGACCAAAAAAGGAGGTTCACTTGAATATTGAATGAAATGAAGGTTCACATGAAAATGAATATTTCCGTTGATGCTTCCTTTACAGCGTACAAGGAAGTAATAAAAGGTAAATCGATAATATGTAGATAAAATATTATAATAATTAGTACATATAGCCAAGAATTTGGGATTTCTTCTAGAAAATTTATTTATTTAGAAGATACTCAACGAGACAGTTGACAATTACTCAATTTTCCCATACCGCAGTGCCATCAATTGACATCCTGAAACGGCGAGGACATGGGTTTGCCGACCGGATAGTGTGGTTCGAATTGATTCGATGAACCATTAGACCAAGAGGGACCAATAAGTGTGAAGACAGTCCTGATGCGGGTGCCCACATCGGGTCCGACTTGTCACATGTCACTCTCACTATATAGGCGGCGATATTACTCACTCTACACTCAATTTACGATCTGTAGGAAAATAATTGTTTGAAAATAGAAACAGTTACATTTAAAATATTATAAATTCATAAATTTCAAAAAAGCAATACCTTGGCAATACCTCGACCAAATACATACCAAGAACATGCATACAAATCTTACAAAGTGAGATTATAAAAGTTCGCAGCTACTACCCACAGGAAAAAGTGAAGGTTTAAAAGAAGTAGTACAATAAATATAATTCGCTAGTAGTACTTTAACCAAAGCTAGAGAGAGGTAAGGAATAAAAATAAATAAATATATTTTACTGGATACACGGTGAATACATAATGGTATTATCCAATTTAAATAACCAGCCTCATCATTCTTTTTAATACCATGTATAATTTGTTGGTGAAAATAAGCCCAAATACAAATTCAAAATCGTAAGTAGAAAGCATAAAATTATAAAAAACTTGGAATACAGCTCAACGAAAAAAACAAGTTAAAATAGAATGAACCAGGTGGCGAAATTTACTCCTGAATGGTATACAGAAAAATATCGTAAAGTAATAATAAAGAAAATTAAATACCAACGAAAATACGTATCAAATAAATATTAATAACAATTAAAATTGTTAGTGAAAATAAATGCAGGAGGGACGAATTCATTTCACATGACCTCTCTGTTCACGCCATCTGATCGATCATAACCTCATTCAAAATAACATAGCCGTTACAATATTGTAAGCAGCCTTCACACATTCGCCTACCATCGTATTTCCTTAAAGCTACGTGTCCACTTGAATTTTTTCCACTCTTGAGGGTTGTACTCGCTAGTGGATACTGCTCTGAGGTCTGAAGCAGATGGGTCACTCTCGGAGAGCTATCTCTGCGATTTCTTATTACTGATAAGATTTCACGTACCTTGGCTTAAGAAAGTGGATGGGCTAGCTCAGTGGGACAATCCCATGTGCCCGCGTAGGATTACAACTGTGTTAAATTTTTTATTTTCTTTCTTAACAGCCGTGAATAGACTCTGGTGCCATAAAAACCTCTTGGGACACACCCAACCACTAAATAAAATGGATATCTGATTCCACAATGTGAAAGGGGGAAATCTGGCGGTTGAATGTGGATACTTGCATGAACTATCTCTGTGACCGTTGGTCATGAAGCAGCACTTTTTAATTTAGTACCGAACCAGAGATCCTTTGTAAATGCTAGGTTGTAGTGACACAAGGTTTTTTTTTTAACTTTAAATTATACGTACAATTTTTTAAAAAGAAAAAATACATAAAAATGATTTCAAGATAAAATAACCAAAAAATAAAATAAAGAAGTATATTCCTGCTAAAACAATTTACATAATAAAGATACATTCATCATGCGGTTAAAAAAAACAAAAAACAACTGAGACAGTACTCCATTCACAAGAATGTTGGCGTCGAATGAGATGACATTTATTCAGGCATTATCAAATCCCATTCATATAACATTGACCTGAGATAAACTTTACTTTTACGAGTTTTTTTTTTTTAACTTTTAGTGATTATATGATAAAGATAGCAGATAGCATATACCACGACGACGATCACGGAGAATTTGTTTCAAGATTATTTTTAAGAACGACCGTTGATGATTCTTTTATTATTAGATTTGAACCCTCGTGCAGTGCATAACATGGGTAAGAGTATTTTCTAATTTTAATTTTTCTTAAAAATTTGATAATAATGATAAAATATTATCTTAAAAAATTACAATTCCACTTTGTTCATAATTTTTACTAATATGTTCTCTCGTGCTCAGTTATACAAGTGTTAAAATGATAAATAATTGCTTACCAAATAAACCGAATTTAATGATAATGTGTCGGGATCCATAATCGTTAGGTCATAAAAGTCGTTTAAAAAAATCATATGAAGAAACTATAAAAATTATAAAATAAAGATTTTATATATAAATATAAATATACAATAATTGTTTACCACCTTATTATAGACTACGAAATACATATATTACAATATACTAGACAATTTAAACTTCTGAAACGTTTATTTCTCTTCTTAAATATTAATTTAGTAATTAACAATGTATTATCAAGAGATTTGCCCAGCAGAGAGAGTTGGCCTAATTTATTAAAGTAATTGCATACTAAAAATAAACTTGAATTATAATGAAAACAATCAAACGATCTATTATGAAACTTAATAGCCGTTCTCAGAAACTAAATTATTATGTATACATTTTTTATATTAATAATGATATTATAAATATTTAAGATTTCAAAACTAGTATATTTAAACAAAAAATATTTGTTTCATTGCTCTGACAAACGAAAAGACTGTATTTTAATATTATTCTATCATAGAATCATTTTTATAGGTATGACGAACATTGTCATACAATTATTGAAGATATAATAAAAAAATCTGATAAATACCGATTGTGGTAAGCTCACTGTGTTCTGATAAAATCCTGATAGCAGCAGCAGAACTAACCTGAAAAAAAAATGTTTAGTTTTATTTACTTCCCTTCAAAATTCTAGTTATTGGAATAAATTGGAATCCGTAGGAACATTTAACTGCTAGAAAATTAAATGCTCGAATCCCTCTCTATTCATTAAAAATATCTGATAATACATCCTACACTAATGTATGATTACATTGGTTCTTAATTAGAATATAATATCGTATGATCAAGGAGCTCTGTTATAATTTAAAATAAAAGGAAATTACATATTGAAAATTCTAAAAAGTAGAATTCTGTTATGAATTTAAGACCGCTAGACACATGGGAACAGCGATTTGGCCGGACCGAACACATTAGAAGTGGTCTGCTGAACCGTTGTTACCATGTGTGTAGTGGGGTTTAAACTTCAATCCAACAACCAAGCAGGAAAACTCAACAATCATATCCAACAATAGGATGGTCTAGAACCTTCAGTTATATCTTACGAGTTCCCAATTTAATAACAGACTGTTTGATGCAGTTAATTTTCAATTATAAAATCCGCATTAAAACAAATAACTAAAAATATGCATCTCCTGCCCTAAAAAAAAAAAAAAAAAAAAAAAAAACATGAACGAATACATCAACTGATTCTAGGATTTTCTAGTGATATGCGGGAAACCGCTGGATATGGAGAATTAAAATGGTATAAAAATATATATATAAAACTAGGTGAGGTGAACCTATAACTTTCACTTGGGGCATGCCAAATGGATTCGTCTCGTTACGCTGGCAGGCCGCAACCTGGCAAATCTAATGTAATTGTTGAGAAACAGTAGTCTATGAGCAATGCATTTCAATCCCAGCTGCAAGTCTCAATAAACCATAACTCATAAAATGTTACAAAGGACTGAACAAATTTACAGCAATCCAAGTCCACAGATATAAAAATCTCATTAATTACTAAATATGCAATCTAACTATTAATGTAATTTTATGAGTGGCATTATCATTTTTTTTATCATCTGAATCTTACAAGATTAAACTGTTTTTTGTGTTTTTCTGATCATGAGCATTCGATATTTGAAGAAACCAAATTGGAAGTACATAAACAAATATATATATATATATATATATATATATATATATATATATATATATATATAAATATATAAATATATATATATATTTAAATAGGTATATGGAAGGTAAGCCTTTACTCCTATTACAACTTGCCAGATCTCTTGATAAACGCGATTCCCACAAATGTTTGATATGCCTGAGGTCATTCTGATCCTGAGACCATTCAAGAATGGTTATACCGATCTTAAGTTGCTTGAGGGTCACATTTGTAATAAATAAAAAGAAATTCGCCAATGATAAATTGGATATCTAATAATCTTCAATAAATTCATTAATGAATAATTAGCCTCTTCCCATCTCAGCAGATCATACTGCAGGTCTTCTCATGACCATGGAGTTGACATGAAGATTGCTTCATGAAGAGACCTCATTAGCTACTTGTATAGGTATTTTCAGTGCAACATTATCATGTGAGTATAATTTGAACTTTGGAAACTGGGAAGGCGTAATCGTATACATTTTTTTTTTTGTATTAATTGAAATCTATTGTATAACAAAGTACAGGTTCATGTGATATAAGAATACAAAGTATGATAATAGGTGGTAAAGGAGCTATCCATTGGTAACACTTCCACATAAAATTGAAGCAATAAAAGAATATGAAAACTTGAAAAAATATTATTTCAGTAGCAATATTTGTAATTCATTTTAGAAAGGTGATAAAATTAAAAGAACTAGAATGTCGATATGCCCATGTGCGTTCCCTGCATCACAATTCTGTCAGGAGCTCGACATATTACTGCCTAGAATATTCAAGCAGTCAATAGTACATGGCATTCACAGTTTACACACTACCTTGCAATATCCAATTATAGTTTAGAAAATCATAAACAGCAATTAATTAATTTTTTATTTTTATTTTGTGATAAGAATATTCCGAAAAACTAATCTAAAATAACAAATCGTAGAGATGTAACAGAAAAAACTAAATAGTTAACGCAAAGCACTAAGTAACATTAATTACTGTTATATAGTGCTTTGCGGTTGAGTGGAGGTGTATGCGACACAAATGGGCTTAATTAGGATAAAGTATTTACACTTATTCCTATGATAAATTAAGGTATATTATCGACAATGATTATCAAAAATGTATTTAAAACGTTACTACATGTAAATAATATATTTCTTCAAATATTTTTAACTCCATTAGCAATTCATTAAAAAAAAAAAAGTTGAAACTATATATCAATTCAGAATATGTATTTCCTCTTTTTGCCGTGAAGAATCAGCCAACAAGATAATATTTGGCAACTATAGAATAAGTTTGTTTTAATATCGATAACAAACTACTGTACCAAAATTTTTCAAAGGTTTTTTTTTTTTTTTCAAGAAGACTCAGAGGAGATATTTAATTACCCATTGTTACCTGATGTGTTAGAACAGCACTTCCATAGTTCGATTCAAAAGCAGTTTGAATACGATGTGGAGGTGGTCGACTTACTGTTATTTCTTGGCTGACCAATGTAAACAAAAACGCATAAAGCTATCAAACTCAATATATCACAACAAGAAATTTAATCTAGAGTTATCCAAAGAAATGAGACCATAAATTAAAAATAAATTGGACATCGTCCTTTCTCAATATTTTCTCTATATCAATAAACCGATTTTTATGAATATTTATTAACTCAACACGTATATAATAATATTTATTATTAATAAATAGCAATTTAACACAGGGTTGAAGATTCAATTTAGAACTGCATTGAAATTAAGCAATTTATTTTTATTGATAGGCAACTCAATTAACTTGCGGATTTAAAAATTCCTGAAATTATAAAAAAAAAAAATTCTCTGAAACGGCAGCTTAACCATTGGAGTTTTCCAAGCATGCTAAAAGTAAATTTAAGATTGTAAATAAATATTAAGATTTGTTTTCAAACAGAAAAATCTCATGAAAAACAAAAATACCAATAGTCATTATTGGAACTCTCCGAAATGATAAGGCAAAGCTACATTGGCACAGTTCCTAACGATGTGGTTGTTTGAAAAACTAAGAAATTGTGGAAGCTAAACACCATAACGGCCACTATAAACAGGGCCACAACGAAACCAAACAACACCAAAGCCAAGCCATTCCTATTAGCATAACTTAAAACTACTCCTTTCGATCAGTTTATTATCAGCGATCTTCTTGCTTGACTCCGTATAAACAATATATACTTTGATCTCACTAAAATTAGCATCGCGGAAATCATACGCTTAGCTAACAATTTTTGATGCGTTAATTATTTATTTTTTTTTACTTTTACCTAATTAAAACTGTATTTATAATACAAATAAACATGCTGGGAAAGATAAATATGTGTCATTGACTTGTGGAGAAACGATCCATTGGTGCCACTCCAACGAAAGGTCCAGGGACGGATCTAGAGGTAGTTTTTAGAAGGGGGAGGAATTATCAGGACAGGATCGGAACTAGGATCTTTGCCAGGGAGGCAAATTCGATTTTGCCACCCTTCTTTTCCCCTCCCCTCCTCTAATAAAAGTCAATCGGTTTATAAGATTATTACATTATATATATATATATATATATATATATATATATATATATATATATATATATATATATATATACATATATATATATATATATATATATATATATATATATATATATATACATATAAGGTGTTATTATATATATAAGGTGTTATTATTATATTATATACAAGGTGTTAGATGACCCGGCTGCCGGCTGAATTTCTCTTGAACCGATAAAGTTATAAAAAAAATAAAAAAATACATATTTAATATTTTTCTACCTTGTTTAAAATTTCGACCTGCTTTTGAAAAAAATAAATATTTTTGATCTCTCAGATCCAGTACAACGGCACTGACGATTTAAGTAATCTCTCATCTGCAGTGAATTTTGTGCGGGACTTCCATCAAGCTGCAGTATCACGCTTTGCCGATGCTGCAGAGGAACATCTTTTAGTAAAGTTGGTGATTCTTCTCTCAAGAAATTTAGAAACTAAGCTCCACTTAAATTATTCCGGTAGAAATAAGGACCAATTAATTTGTTTGCGATAAGTCCATACCGTACATTGATGCTGCTAACCACCTGATGAGGAATACGATATTCTGGGATTTTCCTGTGCCACGTTCGAAAATTCCAACGATTCAATAGTCCGTTTGTAATATAATTATCAGTCCATAGGATGTATGGGAGGATGTTTTCTCCAACTACCGCAATCGACATTAGTGCAGGGAACATTAGACGTCTGTCATAATCAGTGTCCCGAAGCCTCTGGACAAGTTGAGAGCGATAGGATTTAAAATTATAAGTTCGGAGTACATCTCTAATTTTGTTCTTTGAAAAACCTAAAACCCTTCCAGTATTTCGGAGAAAATAATTTGGATTTTCCGTAACATACAATAAAATATCCAATTCCTCGTCGAAATTGCGCTGCCGCGGCATGCCGGTTTGTTGGTTGACCCGCAACTGATCCGCAAAAAAAAATTTCTTATAATTAAATTTTAAAAAAAAAATATTTTTTTTATAACGCTATCGGTTTAAGATAAATTCAGTCAGGCCGTCTAAAAAGGACTAATAAAATAATAATTTATTTTGTTTTATATATTATATTATATTATATTGTTGCTATTATATTTCGAAATAAAATAAGATCTCCTGACATTAACATTTCCTGAATTAAGGCTAATACAATCAAAAAGTAAAAGCAAATATTTCTTACTTAATCTAAAAATAAAATTTCACTCGAAAGTTGCCACCCTCCAAATTCTGCCGCCCGGAGCAAGTGACCCCTTTGCCCCACCCTCTAGTTCCAGCCCTGTATCAGGATGACCACAGAATTCGAGATACTCGTAGAGCAGTCCAAGATTAGGTATGCCATACATTTTTGTTTATATTTTATAATGTTATTATTATAAATATTATTTCTTTGAAGCGCCATTTTTAGTTTGCAAGGTATACGTATAAGAGAATATAGGAAGGATGATATGCATAAATATGTGATTGTGTTGCGTTATCTTCTTTCAGGAGGGATTGACAGGATATCTCAGTAATTAATAACGCAATGACTAAGATACAGTTTGAACCAATTTAAAACTATTTTAGCCTTGATTAGGATTCCATTTATACGAGTCCACTTGACCATATAAATAAATTTTGAGAATTTGTCAGGTTTAGAAAGTAATAAAACGACAGAATTATTTTACAGAATTATTATAAATACAAATAATTAAAATTTATATAACAATTATATAATTACATTCGACTATCGATTTCTCACAAGTAGAGCCATGGTTAATTTCTATTCTACCTAATGAATGATAATTTATCACAGTTACTAACTAGTATTGGTTCTACTAGTATATTTTAAACTAGCCGTATTTTATTTTATTTTTGTCAGTGGTTATTTCGGAAGGAAAAATTTCTCCTTTAGCTCTGTGAATCCACATCTCTAGTGTTCTATCTGAGATCTAAAGGACATCTTCCGGGTTAATAATCGAGAATAGATTGGGATGAAAAGTTCCGAACTATTATTATGTGTGTAGGATTAGGTCATTTTAATAGAAGGAAATGTATCTAATTCAGACCAAATTTGCAACGTAAGCTCTTTATGGATTCGTAATAAGAAATATTATGAATTTTTCACTATAGCAATTGACACGGGAGGAACTAGATGTTCTTTAAGAACCTCGAAGCTCAAATTCATAAGCCTGAATAGGTCCGATTATAGTCACGTAATTAATATTATTTAAATAAGCAGATGAGACAATTGTCAAGTAAATGATGACGTAGACATAGTCGACAAACAGTTCCCGGTCTTTTGAGTTTTACAATTACATGAGGATCACACGCGTTAATCGTTTGCAAAGATGGACTCCTAAGCAAAACGTTCTACAAGGTTTGTGTTACAAGACCGAAAAGTTTAAGAGACAATAAATGGGTCTTTACTCTAATTACATAAACGTGCCCTCGGCATAACACGTTGAATCATCGGTTTGTATAATTCATGCAATATCCCGAAATTTAGCACAAAGTTTGCAAATCAAATTTAATGGACACAAATAAATACTTAAATAAATTAAGCAGGAATCATTGGCTATGTAAATACCTTCGAACTTTTTGCATTGATCTGCATATGATTTGAGATTGAACACTTTAAACTAAACAGGAACAAGTTTAGCTAGGGTTTAAGGAGTTAGGAGGCTAATCCAGAACCCAAATAAATCTGCATTTCTGTTTAAACAACTAACCACTATTTTAGGAGTAATTTTAATTCCATAAATATTCACTTACTTAACCGCTTGACTGTTTTTTTTTTTCAAACCATGTTTTGGAAAACAATTCATTCATTCATAATCTTTTGAATATTTTTTTATTTTTTTTTAATTAACTCAAATGAATCTGTACTTTTCTGAGAATAAAAAAATAAAGATTATATTCCGTTTCGAAGATTCTAAATCAAAATATTTAAGTTCCAAAATTGACTTTCTTAAAATTGTTTAGCGAAATTAACTGAATTAAGCGAGATAGGCATGATCTTAATAATTTCAGTTTGCATTGGTTATTTATGGAACAATTGACCAATTAATTATTTTACGTTTTTATATAAGAATTTAAATTAAATTTATAGTGCTGAAGATGATTTAATTTGCCAAAAAGTTGAGAGATTTACAATGAGCTTGAAAGGTTTTAGGCATCTGATGAAGAATATTACGAAAGTTACCTAATTATAATATATCGCACATCTAAAATGAAAGGGGCACAACTGATAAAATGTGTTCTTGTCAGAACGAACATTAGGCAAATGTTAAGTTCAACATAGAAGCCTTCTGTTTCCTCGAGCACATGTTGCTGGTAGATCAACTATTGTATCAATTGGTTTAGCAAGTATTAAAATTTCTGCCGTTAGAAACTTTAGGATTGTGCCTAATGTCTAAAAAGATATTAGCAGTAAGAGGTGCAGCTAACACTGTATTACCTCTTTATTGTCAACAATCAATACTAAAAATGACATTATAAAAAAATTATATGAATGATTCATTGCTTAGAAACTCTTTGATTCCTTCTCCATATGAGAAGACTACCTACCACAAGAACGCTGCAGTTGTGCAGTTACTGCACCACAATAAATATCGCAGGAAAGTGGTACAAGAAGCCAATAACATAAACTGAGATTTCCTATTAGCATCCACCCAATAAATCACCATCGTCATTAGCATAACCGGCGAGCTTTTCAATTCAATGATTCCCGGGACCTTTCCTTGGATCTTACGGGCAACACATCACGTGCGCACTTCCAAAGAACTGCTGGCCTATGACACGATTCTTTGATAAATGACGAAAAATAATGAACATCGAGCCAAACAGATGATGTTATAGACCATGAAGTTATTACCCGCTTCAATAAACTCTAATACTATGTAATTGCATTAGCCTAAGCCTACAAGTTCAATAACCCTTTAGTTTCTTTACTGAGTAGATAAAGATACTAGTCAATTGTGTAAATAGGATGAATTTTCGCAAACACCTATTATTATAAAATTTATCTATTCGATTTATTTTTTTTTTTTTTAATTTATTTTAAGGCCTGTCTTTATTCATTGCACTTTAAGCATAGGAAATCATGTTCTCGGATTCATAAAATACGTTTTGACACTTAGCAGGCCTCTAGTATGTAAATAAAATCAAACACTAAAATATTTTCTCAAAAATTAAAAAAATTCACTGACAATGATCAGTAAATATCACAAAATAATTAGGAAAAGCTCAGATTGGACAGAACTGTGCGCTGGACAGAGAGCGTAATGGCTAGACTAAAACACACTAAATAAACAATTCTCAAAACAGAAAAATAATTTCATAGATATTTCTTGGTACTAGAGAGAAAGAATTAATACTTAAAATCGCTGGTTCAGATACGCATATAGTACCAAATCTTACAAGAGGAGTACACGATGTGTCCGTCGCCGATTTTTAGCAAAATGTTTTGGATGATTTTATATTTAAAAAAACACGACCGTTTTGTCCAATAGGTCCTAGGAGCTGAGAAAAAAAAGTAAAACATACGGAAAATGCTTTATTTTATATCTTCAGTTTAAAAAATTATATCGACAATTTTCCAGTTGTCCAGCTAAAAATTTGTTTTTAGAGTAAGTGTATAGGGAACATATAGATTTTGCACACCAATATAAAAACATCATTCGTGATCCAGAAATAGTCAATTTTAGAGTGATCCAATTTTTTTAAGCGAAATAATTGAATTTTAGAGCGATCTGAAGGGTATATTGATTTATATTAAATGATAACTGTATTTTTTACGGAGTGAGTTATATTAACAATTTTTTTTTTTATCAAAACTGACGTCAGGTTTGGTTTTAGAAATTTGAAAAACACCTAAATTCAAATCTAAAAATAAAAAATTTTGGTCTAAAAATTCTGCTGGGGTCTATCTCTCCTCTTTGAATTTTTTTTAAAGATTAAAATAATCGCTCATAAATCAGGGACCCTTCAAATGATTCAAACCAAAGGAGGTCCTTTAACTACCCGATTTGCTTTAATCGTGATGTTTGTACGTGTTTTAGAACCAACGTTATCCGCAAAAAAACTTCAACTTTGTTTTTATGCGGTAATACCTTTTTTTACAGACTTTCTAATATAATGCGATAATTTTTTACATTTATGAAAAGAAGAAACTTCTCTCTTTTTAACGAGTTCAAGAACGTTGATATCAGGTAAACTGAAGACAAGGTATAGAGCTTAAAACCCGAGCCTAATTTTGTGACTCAAAATTTTGAGCATTCTGGAAATAGATTTTTTAAAAATGTATTTATTGTTTTCGATGTATTTTTCAATATTAATGTTTTTTGATGTGCTGAATCTTAATCTGCCATCATTTTTGGTGTGAAAAAAATCTATAAATTTACTTGATAATTTAAACACTTTTTTAAATACATTTGACCATAAGTCAATGATATTTTAATGTTTATATTTTTCATTTAATTCACTCTACAAAACAAATTTTTAACAGGAAAATGTCGATATCATTTTTTATACTCGAGATATAAAGTTAAGCACTGTCAGCATGTTTTATTTTTTTCTAAGCTCCTAGGGCCCATTGGACAAAACTGTAGGATATGGCGGGTATTTTTTTCAATGCCGAATCACTCAAAACATTTTGATCAAAATCGGTGGGAGTGCAGTCCCCTTGTCAGACATGGGACTAAACTGGTTACTTGTCGTACTAGAAAATCCTCTTGATGGGGTTAAAATGTCAAGATACACAGTGGATTTCTTGGCATATAAATGGCAGTATACCTCCTCATAGTCAGCTTTAATATAATATTATTCGGTTACGTCATTTTTGAATGGGATTTATAATTATGTAATGTCCTCTTTGATACGCAATATGGTTAGTCAGCGACTGTTTGAATAACCTGAAGCCAATCAATGTTGCTTTTGTTAGTAGATACTCTTATTATTGGTTAGTATTTGTAAAATGATTTGTTTTTAGTCCTGGTTTGTTTCTAGCAAACTAATATTAATATAACTTAACATTGGTATATGTTTTGATAGGATAAGTTTTTTATTAATTTTTTTTTTAAATTGAAAAAAGAGCTTATTATTGGTATTTTGACAATACTAGTTACATTCATTTCATCAATTAATTATAATAAATAAAGAGCGAAATGAAATATAAATAAATTAATTGCACTTTAATACTTTCCAAACTACACCTTATACGACAAAGAGATAATATTTATATAAAATATTATAAACAATTTACGTAACATTTACAATAAACTAAAGTTAAATAGTGACCATAAACAATGCTAAATAGATGTTAATGTTATTTATAAATTCAATCAGCAAGAAAGAAATGGTCATTTGTATTGCCATCGTTGATGAACATTGGATATCAATTTAAAAAAATTGAATATTATTCTTTATATATAAATAATAATGTACATAATGTATAATTCAAAATTATATAATACATTCATTATTAATTTTTTCACTTTTAATTTTAAATTTAAATTTAATGCAATATTTTTTTAGCACTTACCAGACGTGCCACTTTGTATCGACGTCGTTTTTTGAAAAATGCAAGAGTGACGACTGTGAGTCGTTCATATTTGGTGCTTACTTCATCAATATTCGATTTTTTCACAATTTCTAATTCTTTATCGATATATCGTGAGCGGGAATCGATATAGGTGATGTTACGTCCCAAAATCAATTGAAACCTAAATTTCGAATTTTTGGCGCTTAAACCTTTTTCAAAAAATGACGTCGATATCATCGATAATTTTCTCAAAAACGGATTTTGATCAAACTCGTTATCTGAATGTACAATTAAATGAAATACGTACAATTAAAAGAAGAATGATTAGTGTTTTTATGTTGTTAAAATCAGTTTTGAAAAATTCAATTGTTTACATATTTTTATGTTGTTAAAATCAGTTTTGAAAAGCTCATTTTTTAAATATTTTTATATTGTTAAGATCAGTTTTGGAAAACTCATTTTTAAATATTTTTATGTTATTATGATCAGTTTTGAAAACTCATTTTTTAAATATTTTTATATTGTTTAATATTTTTTATGTTTTTAGTTTCGAAAAACTCATTTTTAATTTTTTTTAATCATCCTATAACTCTGTAACCATCTTAAACGTTACTTAAAATATAAATATAACCTTATATCTGATTCTATCATGTTCGGATAATGATGTTTTTCATGTTATATTCGATGACCACAGTTATGAAAACGGGAAAGGAGGAATTCATCGCTATAATGAGAGAATGACAATATATAATAGAGAATGATGTCAGAACGTAGAACGCTATATTTTCCGTAAACGGTGGTAAAAAAGCCACACGTATCAAATTAACTGCAATCTAGTTCGTGAAATAAAGCATAAAATATTACACAATATTTTATAGGTATTTAAGTGAAGCATATGCGCCGATCAAAAAATGATGAACATTCCGAAAAGGAAAGAAAGAAAAAATAAATTTAGCTAGGTTCAAAAAAACATTTTTAAAACATCAAGTAAATTTTAATACCTTTTGCTAAAAACTTAATTCAGCTTCATAATTGAATCCATTTCCAGTCTATAGGATCAGTTAAAATATGTATGTAAATTTAAAGCATATATTACATTAAAAAATTGTTTTCGCTCACAACTGACAACCATCAGTCCAATACTGAATTTGTTAAAATTATTCAAAATAATATGTATTTAAAAAATTAATATATCTAACAAAAAATACATCTATTTATCAATCTACCTAATTCCAGTTATACTTCGAAAATATTTGTGTTTGTGTGGATTGACAACATACATGTATACATCTATAAAAAATATAATATATAAATCAAAATATTCATTTACAACATTTATATATGTTTAAGTTACATTTTAACATAGTACGCTTCCGTAAAATTATGTTTTCTTCCATATTTTTGGCACTGAGCTTAAAATAAACACCCTCTGGCGCTGAGCTGCCAAGCTTTTGTCGAAAAAAACCCTCGTTTGGCAGAACTCTTCCATCTTCAACTTTTCTTATTATTTTTTTTAAAATATTTTTTTAAGGGTGTTTCCCCCTCAAGGCTTAGGGTACTCCTAACATTTTCTTTGAGCAGAGGTTGAGAAAATTGGCGGAAAGAACGTCCATCCTTTTAATTTACTTACTTTTTGAACAATCTCTTCATTATAACTAAAGATCAGTTAATCAAAGAAAACTTTTATTCCTAGCAAAGAGATGAGCAGGTGTTTAAAAAATAAAGGTTTGAATTTTGTTTTCTAAAAATTATATTATTTATAAAGAAATAATGATTAAGCGAATTTTCGAGAAATGGCTGTCTGGTTTAGTACATAAAAATGTGTATACTTTGATATTTTTAAAGAATATTTAAAAAGAAAGAAGGTAATTGGTAATTAAAACCTCTTATGTACAGTTAATAATATCTTTTAAGTTACTTTAATGGTAAGGACAACTTGAAGTAAAAAATATTGATTTGAAAGGCCAAAAATGGACTAGATATGTAATTTACCTCAAGCAGAACCGGTGATTACCTCCAATCTTATTTATTTATTTTTTTTTTTTTGAATTGGTGTAAATAATATAAAACAGAAATTCCACTGCGTATAATGACAATCTAAAGAGACCATTATAGCTTTCTTTGATGAGTTATTTAAATGGATTATGTATTTTTTTCTGGTTCCTAATGGAATCCTCACCCAAGAAAAAAATAAAAATATTTCCTCCTTTAAATTATTTTCATTACCAACCAATAGGATGTCAATTGCTTCTTGAACTGAAACCCTGACACAAGAAGCTTAAGCCAGTGCCCGATATTTGTTATTTTTTATTAGTGGAAAATATTTTTAGTTCTGGCATAAATATTTGCCAAGACTAAAACAAAATATCATAGATCAAAAAAAGCTAATAGTAGGAATAATAACAGAAAAAAAAATAATAAGGATATTTATAAATTAAAAAAAAAATATGCTACAATATTATCCTACGTAAGATTCATGGTGCATCTATATGCTTCAGTAAAAATCAAACCATACATATTATAATTTTCAAAAACACAGTAAAATATTATTCATAAATAAATCAATATGAGATATCTTATTTCAAATAAATAAAATTAAAACTTACTCTTCGTCAGTATTCATTCTGAAAATTAAGACCGAAAAATTCGGTTTAACGGAACCATCTGTTAAGACACAAAGTTTTCAAACAACTGAATTGGAAAAGGGGTAGCTTTCTTAGAAACGTAGAAAAAATTGAACAAGGGCATTTTAGATCCCATTGAGAAGATAACGTAATAAAAACGATATGTTTCATTACATAAAATATGCTTTGGGCAATTATTGGTTAATGGTAAAGGTGAAGGTTCAAAAAAGATCGCTGAAGAAGCAGAATCCACCGAAGATCCGTGCCCTCTTAGATCTTCCAACAATCCCGGAATTCATCAAACGGTAGCATATCAAATTTCCGGATTCATTAACATCTCTCACAAACCTCTATAATGTATGGAATTAATATATACAGGTTTGGCAGCAGAAAATGGTGCTATGTACAGTGATAATAAAACTGATTCCCTGAACTCTCTGTTCAAATCATATAATATGGACACATTCAACGTGTCAAAAACAATCAATCGAATCTAAGTATATTACAAGATTTAAAATATAAAAATAGAGCAAGTTTTTATAAAATAATAGGAATTTTTTCACCTTAATTTTTTTTTCGTTCTGTATAATCTAATAATGACCCATAGGAGCATTCTAAAAACAATAAAATTGAAATAATATAAAGTTTGAAGGTGACAAAAAAGACTGGAAAAATATTTTAGTTTGACATTTCAAAATTTTTAAAAACTTGAAATTATATCTAACTATATTTTTTTAATTTTTCAACGAATATTAAAAAGCAAACAAATAATAATACTAGAAAAAAGTAGTCAAAAAATCTCAAAATTCTTCGACAAAACATTAGTAGAAGCATTTCGAGACATATTGAAACAAACGGAAAAAAAAATCGACTTTATAATTTTTAAAATATAATTATTACAAATTTCTCTTAACTTTCAGTTCAAACCATTTCTCGGATTAAAAAAAACAAAACATTTATATCCAATATTGTATCAAACATCCCTGGCTCATTAATCAATTTTATTTATTTTTTAATTTCAAGAAATATATTATTAATATCCTGTAATTTAAATATTTAGTGGTAAAAATCTTTACAAAAGGTGTTTCAAAAACTATTGAACTCAATGAGATGAATACCAGATGAGCTATTTCAAAGAAAATAAAAACATATTGTAGAAATAAAAGTAAAAATTTAAATTTTTAAAATTTTCTTCTAGAATAATATTTGAAGGGCGTTTTAAGAAGTAAGAATCCATTGGTATTTTTAAATATGTGGGTAGATTTAAAAAAAAAAATAAAGTGGAAAATAAAAATTACAGTTATATAAACTGCTATTGAAACTAAAAATGGCATTTGATTAGCATGTACACGGAAGTACTGTCTTGCATCTGGGAAAAAACGGATGACGCGCCTAATGGGTATCTCCAGCTATGAATATTGGCAGATATAACATTGCCACAACATAGATGACCAAGACGAAACGCACTTGTAGATAAGATAGCTTCCATGATGATGAACTCCAGACCTAGGATGCCTTCAATTAGAACAGAGCCTCCGCTGTGGCTATTTCTGTTGGCCACATCTGCTCCGCATAGCATAATCCCTCTACTTGTCAACGGGACCTTCTAGCCCTGTCCGCAACAAGAAATAAAAAATATATATATATATATTTTGCAACCATCATATTTTAATATTTGAGGCTCGGTCGTAAAATATGGCAACTGACAAAATGAAAACTTTTACAATGTTAAAATGTTTTTTAATTACAATGGCTTACCTTCCGCCATCAGGTCTTAATAAAAAAAAAATATTCTTTAAAGAAAACTTATTTCCTAAACGACAACCAGTGGAACCAGCCGAAAGGAATCATTTCTTGCCAAAATCTTTAACTCACAAAAAATACAGATACCCCAGATACGACCGATCGCCTCATTTTTCTTTAAAAAAATATTAAAATATGAAGGTTGCTAAAGTTTAAGCTCCTTTCTACAAAGCCTACTGGAAATTTTTGTATGTGTACTTATTTAGCGTCGTTTTGACTGCCTGGACAATTAGCGACGACTGATCATCTAACATTAAACGAATTAACTTTTTTTCCTAAAGATGACTCGTAATTTTCTGGTTATGAACCATTAATTATTTTACCATACTTTGTATGAATAATGGTCTAACGAATTTTCGATCTATACGATTGAGATGTCGTTGGATAATGGGTGTTTTAAAGCAGTTTTTGGGACAAAATCATAAAAAGCATGGGGCCTAATGTGAATTATTTTTGAATAACACAAAATACAAACAACACAGAAAAATTCTGCTCTCCAATTTCATCCCTATAGTTCACGCTCCGTAACTGTATGGACATAATGGAATGGACACACACAAAAATTGAAAATTTTAAACTCTGGAAAGTGCGATGTGACAGTAACGGAACATATAAATTACTTAAATGTATTTAAAATAATTTATTGCTGAAGGCTGTATTGTTGAGACGGTAATTAATTTATATTCGAACAAATAATACGTAGCATGCTCAACATTTCTATATTTGATCTGTCAGTATGGTTTCAAAATCTCTGGACAGCAAATTGATGCAGTAAATGAAATATATATATATATATATATATATATATATATATATATATATATATATATATATATATATGACTGGGAATCCAGGAGGCGCTAAAGACACACACACACACATACATATATATATATATATATATATATATATATATATATATATATATATATATATATATATATATATATATATATAACTTATGGTCTTCTCGGCACAAAAGACAAAAAAAAGGTAAAGGGTTTGAACAAACACTCTCTAGAGCTGATAAAACACTGACTTTATTTGCCTTCTAAACCTCTATATATAGCATTACTATTGTTTACATTTGTACGTTTAGGATTAACTATTATATTATGCCTCATCGTACCTTAACTCCCCCCCGCCAGTTTTTGAACATTCCTTTCATAAACTTTCATAAATCATACCTCCTACTCCAAAAAAAACAACAGTATAAATAAAAATGCCTTACATCTATACAATCTAAATTTATCTAATATGCTAACTAAGACTAATATATACAAAAACACATCGCTAAAAGTAAAAAAATAAAATACTGATAATACTACTAATAATAAATAAAAAAAAAATACATCTTCTGCACTTAAACTAAACTCTAAACCTGTTCCTAGAAAAGAGGACTTTATCTTTGATGTTAGTGGGCCTCCCCCACTGGAGTTTTTAATTGTTCAATATGGACAGTCCTTTGTTTTCGTGGCTCAGCCACGCTTCGAATCGTGACCAAATTATGTTCCCTTATTAACGTCACCCGGAACGGCCCTTCGTATCGCAAAGGTTCTTTTGTTCGATTAGACCCTATCCCGTCGGTATACAATGGTCCCGATGCGAAGATCGTCCATCCTATCCCTGAGCCCTACATTCTCCCGGGCGACCCTCCTACGTTTCTCGCTGACTATACGTCCGTATGCCTTTTCCATATTTTTGCGAGCCCCATTCGGTTTATCCGTAGCTGCTTTGCGATGCTCTCATCTACCACCGAACCGGCGTCATCTCTCCGTCGGTCTCGTAGTCCAAAGAGGGCCTCGAATGGAGCAAACCCTATCGCCATGTGGATCGAGTGGTAGTATGCTGCAATTGCTCTGGGCATTACCTCGTCCGCGTCTAGGCCCTTGTCGACGTGGAATACCCGTAGGTGATCACCCAATGTGCTGTGGAGGCTCTCTATACTACCCCTGCTTTTAGGGTGGCCCGGAGTGTTCCAATGCCATTTGATTCCTATCGCTTTTGTTTCCGCGCGTATCTGGGCATTATCAAATTCCCGCCCCCCATCCGATGCTATTCTCTCTGGTATTCCATAAAACTGGAACCAGAGACGAAGAGCCTCGATAACCGCATCCGCCGTACGCTCCTGCACCCGATGCGCCATGGCCGTTTTACTAAAAACGTCCACTATTGTCACCCATTTAAAGCCCCGCCATGTGAAGGTGTCGATTTGTAGCTCGCAACGTGGTACGGTCGGCGTTACTGTTTCCTCTTGGCGACTTATAGGTGGGTGTCGGTCATACTTCGTTTGATGGCATATCTCGCATTCCCCGATTACCCTCTCAATAGTCCGCCGCCTACCCTACCAGAAATATCGGCGCTTCAGGGTCGCCAAGGTTTCATTCATTCCCCTATGATTTGTCTTGCCCTGGTGGTGGGCGACCGTTACTTCCGTCTGCCGTGCCGGATCCCGAACGGTTTCCACCATCAGCGTACACCGGATAAATGTCCTATCCGCGCCGATTTTTTCCGTCCGCCATAAATACCGGATTTTCTCCCACACCGTGGCGTTTCCCACGTATAGGTAGTAAGTCCCTCACGGTCTCGATGCATCTTTTAAGGCTCTGCACATTTGTTCTTCTGTTACGCCCGGTGTCGACCAGAATGTGACAATTTTACAACGTCCCAGTGCCGAATAATCCATTTTCATAATTCCGGACGTCCTCGTTTTCCAAATTATTTGCCGCGGTTTATTGTTAATAATTTCCTCTTTCTCTTCTAACTCTGTTGACCGTTCCCCTACTTCGTCATCCTTACCTGACGACTCTTGTTCCTCTTCAGATCCCTGCGCTTCTCGCCCCCCCCCCCCTCTCTCTCCGGTGTCCATTTCCGAACGGAACGTTGCAACGCTCTGGACGGTTCCCCTGCCTCTGGTTCAATTGCACTTACGTGCAAGGCGCGCGATAACCAGTCCGCTACGACGTTGTCTTTTCCCGGTTTGTATACTACTTCCAGGTTATATTGGCTTAATATCTCCTTCCAACGCGTGACCCTGGCCGAGGATTCTTTTAGCTTCCCCACCCATATTAGAGGCCGATGGTCCGTATGGACTTTGAACCTCCTCCCAAAAACGTATGGTCGAAAGTGTTCAACCGCCCACACGATTCCCAATAAATTCCCGCTCAAGGGCACTATATCGTGCTTCCGTATCTGTGAGCCGTCTACTGGCATACGCTATAGGTCGCTCTCCCTTCTTTCCCTCCTGCGACAACACTGACCCCAGTGCATACTCACTCGCGTCCGTGGTGACTGAGAATGGTCTGGCGAAGTCTGGAAACGTGAGGACCGGTTCTCTCTGCAGTTGCAGCATGCATTTCCTAACATTTTCCTCCATCTCGGGGGTGATGCAAACTGTTCGTCCCTTTTTTAACATTCCATTCAGCGGTACTAATTTCTCGGCCATCTCCGGAACGAACCGCCGATAATAATTTAGGGTTCCCAGGAGTCTCCGAATTCCCTTTATATCGTTGGGGACTGCCAGCCTCGCAATCGCCTCCACTTTCCGTATATCCGATCGTACGCCCTCAGCGGATATCGTATGTCCGAGGAAATTTATTTGTCGAACTGCCGAACTCGTTCGAATACGCGCCTTAAATCCTCCACGTGTTGTGCTTCGGTCTTACTGAAAACTAGAAGGTCATCCATATACATCTGGCACATACCTTCGTCTAGACCCCGCAAGAACTCGTCCATGAGTTTCTGGAATGTTATGGGCGCGTTTTTCAACCCAAAAGGCATACGAGTAAACTCATAATGACCCCTTTCAAAGGTGAACGCGGTCTTACCCTGATCCCTGGGGTGCATCTGAATCTGATGGTATCCTGACTTTAAATCGAGCGTACTAAATATGGTTGCGTCTCCCAGCCGGTCTAAAATATCTTCTAGGCGCGGAATTGGATACTTCTCGTCTTGTGTATTCTCGTTCAGTTGCCTGAAGTCTACCACCACTCTATATCGTTCTTTGCTTTCGCCCTCCGTACTTTTCTTTTTCACTGCCCATAAGGGGCTGTTAAATGGCGACGTGCAGTTAACTATAATTCCCTGCCGCTTCAGGTTGTGAAGCTCCTCGCGGATATGTTCTCGTAGTGCTTGCGGATATCTTCGTTCTTTCACGTAGGTGACCCTTTCTACCTTTAACGGAATTTTGTGAAGCGTTTCCCTCGTCATGCTCAGCGATTCTCCCTCGTGAAAGAAAATATCCGAATATTCCGTCATTACGTCGCGCTTCCAGTCCCTCTTTTTCGTAATTACCCCGACACGATTCCCCTCTGTTCGCGCTCCGTTTAACCTTATGCCTCTTCCTCCCTACTCCAATTCTCCAATGTCCCGCGGAACTTTGGATGCTCGCTCCTAGTTTCTCCAGCAGGTCGCAACCGATAATTCCCCCATATTTCCGGGGCATGTCCTCTACGACGTGAACCATAGCAACTCCTCCCTCACCCCTCCCATTTCCTTAGGCCTATCTCCACTTCTCCCTCTACCTTACAAGGGCCGCTTAGCGTTATCAGTTTGCATGTACATGCCCTAACCTCTGGCGTCCTCTTTCCTGTACAAAATGCTTTGATCATATTTCTACCTATTACTGTGCACGAGCTCCCCGTATCCACCAAACATTTGCACCCTCTCACAACCTCAATAATAGGCAACCCTCCATACTCGTTCACTATATTGTTTATTCTGCTGTGGTTGCCTCTCCTCTCACACCATCCTCATTCTTGACTTCGCTCTCTTCTTACCTTTGCTACTCTTCGTCCTTCTCCCCATAGCCTGCTCCTTACTCCCGCTTCTTTCTTGTCCTCTGGTTAGCTCCCCTCCGTCTCCGATGCAGATGTCTCTGATGACCTAGGCGACTCTAAGCTTGGTCTGCTTCTCCGCCACACTCGCTGAGCATTAATTTCCATGGCCTCCCTTCGGTCCGTTTCTCTACGCCGCACATAGGGGAACTATCTTGCTATATGTCCTTCGTTCTGACACTCGAAGCAACGTGTACGTGGGCACTGAGCTACTAAGTGTCCTGTCTTGCCACATCCGTGGCATTTTCTGTCATTTCTTCTCCAATTCCTCCTCTCTAGGTCTTTTCTCCCTCGGTGGTCTCCTCTCTCTCCTGCTGAATTCCGCTTCTCTCTTTGTCCCATTTCTCGACTGGGTCGGTTTCTCTCCCCTTCTGATCTTCGGTAGTGTACTCTATTCCACCCTGGCTCCTGGATCTTCCCATCGTGCTTCCTCATCTCGGGCGCTCGCATCGACCATTTCTTGGGCGCATTCCAAAAATGTTCTCTCTCTTGGTAATCTCTCTTTCTTACCGGTATCCCGGGCTAGCTGAACCTTCAGAATTGTCGATAGGAATGCCATCCTACCTTCCACTTCAGCTGTATTCAGGGTCTCCCTCATTTTTTCCGTTATTTTATTAAACCTTGCTAGCAATGTCCCGGCATATTGTCCATTACTTTGATAGGGTTTTTTCGTCTCCCTAAACATCTGGAGGATATCCTCTTCGGGTGCCCATCTATCTCCGCCGAACGCTTTCTTCAAACGGTCCTACACGACCACCCACGCAGTGTCTTCGTCCGCTTGGATCATGTTCAGTATGCTTCTCTTAATTCGACATACTAAGGCTGCTCGGAGTGCGTCTGCGTCCATGGCATCAACTATCCTGTCACCTCCTTTTAAGAAGTGATTCAACTCCCCTATTTCTCCGTTGAACCTTTCTAAATCGGAGATGGCTTTCCTCAAGTCTTGGGACGTTGCTGTTTTTATTTTCGTTCTTTCCAAAGCATTTGCCTCGGCTGCCGCTAGATTTGCATGGGCCGCTACCAAAGTTTCTGATGGTAGTGGTGGCATCTCTGGGACAATCAATGTGGCTGGACGTAAGATATCTCCGCGCCCGGTCTCTTCATGCATGTTGTCCAGTTAGTGGAGAGAGAAAAAAAATAAAAAGAGAAAAAAGATCAGAAAAAAAAAATTACTTTTCTGTACCTGTTTATCTAAAGGTCCCGGGTTTCGGCACCACTTATGATCTTCTCGGCACAAAAGACAAAAAAAAGGTAAAGGGTTAGAACAAACACTCTCAAGAGCTGATAAAACACTGACTTTATTTGCCTTCTAAGCCTCTATATATAGCATTACTATTGTTTACATTTGTACGTTTAGGATTAACTATTTATTATGCCTCATCGTACCTTAACTCTCCCCCGCCAGTTTTTGAACATTCTTTTCATAAACTTTCATAAATCATACCTCTTACTCCAAAAAAAAACAAACAAAAAAAACAACAGTATAAATAAAAATGCCTTACATCTGTACAATCTAAACTTATCTAATATGCTAACTAAGACTAATATCGTATATACAAAAACACATCGCTAAAAGTATGTGTGTGTGTCTTTAGTACCTCCTGGATTCCCAGTCATATATATATATATATATATATATATATATATATATATATATATATATATATATATATATATATATATTATGAAAGAAAGATTTCAGTTTCTAAAGAATTTTATCGTTTATTTTGTACTTTCCATCAGTTCTACCGTTTTGTCAGCTTCTTACCTCGCTATTTCAAGCAAAAAATTCGAACGACCACGTCAAGTTAAAAAAAAAATACAGCATTTTTAGTTTGAAAAATTACCTAAAGCACAATTACCTAAATTTACGATAAGGGAAAATTTTCTCAAAATAATAATAATAATAATTATAGAATAAATAATAATAATTCAGTAAAATTTCTATTACTGTGTCAAAATCAAATAGCATGAATAATTACTGCGTTTTAGGTAAGGTTTTAGGATCGGTATTCTTGAATCTGCTTAATAGATTATAAGGCGTATTCAATTGTTCTGATTTTTTATTTTTTTTTTATTTCTAGCCCTCCAGAAATTTTATTGTATATACAATAATTGTTCTGAAAAATTGTCTTAAGATAAACTGGTACTGAGATTTATACTTATTTTGGGGGGAGAGTGCTTTATTTTTGTTCTCGAACCTGTCAATGTTGACAACCAGTGAATGAATTAAATTCACAACCTGAAAATGTATTAAATTACCGTAACATTTACAATAATACTACTGGGGAACACTTCCAAGGACGATTTTAATCACTGAGAAAAAATACAAAACAAAATCTTTATTTATTTATTCTATTTCATTTCAGTAAAAAACAAGGAACAAAATATCACACTAATCTTAACGCTCCTACTTAAAATTTCTAAAATCCGGTTAAAAACAACAAAAAATGTCCTGAAAAATAACAAATACTGAAAAAAATAATAACACAAATATTTACAAAAATCGAAAAAAAAATAGGAATTCCTAATAGACTATGCGACTAATAGGACACACATGCGACGGATCACATTAGCACCAAAATCACACACGTAATCTATCTATTTATATTTTTTCTTGCAGTAATATTACAAGGAACAGGGTCAAAACGACAGTAAAGTCTAGGCGGCGATAAAGTTGTCCAAATGGCAATAAATTTCACGTCTAATAAACATTTTGTTTTTCCTTTGAAAACCCCTCGTATCTCTTTATTTTTAATAAAATAAAAACTCTTTTATTCAAAAATAAAATTTAATGAACGTTATCTCAGTAATGTCTGCGTAGCATACTTGATTTCTCGCGCGTGTGATGGACACCTGCCAACCTACGTACGTATAGATTTTATTATAGATACAGAAGTTATTTGATTACTCACTTAATATAACATTCTGTTATCATTTATTTAAACCTTTAATCATTACATTATATTATTTTCAATTTTCAGAAAAGGATATCATTTCTAACTTCTTGGCTGTTATTTTTATTCATAAAATTCGAGGAAACATATCACAGGATACGTAATTGGTCAGATCATAATTTCATGGAACTGTATAGCTAGACTTCTCATAATTTATTCAATCGGAGAAATTCTCTATCTGTATGTACCGATAGCTCTGATTTCAACTATATATAGAAAATATTGTCTAATATGACGTAGTACTCCAATTGAAACATAATTAATTTTATGAGTACTTTATTAGATAACTTGCCGCATGTGGGATAACGGATATTTGACCATGCTCCTGTAATTTTTTTTTTCTTTTTTCAAAAATGTGATACTCGTATGATTCAGTTGTACAATGGTATTAAAAAACCTAGGAGTTTGCCAGATAATAGAAACTATGGGCTATTTTAATTGCCTTTTGCAAATTTACATAATATTAAAAGTAGACAAAATAGCAAACAGAGTTATAAATACAAGTATATAAAGTGCAAGTTGTTATTTCTTTTGTATTTTTTAGTATTTAGTTTAGGTAATATTTATGGATATCAAAAATGTTACATCATTCTTTATACGGTTGGTTGTTCAATTTCTGAAATACGAGGTTTTGATACTTTAAAGTCTATAATCAACTAATTGTATCGTTTATAATTATAATTATAATATTATTTATATGATATAAAATATAATAATTTATAATTTAATAAATAAATTATAATTTATAATTCTATTATAGGGAGAATTTCGTATTTATTTATAATTTAGGTTAGGGATTCTCAGGATTATTGTCACCGCGTACAACTCCAACTTTTCAGATAGTTGAGCGTAACCACTACCTGATCTTATGACATTAGTATTGCAGATTAGTCTTCATAAAAAAAAAAAAAAATTAAAACTGATTTACAAAAGTATATTTACCAAACAAAAAATATATATTGGAGTAAATTTACTTTAAAAAATAAATAATTGAAAATAAAGTTCGAAAATTCAGAATCAAAAGATTATCAATTAATTCCACATAACCCGCGACCTGTGAGATCTCCCTAGATTCTACACCTCCTGTACTAAGGGCGTTTGATTTGCGGAATGCGAGAAATACACCGTCACAAATATTCCATCATTCCTCACTATCAATCACTTTCAGTCTATTTTTAGCATTTATTTTGGCTATCTACGCGGCAAGGGGATACAAAGACCTGGTAGGTTATATATTATATGTTGCTAAAAGATTTAATTTGAGATTTATATTCTCTCGCTGAATACTCACGCCTGTAGAATCATATAAAAACTCTAAAGTAGACCCCGGAACCGTGAGCTCATTGTGAATCTTGAAGTAATTTTCTACAAAGACCTGGTATGTCTCTTATTTTCAAGTAATTATTCTTATTTATGTTTATTTGTCAGATATTTGTTGCTGATGAATTTAATTTAGTAATAGTGCAATTATAATAATCAGTTTTACAATTCTGTAAAAATTGATTTTATTATGCATCGTACTATTATTATTGTTCAATAGATTTTTGTTTTTATATTACTAATAAACTTTAAGTAATTCGAATATGCTTTCTATGTTTCAAATTTAGTAAAACTGCTCATTACTTTACACTCCTGAAAATGCTTTAGTTTCGTGTCCGCACGGTAAATAACTCTAAAGAGTTATACACCTAAGGAATCATCCCTCTAATCTAGCAATGAATCCAAGAAATGAACATTCATGAATGGTTCTCGTATAGGCATGTAAGGGTAAAGCACCAAAAAGTATATGTTTCACATTCTATTACATATGAGACTTCACAGATCAAAGCGCGCTCCCAGGTTTATTTTAAATTGCGCATTCCAACCGATTAATAACATAAACAGAAAGATTCGCATAACAATACTAAAAACTCTGAAAATAAAAGTGTATCCAACAAAGTAAGAAATTCAGATGTTGTGAAGAAATTATCAATATATTCAGTTGGAATCATGTTATTATTTAAAATCAAAGCATTAGTTTTAGGCTTGATGGAACTCAACTTGATTCTTAAGTTCTCTTCAACACTGAGTGATTTCTTCTTTCCAACTGTGACCATATTGAATTATTTTTATTAATTGTAGATCATGTCTCTTCATTTTATAATTGATATATTAAAAAAAAAATTTTCATGAAATTGTTATCTTCATTCAGCGTTTTATTCTTATTTACATACTGTTACTTTTCCATCAGCATTAGTAACATTGAATGTGATGAAAGATATGAGAAAACTGTCATTAGGGAAGTGATTCACTAACGCACTTGATAATTACACGATAGCTGCGGAAGTGATGCATCAAACGTTACCATTCGAAGTAACCGGAAGTTTCACATCTGAATGACAATCAGAATGAAATCGAGGTATACATTAAATTATTAAGCAGTGACGAAATAAGAATGGTTCATCAAGCATCATCCTCCTTAACCTATAGCTGAGGTTGGGTGGAAGTAGTAAACATTGAAATATTGCCATTATGCTAAGCCTAAAATATCTATAACCTCTTTTTATATTTTTACCGTTTATGGTCAATTCTTCTAATCTATATAGTTCATATATTCTTGCATTTTTTCATCCCTATTGATTCTTGCCTTACCATATTTCATCTATTTCCTACCCGTATACTTTATTTAATAATCAAGTTTATGAATTTTGGTATTAAACATTAATTAAGAAATTAAAAAAATCAGCAACATTATTATACGTGTAGAGGTGGACACCCATGGATACTGGCACTATTAGTTTTTGGGAGGGCGAATAGATCGGCATGTGGACCAATATTTCCGCAACCTCAGATGGCTACCGAAGAGGCGGGAGTATCAGGATAAATATTAATTCACCCAGGTGAAATCGAACCCACACCGCTCCGAATCGGGTGATCTATTATTTTTGACTTAAAGCGCTCATCCTCAGCGTGCACGTTATGACGTCAAATATTGACGAAATTCGGGAGGAGAATAAGATTAAGAAGAATTTTCTGAGAGAAAATTGGCTTCTCTAACCTAATTTTACCCAACACCGCTGAAGGTATACAGACCCAATTAGGTTTATTGCAAAAGGGTGGGGGCAAACCAAGCCCGAAGCTCAATTCCTTTGGCTGCCTAAGAAAAGAACAAGTCTAAAATCTCCAAGTTTATTATGTTGGGTTTGGGATAGCTGAAGGGCTTTTACATTTCTTTAATTTTCTTCTTCCTCGTTTATATTACTTTGATATGCCACTTTGTATTATTTGGTCAAGCTCTTTGTAATTGGCGGTTCAAGTACAACAATATTTGTTAATATAATAAACCTAGCATTCATACCATGACTTACAGTATTTTAAATAAAATTAAGATAATCTGTAAATAAAAAATAAAAACAATTAAACAAGATCTATCATAAATTTCATTGAAATATATATTTTTTATTTATATTATACAATTAATGATTATTTCGTAAATGAGTTCAAATGCTATTATGTCAGCTTAAAGAACATTCATGATGTTACTAGTTAAAAATAATTTAAATGCGGTAAAAGATATTTCTCTCATAATATACATCATTTTGAAGGATTAATTTTCTTTCCTAAAATAAAAAATGTAATTCACATAAATTACTGAATATACCAGAGATTAGCCCAAACCGGGCTAGAGAGAATCTTTTCCGCAGGCAGAGTGCTCCATGAATATTTCATTTGGAACAGTAGACACAGCATTTTCCATCTAACTGTCGTCCATTTTATACAATGCTTTGTTTAATTTTCATTAATAATGAATCCTCTGAGTTTTACATTGCTCTTTATAATAAATGGTTCTCCGGAATTCCTAAGGAACCACCTTCCTGTTCGAGAATAGAAAATTTCGTTTGGCTTAATTCTTAGTACTGTGACAAATGATCATCTTGAGGTGCAATATATTTATCATTAATCGCTAATTGTAAATAGCTTTTAAATATTAAAATATTTTATTTTTATTTTCCAATCTACCTACCTATAAGGCAATATGGGTGTTTGCAGGAATGTGGTGTTATGCATTCCTGCTTAACAACACACTGCTGCAAGTAAACCAGGTTACAATTGTCTTAGTAGCTGTGCACACAGCCTGCTCTTCAGTACTTGCCAGTTTGGCCACCATTTTCTTCTTCTTCCCCTCCTGGGTCTTCTGCCCGGCGGTCTCCCTGGCACAATCCTTTCTCTCCTTCCCAAGGAAAAGTATGTTGGATCCACTATAGTCTTCCAACCACACATAAAGTTCTTGAAGTAAGGATAGTTCTTTTTGGTCAGCAGCTGAGGGAGCTCGCTCTCCGCCAGAACATAGAGCTCTGCCTCTCTTACTAGTTCGGCCCTCAGAGCCTCATAGGCAGTACAGACAATATGTTCGGCGGTTTCCGGCACACCACAACTGGGGCATCGAGGATCGATGCTTATTCCATGTTTAAAAAGCTTCGCTCTGAAACCACTATACCCCGTGAGAATCTGCGAGACCCAGTAGTTCAGTATGACCCATGTCGTTTCTAGTCGCGAACCCTCGGTGGGAAATCACTTCTCAAAGATAGCCCCTTTAGTGGTAGTAACCCACCACTGTTTCCAAATGTTCTCTTCCAAAGTTTCTGTTCTCTTCCAATGTTCTGTTCCAAGGATTCTCTTCCAAATGTTAGGGTCAGCTATGATCTTCACTTGGAGATTGAGGATCAATGCCGTCGGGCCTACCTTCCTTATCTTGTGCCGGAAGTAGTTTCCTCACAGACCGAGACCTGCACCACCTCACGAGACACCTTCCTGTATGACCTGGTTATTCGAAGCAGTCATCCGCTGGATGGTCGCCAACCTACTCTTCTGACTCTGGTTCCAGGCTGGAGACGCATACCTCAGGACACCCACAATCACTCCTATATAAATGGTCATTGTTGCTGGATATCAGAGGCCACATAAAGCGCCACCGAATCGTCTGAGTCCATGAAGGGCTAGGGTCACTCTACTTCTCGAATAGTCCAAGTGAGGCATCACATTGAAATTTCTCTCAATCCTAACTCCAAGATAGGTAACTACATCACTCGGACGTATTCTTGATCCTTGTATGACCGTAGTTATAGGGGAAGCCTTATCAGTCGTACCTCTTAAGAGGATGGCCTGAGTCTTGGAATCCGCCATCTTAAATTTATTCCTCTCGCACCATTCTCCTATCGGGTTGGCGCACTGTTCGGCTTCATCTTTCAGTCCAGCTCTGCTATTCGAAGACACTACAACTGCCAGGTAATCCACATAAGCAGTAGCGGGGAACCGCCCCTCACCTAGAAATCCCATCCTCGACATCAGAGCACACTCTCAGCAGAGCATCTGCGGTTCTCCTACCTTTGCCAGATCCGTATTGCCCTGGATATATATATATATATATATATATATATATATATATATATATATATATATATATAACTTGAATCTCTAACAATCCCGATTAGAAAGCACGTATTTTTTACGGTTGTTCAAGTTGATTAGGAGAGGTTTTTCCCCAATTAATGGTATCCACTTTATAGAGGCTGAGCTTTATTCAGGAAGGTTTCCCGTCCCCAGCTACCCCAACTGAGCTACCCCACCTCCTTAAATATACAAAGATAATATAATGGAAATCAAGGGTGTACATTTGAATTAACTAAATATTGAAAATAAAATCACACAGATCATATAAAAAAAATCGAGTTAAAACAGAAAAAAAATTATCTAGATAGAAACGTTGGCGTGTAGAAAATTTTGTGTTTCATTTTGGCATTCCTCCCAACCTTCTTCTTCACTATTATCTCCAAACTTAAAGCTAGCAAGCCCAGTTTTATTAATATTTCATGCGGAATTATAGATAAAATAACTTTTTCATTATAGAAATTACTAAAAAATCACATATTTTGACAGTTTCATCTTTTACCTATTTCAAAATAAAACTGGAAGCGGTCAGTGCATCATTATATTTGAAATGTAGGGATACTGAGATAGTATTTCAAACTTTGATGACAGAATGATGAATAAGAAAGATAATTATCACTCAATATTAAAGGATAATGATAAATCTAAAGTTATTCATCAAGACTATATAAAAAAAATAATTTATGAAAAAAAAAAATAGTTTTTACTAAAGCGGAGTTATTTTCCAACCTGCACTGCTAGAATATCTCGCACAGTAAATGGATAAATATACGAACAAGAACAATCACTGGCATACAAAAGAATAGATACTAAGATCTTCCTTGATATTTACAATATTATTTCTGTTTAAATTTTAAACATAGAATGAATATTCTTTATAAGATTAACTTAAAATTGGATCGATTTTTTCCTCGAGTAACAGTTAACAGAATATTAAGGTCGTGATACAGAGTTTTGAAGTTTTCAGATGTCTCCATTTAGGCATACATTTTTTTTATATTTTACCAACCCAAACTCCAATATAGCCAGTTTCATTTTTCTTATAAAATGCCATCAGCTCCATTTCTTGAGAGTAGCCGAAGTAATATAAGAGTGCTATTAAACTTTTTTCCTACAGCCAGTTTCTCTCTCCTCCTCTCTCCCTCCCTCTAGTCTGGAAGAAGTGGAATAGAAGGAAATCGATAAGGATGATTTCTCAGGTCCTGATTAGATGATGTAATCTTCTTGGGTCTCGGAGAAAAGAATCGATTGCCGTAAGCTAGCTTCGATCGGACTAAAGGGAGGAGTCAACACGTTTCCAACGTAAATACTAATTTTACAGACTTGCCTCATTCTATTAATTTATTTTTTGTCTTCCCTTTTTCGGAAGCACGGTTGATAGAAGCATTGGCAGATTACGCAAATCTGGAACATGTTGCCAATAATCACCAAAAATAGCTTCGCACCGATAAGCTATGTCGACATCTTATGAGCTTGAACTCAGGTACTCCTCTCAAATGCGACCTACTTCTTCGTCTGTAGCTCCTCTGTCCGGTAGTTTACCAGGAACATGTCTATCTCTTCCTATGTAAAAATGGGCAGGACCAACTGCAGTTCTCCACCGACATACAAACGCATTTAACAAGAGCATTTTCCGCTTTTCCTCAGCAGTTTCGTCTCATAATCTATATAGTAATGGAATTCAAAACGATACTCAACCGTCTCCAGCACCTACTACGCACATTTAAAAGTTATATAAACTTCATTCCTAAGCATTTAGAATTTCCTTCTTACCTTTATGACATTCTAGTAGGTTTATTCGGTATGGAATAGGACATACCTTTGCTTTGATTTTAAAGTTATTAAGTAACTAATCAGTTAATAATATTGCTGGTAATTCAAGAAAAAGTAGTAGTTAACTTAGTTACAATTTTTTTTTCAATGGTCTTTTTTTTGTAACATCAGTAACGACTGTTTTTAAATTATTGTTAATGTCTTAATCGCAATGTGCTTCTGTGCCGAGAAATCGTCAAGTTCGATGTCTCTGAAACCACTACCTTTTTTAACCGAGTTCATCTCCGCGCGTTCCTGACATCCCAGCTTTTATAAAATTAATACCAAACCATGCGCGAAACAGATAACCAATGAAAAATAAGCTTTAATAAACAGGCTTTGTATATACCGGAGTTTGTATATACTTGTATTATATAAGTCTGTATATACAGAATCTCCTCTAATATATTTAAAGAGGTGATTATAGACCTCAAGAGTAACAAAAAAGTTTATATGAGCCATGTACCAACTCCACACAGAAAGTAATTCAAGTTTTCCTTTTAATAAGAAGCCATCACTCAAAACCTATTCAAGTTAATTCCAATAGCACCAAAGTAAAGTAGACAAAATTCCCTTTAAGAAATATAGTATGGCTTAACTAAATCCCTTATAAGGAGACTTTCGAGCAGACCAGTAGCGAAAAGTGTTTTGTTTTTTTAAATCACACTTCTAGACAAATCACAACATACTTAAAATAAAAATATCATGAGCAAGAGAATAAATCTGCAACAAACGTTGTTTAAAAAAGGGCAAGGTGGTGTAGAGTCATCTCTGACCTCTTCGAAAATGTATTTTAATAAGGATATTTATATTTTAAGTATGTCCTTATACTTTATTTTTTTAGTGCTGTGATAAATTATTGTATTCTTTTAAATATTTAACCATTATTTATTTTAAATTATCCATATTTATTTTATTTTTAATTTCAGAAACAGTTACATTTCATATTTAATTTCAGAATTGTTTAGGATAATCTACAGATTTTTTTTATTTGTTTTTGTTTTTTGGTAAAGTTTTATTGTGTTTTACAAAGAAGCTATTTATTATATATTTTCGTGTTATTTTACAGACTAGAAACAAAGCGAATGCCATAAATTTAATTTTCACACTTTCACACTTCATTGTTGGAGAAACCTTATTCCACTTTTTGGAAAATCAGGAGCCAATTCTAGACCAATCCCAAAAGAAACCTCGACTTCATTAATAAGAAATTAAAGGTAAAATAAAAATAGAATTTTTACCAGAAGTAGGCTATCTATAGACCATTACGTGACTGAGAAGAACAAGTTAAGTATAATCAAAAAATATCTTTTCGCTATTGGTCTAACCCATACAATGGATTTACTTAAATCGAACTATATTCCTTTAAAGGAATTTTGTATACTTTACGATTGTGCAATTAAAACTTAATTAAATTAAATGGATTTTGAGTGATCGCTTCCTGTTAAAAAAAACGTGACCTACTTCAAAAAATAATTAAATTTCATGTTTTTCTGTGAAGAGTCGGACCATGGTCCTAAATGGATTTTATTGTAACTCTGAAGGTCTACTTACGACTTACAGGGATACCCAATTTAGCTCGTAAAAGGAAACTAATTTTAATTCCATTTTTTTTTTTTAAATATCTCACCTAACGTAAAATATCAGAACGATTCTGTAAGAATGGATATGCTCATTCTTCGCTTTTTGAATGTGCATGAGTGTGTATATATGTATACAAATACAGGCACTCAAAAATATGCATATCCGTACATACACATCTTTCTGAAATACAGATAAGGAATTCAAATTCTCCGATAACCTTTAAATGCATAATTAATCGCCTAACTGAACATTTATTTTAAGAAGAACATTTAAGAACATTTTTTGTTATTTTTTATCTCTGATCCGTAATTAGTTTTTAATATCAAGAACATGCAAAGCTTAAAATATTGTGATTAAATAATAATTAAATATATTAGTAGTGGATTTTGTCTTTAAAAAATAATGGTCCAGGCTGTTTGCATGTTACCGCAACTAAGTTGTTTACTTCTAAGATGTTTCATTTTCATTTCCTTGTTTTAAAATATATATACATCTTTATCGAATGTATTAAATTTTCAAAAATCAATAAACATCGAACAAACTTTTTCGAGTATTTTTTATATTTTCTGCAAACTTTCTACGATTATTGTAGTAGATACTTCATTAGATGTGGAAGAAAAAGAAATGTTGAAACGATTTTTGAGGCAAAATTGTAACTAACAATATATGTGCTGTAGGGTAATATTTTAAATAATTCTAAAAGCATTAATAGCAACATATTTCATTTCTAATTGAAGGTTTTTCTTTCATTTTGAATATGATTGGAGTTTAAGGAAAGGAGCCACAAGTAGGAAAAATTATTATTTTTTGATTAATGAAATGAATGAAACATTTATCTTTATTCTGGGACATTCAGTCCCCTTAGAATAACCAAAATATACAAATTAAAATAATTATGTAAATAAATTATTATGCATGTATATATATATATATACATATTTACATATTTGCTTAGTTATTTATTCTTTGCATGACTTCATAAGATCGATCAGTAGGAAGATGGAGAAATAAATGGCCTTTAAATGAGGTTAGCGAGGAAGCTTGGCGTATGGAGATGGTTAAGAAATTCCAAAACAAGGTAGTACGAATGATAAATGGGATATATTCTATGGAAGGGGATATACAAATTGGTTGGTTGAGATATTATATTAAAGGGGTAGAGAGAAGAACATAGCGTGAGGAGAACAAGGATATATGGTGGGCTTTTGGTTCTTACGGATTGGAATATGAAGGCAACAAGAAGGTAGTAGGATAAAGCCACCCTTGCATACCTCTAAGAGATGTGAGAGTGTCTGGGAACACCAACAATAAATCTTATGAAACAATCCTTTTAACTTTTTAGCATCATTTCTTGCTCATCAGAAATCCCTCCATACATTAAGCATACGCAGTGAAAGAGGGAGGATACTAAAAGATGGGTTCTTCGGCGAAATGAATCACGTATTCTTAGAAGCTGTTTGAGGATTTCGATCGATTTTCGGATGATTCGGGAAATATGGCATACTACAAGTAAGGTATTGATCCAAGATAACTCCAAGATTTTTTATTTAGTTTTGGAACTGAATAGCAATATAATTAAGGATAAGTATTGGATAGTAGGGAAGGACGTTATGGGAGGATTTTGAATCAACGAGAATTGCCCAAGTTTTCGCTGCATTCAGGCTCAACTTATTTTTCAGAAACACTTTAATATTACTACCATAATCCATAAACACCTTAATATGTACTACCGTTATCGTCCTGGAGCTTACGAGACGCCTCGAGCATGTTGGAAGGTTGGAAGGAAATGTGTATTTGCATAATCTACGTACAAATGATATTAATCACAGCGAGGAATAAATTAAAGACCAATAAAAAGTTACACGATCATTTAATTAGCAAAACAACCGAAGCTAGAAAAGTCGTTCAAGATATGCTTTTATTTACCTATGTTATCATTATGTAATGGATCTGACAGGCCTTATCTCCATTATGGAAGATTTTTGTTTCAAAACTCATTGCTCCACTATGAACAATACACATGAAAATTTATCGAAATAATTGAATAAAAATTATACATTTACTGATTTTTCTAGATTAAAGTTATTATTGATGTTCTGAATAATAAATTTAAAAAAAGAAAATTTTAATAACCAGACTAGTCTTCGATTTTCTGAATAAATAACTACATTACCTTACTTAAACATTCAGGACCATCAATAACTCTCGACAAATATTGAAGTGAACCTTACCTGTTATTGTTTCCTGAGGAATACTGAACCAATATTTGACCAATGAATACAGCCAACGCTAGAGTGAAGAAGAGTTTTTTTTTACTGATGTTTACATAAAATAAAAAGAAAAGAATAAGCGGGCCAGGTAATCTTCTAAGCACTCCCATCAGCTCCCTCTCCACAAAAAATGTAAATAAACTTATGATTGATAAATGCATTGGAATTCGGATAGTTTAAGACTTTTGTTTCTTGTATTGCAAATGCAACTACATAATTTTAAAAACATATTTCATAACATTAATTCATTATCGATTTTTTAGCAAAAAGTACATTCTCAATGTGTAATTTATGTTCCGAAGTTAGACAAAGCATTAACAAAAGGATTGAATAAACTAGACCTCTGTGTACGTATGTCTGTCTGTCTATACCTGAAATGATGCAATAAGTTCTAAAAATTAATAGCTTTAACAATTTAATCAAACATAAAATTATACCATTCGATAGGATCCTTTAAGGAAATAAAATATATAATATAATATACAATCCGTAATGGGAAACCCTATTAAGAATAAGTTCGGATCCTTAAACTAGGGGTGACGATTTTTGTGAAAAAACAAACCAAGAACGATAATCGGTTATTTCGGTTATTTTACCTTTAATTATAACAGATAGGTTATAACCAATGAATAAACCGGTTTTGAGAAAAAATGGGAAAATAACCGATTATTTAATATGAAATAACTTCCCATCAAAATATCTTTTGATGGTATCACAAATAACAGCTCCTGGAATTGTTACAAGAACTGGTCATTGGCAAGACCTTTAATTCAAGTAAATTACACATTAATCTTCGAGAAATAACCTAAAAAACCTTTACGGTAGTAAAAAAATAGCCAAAACCCTGAAATTTATGATACTACTTTACATTGCAGCCGCATTATCTATAGCCAGTGACGTAGCTAAGTTAAGTTGCGCCCGAGACAAACTTCAAAATTGCCGTCCCAGGACTGAAACCAGGGGAAGAGAACAAAAGTGCCCTTGTCCCAAGGGAAAAACTAGAGGGTGGCAAATTTGGAGTGAATGTTTATTTTAAAGTTAAGTAAAAAATATTAGTCAGTTGACATCCGCATGATGGTATAGAAGGATCAATCTAATTAAGGATTGATAAATTATTTCCCACTTCTATAATTTATTGAAAACTAGTTTCGAATGTTATACATTCATCTTCAGTTCAAGGTTTAAATGGATTACATCAAACAGAAAAGTTTGTACTGGTTTCTTCTCGCACTGAACTAACAATATTAATAATGTTAGTAATTATTAGTTCAGTACGAGAAGAAACCAGTACAAACTTTTCTGTTTGATACAATCCATTTAAACCTTGAACCGAAGATGAATGTATAGCATTCCTTCTTTTTGATAGTTTTGAACTTAATTTAGTCAATTCTAATTGCTTTGTATTCAATTGTAGAATTAGTGTTTATTAGAATTATTAAAATCATTACTGTTTTAATTAGATATTATTTAAAATTATTAGTGCTGTCAACTTCCGGTGGTTTGGGGAAGGATATCGATACAGTTTATAACAGATAGTGTAAAAAAAACCGGTTACTCAATTCCGAAAAATCAATTACCGGTTATAACCGACAGGATTTCGACATTCCTACTTTAGACTCCTAAGAATAATTTAATAACTTCTGAATAAAAAGAAAAACACTTTTAACCATCAACTTTTAACATCTGCAAGCCACTTATTAAATATGTTTTTTGTACATTTAGTATTATGAAACGCCTGAAAAATGTTCTATCGCCTTTTATAATTTCCAGTCATCACAGGTTTATTAATGTAATCTGAATATATTTATTTTATTCAATATATTCTGAATTTTCTTTTATAATATATTTACTGATGAAAGATACATTGGTTGGATTATCTGTTAATGTTGTTCCTGTTTTGGGGAATTTTTTTTTTTTGTTACTACATAAAGAAAGCTTTTGGTTAAAGCGTTTCTTCAACTTCATATAAATATTAAATGTTAAATTTTTTACCGACCTCTATGAAAGAACACAGCATATTTCTGTAACACTTTTAATGGTATGTTGTAAATTTGTTAGATAATGATAGTACCTCAGTAAAATTTTTGATATTATCTTATTAATTATTTTGGATATTTTTTTTAATATATTTCTTCCAGTATTCCTATTTCTTTTATTAGTATCCCTTACATTTTCTTTGGCAATGTTTCGGGTATTATTGGCAAGGTATTTTTCCCATCTTCAGGACAAATTCCTGTATTGAAGAACCCCAATAATAATTTTTATACAATTCACAATTAACATCTAATTTATATTAGCTTGTGAGTACCTCATATCCGTATCTTAAAAACAATTTTGTAATGTTATAATTCACTCCCTTGATCATGATGATATCCATTAACAATATTAATTCGTCTTTATATTTACACTATTAAACAACTTTATTTTTTTATTATTATTTATTTATTATTTTTTTTTATAATAAGAATTTCACATTCTTGTATCACTTTCATTGTTAAGCTGTCTCTACTTGCTAGGAATTAGACTTTGTTTTAATCTTTATTTATTTATTTGATTCCTGCTGCTGTACGTTTTTAAGTACTACTCAAACCAGCAGAAATGTTGGAAAAGTAAATGTAAGGGAGATTCTATTAAATGGAACAGGAAGACATTTCTCCATAAAATTACCCACAATAAAGTTACATATAATTCTTTCGAAATGAAAAATGTTGAAAAAGTCAATTATTTTCTTAAGGATGAAAGTTAACTTTAGTAATTAATATTTATAACAACACATCGCTTCTTACATTAATTATTAGTGCCAAGTTGCAGCAAGGTAACAACACCAATTTCTATTCAATTATTTTTATTACTCTATCATTATTATTATTATTGTTTTGATTTATTTATATTATTACTTTTCCTTACAGAAGTTTACATTGAACCGTTCTTTAAAACATTGGATTATATGGCATATACTTTTTTTGTCCTTTGTTCGAATAGTGTGCTGAGAGACACGAATCGGACTTCGGTTCGACGAACCGATAGTCCCATGTGTGTAAATCGCTTTAGAATATGTTTTCGAAGTAGAACTCCTGTCAATTGAAATAAAACGATGCTTAAGAACATCGTAAATAACAAACGATACCTTTTTGTTTATTTCAATTTTAAAATTAGAAAAATATTTGTTTTTAAATCTGTAAGATTTTTTTTTAATTAGAAAAAGTTACTGTTGAGGATGAGAAGATACAATTTAGTCCCAGAGAAAAATATTAAATAAGAACCGATAGTAATTTCATTTGGTTCTATTTTTTTAACTTCAATGGTTTCTTTACTTTTCGGCATATCATTACTGAAAAAATATGTTAATGATTTATCTGTTTATACGAAATGTGATATAAATTCTTAATCATATTTTCCCATGACGGGGATTCATTTTAAATACGCTTCACAACCCCTAAAATATGGTATTGAGAGTTTAGTGGATATCTGATATAAATGTATGTAAAAATAAGCACTATAAGCACTAGGCACACATATATTGATCTTCTTTTTTTCCCCCACTACTTATGGGCATTTCTAGCGGCCCTTTTGGATCAATTGAGCTGAAATTCGGTGCGTATTTTTTTTTTCGAGGCAGAAGAATGCCATTGAAGTGGAGTTAAATTTTCTCCAAATCTTTTTTCGCGTTTTTCAAGATTTTACGGACCTCATCACCTGCCCAAATTAAGTTATATTACATGTTTGGAAATGCTTAAGTGAACTGAGTTGGTTTTGAAAAAATGGCTTTTAGAAGTCTCAACTTTTTTCTCCCACCCTCACCATTTTGATATTATATTTTTTTTTATTTTAGCGAATATCCGACCTTAGTGCCGGAGCTGTGCTCTTAACTAATGCCCCTTTAAATATAATATTACTTTATGAATTGATCAAACTGCGCTTCTTTCAATTATTTTTATAAATTTAAAATTATTGTTATTAGTGTGACAGAAGTATATAACTTATTTAATGAAATGCAAATCAACTTTATCATATTGATATTAGCATCGATATTTCGCGTCCGTTATCAGATTTGTTTATTCAGAAGAATGTAGAAACGATTAAAGAAAGAAGAATGTTTGTCAAGCTAATCATATCTAGATGAATGGTTCGTTAATGGATACTGACATCTAAGCTAATGGAATATTTAATCGGTAAATCTCAAACTCATTAAAAATATTCTTTAAGCCGAGCCGACTTAATACAAAGCACCCAAGAGAAGGGATAGCCCGTGAATTAATATAGAGAGATTAGCTTCAGTGAAGGTGAGGTAGCTAGCTGGGAGCTTTGTGGGCGGCAGTTGGTGAATGGGCTCACTGTACTCTCCCGGCTGATACACCTAAATCTATCTTCAATGGTTTGCCAGATGTTCGTCCTAATCTGTCATCCTTTTGGCCACACTCCCTACTTCTTCAGTTTCTTACTTAACATAATTAAAAACTTTCTAAATTTCAAACGATTCTAATATGTATATGAGTTGAGGCAGCAGTAATTATGGTGTGTACATGTGTATTAGCAAGAATAGTACCTTAAAAAAAAAAAAAAGAAGATGGTTCTTGTTGTCTCCACTATAACTTGTTAACTCATTTCTAACTCTAATCTCATAATTTAATTATTTATTTTTTTAAATTTGAATGAATTTTACTCATATCCATCAAACTCATAATTTAAATGTTCAAGATTTTTTTCAATTTGTTATAAATTTTTCCCCGCAATTTTTCGATTATTTACTACCTAACTGGACAGTTGAAAGTCTTAAGGAGGAGACTTAAGCCGAGATTCATAAAAATCGTTAGAGCCGTTTTCGAGAAAGTTGTAAAGATGGATAAAATCGAAGATATAAAGTGGCATTTCAGGCAAATCGATTTTACCGAAAAAGTTGCTTTAACATCTCAGAGATATACCTTGTACCTTAACTACCAAGGAAAGAAAGGAGACAGTCGATAGTTGGAAACAACGCTAGGACAAGGCATCGAACGGAATGAGGACCCACAGTCTAGAACCCATATCCAACGCTGGCTGGATAGGGAACAATGGGAAATTAAGTACTACCTCACCCAGATGCTTACAGATAATGGCTAGATCAGCATACATTTAAGCTGGACAATAGAGCAGAATGTCCAGTGTGCTCAGCAATATAAGAGAGCATGGAACACGTAATTCTTCTGCTATTCTCGCTTTCAGGAAGAGAGGGAAAATTTCAACATCCTTGCGAATTAGAAACGACTGCCGATAACACCGCCAGCCTTCTCTCCCAGATGTGCTGAATGGCGGGTCGACGTCTGGTAGCACAGATCATCAACCAACTGAGGAAGGAAGAGAAGAAAAGGCGAGCCTAATATAGTACAAGGAGGCAGCACACAGCCAGTCTCCCTTCTTGAATTAATGCTTAACGGTGGTTCCATAGAAGGTGGGAAGCAGATGCAATGAGGTAGTTTTAGTGGGTAAGTATCCCACACACGGATAGATACGGGCCTTACCACGTCTTTTAAAGATTTCAACCTATCCGCGTAAAAAAAAGAAGTCTAAGACCACTCTGCGAGACTTGGTTATGATACTTGGTTATGAGACTCCTTATTTTTGGAATTAGGGGGCCTTAAATGTGTATTTCCGATGAAAACTAAGATTCAAAATTTTTCACGATTGCAGTATTTTCCCTTACAATGTATTTCATAAATAGATAATTGGAAGTCAAAACATATTATTAACAAGAAAGGTTATTCATATTCAATTAATAATATTCTACCTACTTATTCTTCCTTTTTTTTTTTTAAACTCCTCGGCAAAACGTCAAAAGAAAAATCTATTAGAAATAGAACAGTTCATTTACACACAAAAACAAACAAAAATGCAAAATTCGCTTGAATTTGGTTTTAAAGTTATCAATTTTACTGTCAACTGATTCATTACAAAAACTATAATTTCTCTTTGTTTTCTTGATTTGGTTTGTACTTGTAAAAGCGATAAGGTGGTCTTCAAAAACAGGAAAAATAACTTTTTTTCACATACATTTTTTGGAATAATGTTATTTTTTTTAAATATTGATTTATAGCTTAAAATGGTGAATATGAATATGAGTACTTATTCCGTTTTGAATTTGATGTTAAGAAATGATTTTAATTTTAATAACTGATTAGAGTTCAATGAAAAGATTTCGAAAGATCATGGCGAGAAGTGAAGCAACAGTCAACAAAAAGTAAACTATTAATTTAAATATATGATTAAAAAAAACTGTAGGAGTTGCTGAAGATCGCTTGTTCTTAAATAACTAGGGGAAGAGGAGATCAAGTCCCAAAGACAGTTGTAATCACTCAGAAAAAATAAAAAACATGATATTTATTTATTTAGTCTTAATTTATTGAGCCTTGTGTATTTAGTGTTTTCCTACAAAGCAGTTGCCTAGATTTATTCTCTATCCGATGTTCATAAATTTTCTATTGATATAACTTCATATTGCAATTGTATTAGTGCCCACAATACTAAACGGTTGAGGATCTAACGAATCAAAACAACAGTAAGAGTTTTATGAGCAGGTAAGAGTTTTATGTTAAATAATATATATGTAATCGTATTAAGAATACTAGTATTTACAAAATTCAGTACTTTATAATTTATGTCGTAGAATTAGTGGGGCCTAAAAAAGTTGATCTGTAAGGTTTTCCTATGCATAAAGATATTGTGGACATTGAAGTTATTGAAAGAGATATTTGAAGTCATTTTTGCTTTAAATAGAACAAAACTGTTTACCTATGATCATAGCTTCACAATCTACAGTCCTCGTCAGTGGAGATGGGGCTATATAAAGTGACCGAGATTAACCATAATCTGACATAAATTCATGCGTACAGATGAATGATTGAGGGAGACAATCTGACTCACTGACTGTGAGTGAGTAAGTTGTACAAGTATTAGTATTGAGATTCGAAATGTAAGGTACTCTCTAAACACGACATTTGCTGCTCTACAATTTTAATTCAAAAGATTTTTACTTTATAACAGCCATATCCCTGGTAAAGACGTTTGAAAGTCACTGCTTAGAATTTTCTTTCAATGTTGATTACAAAGTCGTTTTTCGACCTTCGATTTGGATCATATTTATCGATGGAATTTAAAATGAAATGGTTTCCAACATTTATTTAGGGTCCAATCCAATTGGTCTAATTTTACTTGCCTAATCTAAAATAACAAAACTTTACTTTGTCTTTATTTCTCATATTCTTCAATCTTTCCGAATTTCGCTGCAAAGAAGGCACGTGTAATAAGAAATTAATTACACATTATTAACCAGCAATTCTCGAGATTGATTCGGTAAGGGAATCGTTAACACACATGCCCATGATTCCATAGCCTATTGTGATCTGATGAAGGGCGGAGGGAACAATGCTGGGTACTATTCCAATCAGAGGTGCCATGAATGGAATCACGAATTCCGTCCATTTGTTACTTCATCCTCAATGGTATACAGTCGTGTTCGATGGTGCGTTACCTATCATTAATGCTATTTCAACCTTGCTTTTAAACTCATTGCAATTAATCTTCCTGTGTTTAAGGCATATCTGCAGTTTAGTGGTGAGGTTTTGAATATAACCAAATTATCTGCCATATCTTCGAGAGCATACTGCTTTCCATAACTAAGTTCAAAAGCGAGCGTGATGTTGCCGGAAACTGGTCAGAGAAGGGCCAAGGCCTAGCGGCCCACACCTACATGATAACGGTGGCGTTTTAGCATACCATCTACCACCCAGTCTTCCAAGGTATCGTCTTCTTTCCCGTTTGTCGGTTTTAGAAAACTCTTCAAATCGTTTTGTCTCTTTGAATATGGGCAGTTAGTGACAGTGCGCAGTATTATAAAGAGAACAGCTTAATTTAGAGTAATATATTTATTATAAAATTTAACTGTCCAAATGTCTACAATAGAATAGCCTAACTGTACTTTCATTAGAAAAAATTAACTAATCTCCATTAACGCAATGAAATCATTAAATAAACACTCACCTATCAATGCATTATTACTTCACTTTTAAATATAATTATCGAAATAATCTTAAAATTCATTATGGTCCACAAATAATAGATTTATGCCAAATTATACAAACTATTCATCCTGAGAAAATCAATAAACAAACGTACGATCTACAATAAACTGTTTATAACATAAAATAAATATATTTTCTAAAATACCGATGTTGCTAACCTACAATTTTCTCACACACACATATATATATATATATATATATATATATATATATATATATATATATATATATATATATATATATATATTTAAGATGTATTTTGTAATAATTTTTTCTTATCTTATTAAAATTATCTGTAGTTACCAATTATAACAAACCAATGCGGATACGCGGGATAAAACTGAGTTCAGCTGAAATTTCAAAGATCCAAATTAAACTTTGTTGTCTGAATCGAGGTACTGAAAAAGTGTATGAAGATACCAAAAAGTTTAGACAATGCCAAATAATAGTACGATAATTTCCAACAAAGACTGACATATATTGACATGGACCCTCTGACAGGAGCACTAACTTTTTTCAGAATTGCACTTTATCGGCCCCAACGACTATTGCAGCAGAAGCCAAGATTAAATATCCGCTGCGTGCAGGGGTTTCACGTGCAGGCATTGGCCTCACTAATTTGTACAGAATGGGGAGAAATTATTCTGATGGTTAAGGAATAAGGATAAATGGGGTTTGGAGTCTTGACCCCTTCCCTCGGCGAGCACGTCGATCAAGGGGGCAGAGCCTTCCACCTCCCAGGTCTTTGTGGCAGAATCCTCAGAACAGAAGAACGGTACAGGCCTTTAGCCTATTTGATGTATTCCGGCACTGGAGCTCCTCGCAGATGGTAGCGTTTCTCGCTCGTTGCAGTGAGGTCCCACGGACGATCTGCCGAAGAACGGAGTTCTGGAGTCTTTGTAAGATGGACTTATACATGTGCCAGAGCAGCGGTGCACCGTAGAGTTGAGATGGTTGGGCTTATAATGGCTCCGTAAATTTGCAGTTTCACCCGAAGTGAGAGCTGCGGTGTCGTGAGCAAGTAGTGAAGCCTATGAAACTTCAGTCGGGCCAGCTTGATTCTCTCCCTGACGTGGCTGGAGAAGGCGAGGTGCCTGTCTAAAGTGACGCCAAGGTAGAGAATATGGTTGGAGAGAGGCCGGTCTGCTGCTGTTTCCATCTTGAATGCCTTGGGCAGTGGTTTCTTCCCTTTCTGAAACGACATCATAATGGCGTCCGTCTTCGCCAGATTCACCCTGATGCCGTTCAGTCTGAGGTCTTCTACTATGGCCACTGATTCTGCCTGTGCTTTCTCAAGGGCCCTGCTGGTATTAACGCTGGTGGCGTAGATGTCGATATCGTCCGCATAGGCTGCTACTACTGCACCAGGATGCTGCACCGAACCACTGGTGCCGTAAATACGATGAACAGTATTGGTCCCAGTACAGATCCTTAAGGTACTCCATAGACGGTAATCGTGTGGAGGCGATAGGCATTCGCCGACCGAACGAAAGATCTTCCGCTAAGATGGCATCCAATCAATCGGCATACGGAGACAGGAAACATGAACAATAATAGTTTACAATACTTATTTTATCAATAAAATATTGTAAACTATTAAGATTGTTATATCGCTTGATTGCACAAAAATGTTTTTGGGATTGGGTTTGGGGCACTTCAATTTTTCTTTGAGTAAATTATTTAAGATACAGCTAACTATTCAAAACCTGTATTACAATCGCATACCTACTTATTATCTTAATATTGTCAAATGAATTATATGGTAATTCGTATTGCAGTTACTGTAAACTTACGTAACACAGACATGAAAGTGATTTAGCGTCATGTAATTGGACAATAAACAATAGGGACATTGAAACGGCAACAGGCTCATGTAATTCAAAACCTTTACCGCCGACCAACTTATATTTCACAATTCTAATTATCTTGTAACACACTTTTGAGCTAATAAATGCCCGACTATCAAAATGCACTCAGGATTTATAGTATTGTTCAGCAATTGCCTTTATTTCCAATTAAAAAAATAGTGTAATCGATACTAAAATAAATCAACAGTATTCAATAACAATGAACGAAACTCTCAAACAGCTATTACAGCCGAATTCCCCTCCCCCCCAAAAAAAAAATACGGTCTAATATTATATATCTTATAGTTTTTTTGGACTACGATATATATTATCTTACTTGTAACTTTTCTCAAAAATATATTAATTTTGTAAAAATATTATTTACGATAATGGTCAAGAATGTAACACGTACCGATGAAAGAAAACAATAGCATCATTATTAACTAAAACGTATAGGTAAATAATCTGTTGGGTTTAGCAAGATGAAAAAAATAGCATCAAGTCATGTAGATCCATTATTCCACTGCCTATAATGGGATGGCTGTCCAAATACTTAAAGCTGTTTTCCTTGGACCGGCATACGTGCCCTGAATAGACAGGCCACACAAACATAATACTATTCTGTTCGAGAAAATAAACTCATTTGCAAATAAACAATTGATGAATATTACTTAAAATATTAAGCTATATGATGCCCTGGTACTGCGAATAGGATTAAACCCTTTCGGTTCTTTTTGCGATTGAGCACAGCATAGTTGATTCATTTTTAATGAAGTAATTTAGCCTCACATCTATCACTAACAAATGGTGATAAGTGAATACACGAACTATTCGAACATGGCATAACTGGATTTTTATAGCCTGAGTGGGAACAGCCGAAAAGTGCGCCCCCTTGACAACCAAAGAAGATTCAACCGTAAATCCGACAAATATAGAATGAAGGAATGATAATTTTTATGGGTGCTTCTTTTTAGCTTTCGTGGTTTATATGACGTTAGTGTTTTAGTGACGGTAATATCTGGTCACTTTGGAGTTTCAATGTCGGTTCTATATGGAGAATTTTACCATGTTTAGATTTAGGTGTTATTGTTTTACGTTTGCGTCCTAGGTCTCACTTCTGTAAAAAGGAATCCTGAATTATGAGTTGTGTTAGTCTCTGAAATATATTTTTTCAGTGGCATATTACAAAAGTCATTTATTTTTCCTTAATTACATGTTAAAAGTTTATTGAATTCAGCTTCTTTGCAAATATTGCAGAGGAAACACTGTTTAGTCGGTCGAGCTAGAAGGTAATTTATAAATAAATATTTTTTTTTACATAACATAGTTTAGCTGTAAATAATTTGCCATCTGCAAATTATGTTTGCAATAAGCAAGCCTGCACCCATCAGGTTTATAGTGGTCAACTTAGCAAGCCTCTAGGCCACCGCCTCGGATTCGTGGTGGAACTAAGTGTTTGTGCTAAGGTGTTCATGTTGCAATTCAGTCTATTGTGGAAATTTTTGTAGCATTATGTGGCAGTAGTTAAGACAGTTAGGATGTCCAAGTAATGTGCAAGTCATTTGTCACATAGGTTGGCAATGTAGCCAATAAAGTATGATCATGCTCAGGTATATCTGAAATAAAGATATTGGATAGCAATGGCCCCAGTACACTACTCTGTGGAATTCCTACTTTGATAATATTTAGTTATTCAGATATTTTAGAACTGATAAATCGTTACCTACTTTTACGCTAAAATGCCTTCCTCTCAAGTACGAAAGTAATATCAAGTAGTAAGTAAGAGGAAGCAAAATTTTGAGCTTGGAAAGCAATCCTTCTTGCCAGACTTTATCAAAAGCTTGACTGGCATGGAGGATATTAATTTTTTTACTGGAAATGTAGTATATCAATTTATGGCATTGTTGTATGGTTCAATGATGTTTTATGAAGCCAAACTGAGGATTTGGAACATATCAAGAACATTTAGACGTTGAAAAAGATTTTTTCAAATAATTTGGAAAATGAAGGAAGAAGGCTAATAAGACGATGGGAATTTAGACAGTCTGAAGGTTTGTTAGTTTTTAATATCATAATAACCTCAGAATATTTCGAAACAGCTGGGAAATATGTTATTCTAAAAATAGAGTTGTAGATATTAGTTAAAAAGAGAATTGCTTTGTAAGGTAAAATCTTTAGAATAAAATTTAAAATTAAGTCATAACCCGGCGCTTTGTTATTTGGTAAATTTTGAATAAAATTACGAACTTCGTTTGGATGAATTGCTTTTGGTGGTAGTGTCATCGGTAAGGATATATCAATTTGATGTAATGCAAGTTCATTGATAAGTTGGTCTTCTGATGGCAAGCAAATATTTCAGACCGACGAACAGGTCGCGAAATATGGGTTTTGAGACGCTTGAGAATGCTTTTTGTCGTGTTCTGAAGTGGCTTGCCAGAGGTCCTTAAAATGTTTAGAAATCGTACGAAGACCGAAAATTTCGAAATAAAAATACAACATAATCAACGTTTAATGTTTGATTTAATACTTGATCAAAGACTTTCAGTTTTTCCAATGATGTGCCATGTGTACAAAAGTAAATGTATTTATGTACGATTTACCGAGATTCTGAAAATTACTTTTAACAAGCATTCTGATCAACCAGGAGTTCAAGAAATATTATGTAATTCACAAAAAAAAAGAAGAAGAAAACAAATGGAATTAGCGAATACGAGAAACAGACCACCTAGCAAACTGAGGCCTGCTCAACCGAAGGCCATGAATGGAACGCCTCAAACCTCAGTAGCCGCAGAGTAGTCCTCACAGGGTCAGTATCTAGCGCTCTAATGACACCCTAATCCAGAGGTTTCGGACATTTTATCACTACGTATCACTTCACTTTTCAAATTACTGGACGCATACCCATTATATGATATCAGTATGAAAGATTCATTTTCATGAAATATCTGATGTGAACAACACGTGACTTCCTTGTACGCCTATACTATAAATCGGAGTCTGAAAAAGTGATCTTGAATTTGGAGACCAGTTTCCGAAGATTGCAGAATCTCAAAAACGACACTCGGCATCACAACATCCATCTATTGGCACGCTCACACTAACACACACACACACACACACACACACACACACACACACACACACAAACATACACACAAGCCCTTGTTTCTGGAGGTTTTATTCCCAAGATATTTCTTCGTGTTCCGTGTCAACAATAGAACCGCCAATATCATAAAGTGTTGGAAATCGACATTTTAAGTGGAAGAATCCACTTAATTTATATCTTATTCTCCTGGTGCAGACTTGTTCAGCTCAAACATGGGGAGGAAAACAATTATTTTACACTCCAACAATTATTTTAACGCTTCAAACAATTAATAAAAATGTTTAATTAGATTGGGAAAAAAAATCGCGTTCGTAACCTTTATTGCCGAACCATATGATTTATGTATTTGATTTTAATATATACACAATGTAACAAAACTATATGTAACAGAGATTCAAATAACACCAACAGTTCTGCAAATAAAAGTGTATCCATCAAAACTAAGACATTTCCCAATTCCAGGCATCAATATTTCTCAATTGGAAGCGTGTTGGTTATTTATAATCAGAGCATGAATGTAAGGCTTTTTGGAGGTCAACTTGATTATTACGTCCTCTTCAAGTGATTTCGTCTTTACTACGACAATTTTTTTATTAATTGTAGATTGTATTTATTAATTTTATGAATGATACATTCAACAATAATTTTTAAAAAATGGTTATCCCTTATTGAACGGGCTAAAATGATCATTTTATCCATGACTTTTGCTTGCTTGCTCATGTACCACCTGGAACGTACTTGCTTACCAACAGTGGTAGGCATACCACGGTCTGAAAATCCCTGCCTTAATCGATGACAAGGTATTCTCTTAACGAAACGATATACTGTAAGTATAGCTCAGGGCTGTGCAGAATGCTCCCTTTACTCCAGTCGTAAAAGAAGCCAATAACAACACAACGTAATAAACCATAAATAGAGGTCATTACGAAACAAAGGAAACTAATAGTGTTACGAATTACTTTAAACCAATGCACTTAACCGTCTTTAAATATCCAATAACTTCAAAATAATATTTCACATGATTAATATTGCTTTTCCTCTTTTTGATCTCCCTGCTACCTCAGATAATGGAAGATCGATAGTCAGTGCAGAATTTTTTTTTTCCATTTTACACTTGATTTACAGTGATTTAGAGTTGCATGAGTCCTAAAACTTTGTTTAAAAAAATATTTTCTTTCCTTTTTTTTTCAAGGATCATTAGCTCTCTATTTACTAAGAACTGTTTTCGCTTTAAGATCAATGATAAACTACTGTTGAACTGGAATTATGAACAGTTAGCTAAAAACATTATATCAGGATCAGATTAAACCTTAAATGATATATAAATCAATAAATTATGTTTGAGGTGTTAGTACTTTTTTATTGCTTACATGATCCCAAAGCAAACTGTAATTTTTAACGTTTGGTCGCCAAAATTCACAATAACTACTATACAGAAAATATTTTCATTAGTTATTTAAGAAATTCACGGAAGAGGAAAACATATTAAAATCGTAAATTCCTTATTTTATTGAATATAATTATTTTTTTGAGTTTTTCGATAAAAATTCATGTGTATTTAAAAACTTTAAATACCATTATTAAGATGAAAAACAAATTAAGTAGGTTGGATAGATTTAATTGAATAACCATAAGTTAAAGTAGTTTTTTATTAATATATATATATATATATATATATATATATATATATATATATATTTGTTTTTTTTTTCACCAGCATGGAATAGTACAAGCTTATTTTATTTGATATAAAATTCGTGTCAAAGCGTCTCATTGATGTTTTTTTCAAAATTACTAAATTTAATTGTGTAAAATATTATCTTGTAATAATCAAGGACTTCAAAGGAAAAAATGTTTCTGCCAAAATTGAAATTAAAAGTATTTTGTTGATATATTAAATCAAATATCATTGCTATCAAACAGCCTTAAATTCCTTTAATCGGTGTAATAGATTTGAAGATAGATCAAAATTAATAATCATAGCTTCTGAAAATAATCTGAGCTTCTGTATTCAATAATGAACCTTTTAGTAGACCAAGAAAAAAAAGAATTAACTCCTCCTTAAAATTTTTCAATTATTTTCGTACCGTGTCTATTTCTGTAGTTCAGAGATAATTTGTCATAAAATTTGTAATGTTCTATAAGAGAGTAAAAAGAAATATCAGATCAAACTATATTGCTTGTTGTAGGTAGTGGTCAATCTATACTTGAAGAGTTGCATATTTTATTACCCGTTTAGCTTATTTAAGATACACACAAATAAAATGGACAAATTATTTATTTTAAAACAATTATACTATAATATGGTGGTCTACAAAATAACCTAGGATTCGTTGTAGAGACTATCAGGAATCCCACATGAAAAAAAAATACTACTTAGTTCATAGTTAATTCATAGACCAATACACTTGCTCTGTTCGATCGACAAAAAAAACAACTAGAAAAGGAACCTCCTCTACCTGCAACTTTCCCTGGAAAGTAGTTGACCAAACAATATCAATATCACTCACCTCCCATCCTTATTGCCCCGGGCTATTAACCTATAACTACAGGCTTATAAAATGTTTGAAGAATGCAATCAGATAACATCTTAAACGCTGTTTCATCACACAGCCATTATATCCTTTCACTGCACACAATTTAAATATCTTTATACTATCATGTAGATACTCTTAACACCCTTATTTTTTGAAATGATTCTAAGACTTGATATCGTAAGACATCTTGGTTCGTAATATTTAGGTGTTTTTACAACTAGGTACCATGTATTCATCAATTATCATTCAGCTTATATTTTGTTTCCCCATTCTTTTTAAACGATATTATTTATCAGAATAGGTAGCGATGAGACTTCCAAACAATTTTAATACTTTTATCGGAAAATGGTATTCCTGAATAAGAATAAAAGAATCATTGATCATCATTCAATCATTGATGTTGAATAAATTGCAGTATTTCAATTGGAAAGGTCTTAAATTATTAAATAAACCATTAACCACCTATATTTTATGGGGAAATTTTCGATTCTGTTTAGCATATATTTATTTAGCTCTGAAATGTCGTGGTGAAAATTGGTATATTTGGTAAAGTATTTAAAAAATTTAGAATAAAGTAGTATCATACCTTCTTAGAAGGGAGGAATCGTGTTAAAAATCATAAATCAAGTCCTCATGCATAAGCACGTTTCAAGGTCCGTACTGGCCGTTTTTAACATTTTTATAATGGCGTGTGTTTGTGAGTGTGTTAGATGGACGCCAATAGGCGTTGCGACGCCGGGTGTCGTTTTTAATATACTGCTATCTTCGGAAACTAATAACCAAATTCAGGATCACTTTTTGAGCCACCGATTTAAAGATTAATATGCGTACAAGAAAGTCATGCGATGAAAGCATCAGATATTTTATTTATAATGCTTTGATTTCTATTATCGACAAGAATCGACAACTGATTTTCATCTGTGCTATAATTGACCAATATCTGTTACAATAATACAATAATTACTGAATTAAGAATATATAGCATACCATATATACATAAATGTTCTTATTACTAATTTTTCAGAAATGTTATGACTATACAGTTAATAATAACAGTTTTTAGGGCACAAAAAAATACTGTTCTTGAAAATATAAGTAATATCGGTATATTTTTATATTTCTGAATAATTAAAAACACAGTTATAAAATTTCACAGTAGTTCGTAGTAAAAAAAAACTTTCCCTAGCATCTCAACTCATCCTTAACTAAATATATATTCACAACATATTGTTTGTGAAATTAAAGAAAAACGTGGTCATAGAAAAATATAATAAATAATGACTACTTCTTTTATTCTTATTCAGGAATACCTTTTTCCGGTAAAAGTCTTTAAACAGTTCGGAAGCCTCATCGTAACCTACTCTCAAATTTTATAACTGTGTTTTTAATTATTCAGAAATATAAAAATATACCAATATTACTTATATTTTCAAGAACAGTATTTGTTTGTGCCCTAAAAATATCGTTGATTATCGTAATAACATTTTTAGTTTTGATTTAAAAGTTTTTCCTTTTTTAATATAACACGAAAAAAATAAAAATTGATGTTTTTTTTTTTTATATTAACTCGGCGAGGATTTTACCAAAACTAAAAAAAAATCATACAGTTCAACTGCAGATAAAAAATAAATATATATATATATATATATATATATATATATATATATATATATATATATATATATATATATATATATATATATATATAAATACAAAAGTCACTTCTTAAGAGTGTAAATTAAGTGAAATCTCGAAAACAATCAGTGATTTGGATAAACTTAATATATAATGTCTATTGAAGAATGTAACTTACATAAAAAAAAACAACATCAAAAGTCATTACAATTCGCCATAATCTAGTCTTAAAATGTAACGTAGTTACAGAACAAGACTTTCGAAACAATAAATTTTATATATGTTTGTATAAATTTATATCTGAAAATATTTATATTTATTATAATTTTGGGTTTATGAAAATAAAAGAAATGTAACAATAAGCCAAAAAAATTGAGAAAATATCTTTTAAATAAAGAAATAATAACAATAAGAATGACTTATGATTATGAGGAATGTCTGTATTTTCGTTAATTTTTAAAAGAGTTTAAAAACAGTTTTATGACGTATAATTATTGCGGTTTAAATCTTTCATTAACTTCGTTGTGGATTGTACACCATAGGCACAATCTTCATGAATTATTTCCTTCTAATCCTCAATTAGTGATAGTTTTGGATTGGATTACATTTTTTTTCCGTCATATTCACCCAGTCCAAGAAGAGTTTATTTACATGGTGTACACACTCTATGCAAACATTAGAAAAATATTACAAGCTGCTGACTAACAAATAAGTAAATAAATATCTCAATAATTATTCGAGATCATTACACAAGGAGTATCATTCGACTATGATGTGTAAACAAGACCGATTCCATACGGCCTGAGAGGCCACCTTTCGATCCCACTTCGAAAGATATCGATCAAACTTGGGCCCATTCATTCATTGTACTTATTCTTGAACTGAGTAAACGGGAATATATGCGCCACTATCGAAACTGAAGGAGATACGAACTACTAGGAGAAGAATGAAGTGCGCGTTGTAAAGGTAAGCCCGAAGCCGAAGCGCAAGACACAGGGCTCAGCTATCCCGCACTCCTGTCAGGGGGACGAGGCGCCATACGGAACTACCTCTGTTAATAGGAGCGACCGAATGGCTTCTATCAGATAGTAGATGGAGCTGGGAGATAGGCCCTGCAGCATTCCCACAGCTGCCATAGGAGAATGTTAACGAGTCTCCGAGCCCTTTTAATTACCACCACTCACAATTACAACTCGTGTAAATGCTCAGTCCATTGTCTTTAACAAGCCCATGCAAGGTATAGGAAAAAATGGTGCTTGCATTGTAAGATTCATGTAAATAGAATGGACATGATAATAAAATATAAAAAAAAAAAGAAAAAGTTATTCTTATAAAAAAAAATGAATTTAAGTGAATTGCCAACGATATTTTATTCATTTTTTCAATCGAATATCCTTTTCATGTAGTCGAATATGATTTTACATTTTTATTTTCCTTTATCTCGCGAATTCCTTTAATGCAGTTAATTCATTCCAACAATTATTATTTTCTTGCTCATTACATGTATAAGATATTTCATGCTAGTTTAAAAAAAAAAAATTACTCCAGCTATATGTCCCATAGGATCAAGTTTGTGAATATGAAGATGATGTACTTTCTGTTCGCCTCGCTAAGAGAGTCGATTTGTAAGCAAAAAAATCTGGTGCGGTCCGCGCATCACACAACTTTTTCTTACCGTCCTATTATAATTATCTTTTTAATATAATTTTTAAGAGTTCACATAAACACTGCTTCTAATAAACTCAGCAGCATTCACCTCTTCTCCCACTTAATTACAATAAAACAGTTTTTTAAACAATTTTAGTGCAACGATTCTGTACACTACCTATATATTTCAACTTCGTCAATTTGCAAATATATTTTAAAAGTTTCTGGTTTAGTTTCCATAGAAACATTTTCTTTCCATTAAATAATGTGAAAGTAGAAATTATTAAGTTAATTTCCCCTGTTGTATTCTTAAATTACTTTATTACAGAGCGTATTGTTTACAACAGATTGGCGGATTGGTGGGAGGAGATTCACATACAATTCGATACATAATTTATCATAAAATGCATAATTTTTAAGCCATGCGCAAATAAAATATTCTTTTCATCATAACTTTTTCTCCTGCATTTTCTCGGTGATTTACTACATAAATGAAAAGTTAAAGATCTTTATGGAGAATAATTTAGACAAGTTTCATCAAAATCGTTAGTGACGCTTTCGAGAAAAATGTAAAAAAGTGTAAATTCATGATGTAATAGCTAATTCCGGTTAGTCCGATGCGCTGTATCTTTGCTAATACTGGTCCGATTTTGATGATTCTTTTATTGTTTTTTAGATACTTTAATTACCGTTCATACAATTGCATACATATTTTACCTTAATATACATACTTTTTAAGCTATGCGCAGATAAAATATTCTTTTCATCGTAACTTTTTTCTCTGTAATTCCTCGGTGATTTACTACATAAATGAAAAATTAAAGATCTTTATGAAGAATAATTTAGGCAAGTTTGATCAAAATCATTAGAGCCGTTTTTAAGAAAAATGTAAAAAAGTGTAAAATCGATTATATGAAGTGGCACTTCCGGTCAGTAGATTTTGACGAAAATGTTGCTGTAACATCACATGCATGTACCAACCTTAAATAAGTAATTTCAGTATCGTTTTCAGTTCGTTTTTGAGCTAGACTGATCACATACACACAGACCATTTTGCGAGACTTGGTCATTTGGACTCAGGGGACTTTAAAACGTGTATTTCCGTCGAAAACTCGAATTCGAAAATTTTCACGATCGCAATACTCCCCCTTACCATTTACTTTGTATATAGGTAAGAGAAAGTAAAAATGTGTCTACAAATTAATGAATAGAAAAAAAATATATTTGTACTTCAGGTAATAATGCCGCCAGTTTCACAGCGCGGGGTTTCACATTTGAGCGTTTAACGATTAAATTTAAACGACGAAAATAAGATGTCAAACGAAGTGAATAAAAGAATAATGGCCGAGCATACAATGCGAATTTAAGGTTTTTTAAGGCATCAAATTTATCAAGGACCACTAAGGTAAGGTTTTAAACACTCAGGCATGGACCCTAACTGCTTCATTAGATACCAACCTCAAAACATTCGAACAGAAGATTTTAAGAAGGATATATGGCCCAGTATATGATAACGTATAAGGGATTGAAGAATTCGTAAAAATAAAGAGCTATTCGGCTTATATGACGATATCGGTGCCACCCAATTTATACAAGCACTCCACATAGAATGGCTCGGTCACGCCGAAAGTATGCCAAAGGAAATTGCTGTATGGAGAGGTGTTCACAAAGAGAAGAATAGGTCGACCATGCAGGAGATGGCTGCAGGATGTTGAGGTTGACCAGAGGACGCTAGGCGTGACAAGGTGGAAAGAAAAGGCAAGGAACAGACACAAGGAGTGACATTATTAGGGAAACTAAGGCCCACACCGGGCTGTAGAGCTATGCAGTAAGTAAGTATACCTCCTAGTTCTTATTCATTTGAATATTTTGGTTTAATGTAGTTCTAATTATTTTGTTCTCATTATAAAATAACAATTAATTTTAAAATATGAATGAATATATTTGAAGATGAGGTAAATCATCAGAGCATTCTTTATAAAAATTAAAATTAAAAAAAATATTTAAAAGTAAAACAAATTTTCAAAAACATTTGATTCAGCTTTTTTTTTAAAAAGCTACATTTTGTTTAAACAGTTTTTAAAAAATTACTTCGAGTTAAATCACACTCTAAAGAAAAAATTAATTTAACTATGATTGCAGAGGTGTTTTTTATTTATTTTTACTGTTCAATCTAGTTCCTAATCCGTCCCAAATTGAATTTTAACATCACCAACGCTAATACAGAATTAAACGTATTTACGCTACTTTCTAAATGGCCCTTAATCACTTAAGTGGCACTCCATCATCCAAATTATGGCGAATAACGAGAAAATCCTTCAGCGGCACTAGGGAGAATTAAAAAAGAAAAAAAATATTGAACTGAGTTTCAAATTCCTATCCTCAGATTCTGGCGCCACCACCAAAACATATCCGTCGTTGCTATTACATTAGGTCATCACAACTTCCTTATCCAATTAGCTATTCAGTTACCGTTGCTACTCTAACCATACCCAAGTTACCTTGAAAAATAAAAGGAACCCAAAAATACTACCATAGTGAAGTAATTTACCCTTTTACCAGCCTTTGCTAAAACGAGGAAAAACTAATTTCTTACTATATTGCTATATTTTCAAATAATGCTGAGCAAAGATTCAATCTTAAAGAAAAATCTTAAAATAAAAATAAAGACGGGTAATGTTGGGATATGAATGGGAAGCTGAGTGCTGGACGTATCTTGATCTCTGTAGAGGCCGCACTGGCTCATTGCGATTTAGCCAAGCAGCTCCTTGTGTGCCCAACATTCTCGATCAGCAGTGAATGTAGAGAAATTATGTAGACAGCCGACACAACAAGAATTCATAGATCGATGTCTCCTTTATTATATTAATTAATGATTTACTTTATTTTACTAAAATATTATATGCGAACCATTTTAAAAACGAAATGAAAGAAATTATCTTGAAACATAAAAACAGCCTATCTTTATTGATTAAATAACATCCTTAAATGACTCAGAGGATACATGTAACATCAAAGACTTTTGCCTATTTATAGACATGCTTACGACTGAACTTGGGAGCACAGATATTGTCACATCAAACTACATCCGGTCTATATTTTGGACGTCTGCATTTAGCGCATATTAGGTTTTCAATAATTTATTAATTATTCACAGACCATCACACTCCCTACTGCTATTTACGGGCTGAAAGAATAGCACCTCAAAGTATCTTTCAAAGCAAGATGTGAAGAGTGGAGAATCATCGAGGAATCGCGAGACTTAACAAAATAAATAGAAAATAGGCAGAAAGCATTTTGAATAAAGAAGGAGTAGGAGGTGAATTGACGTGAACGATAAAGAATTTTTAAAAGATGCAGTTCTATGAAACTTAAAATTTATTTATTAGTTATATATGATTTTTATAATAGATTAATTAGTTAATAGGTTGTGATCTTGTATTCAGGAGGTTGTTGGAGGAACGCAGCAAACAGGATGGTAAATTTCGCAAATACGGATTTTCAGGAGCTTTTTAAGGGTTGAAATTGATTGTCGTGCAATTTGGAAAAAAAATCTTATTCCAAATTCGGTATAGATCAAAGGTGGCTCCAAGATCATCCAATTTTGGAGCTGAATGGGAAGGTTGTTGAGGTAATTTAATGGATAGTAGAAAGAGCGTCAAGGAAGGGCTGTGAACCAATGAGGATTCCCTGGTCATAATACTTAAACTCCGCTGTCCAGCAGTTAGTTCCGTCAATGTCATCCTGAAGATTACAAGAGGCTACGAGCAAGCACACGCACACTAGTTACATTATGCAATATAGAAGAGTTTCTATGGGGTTCTTAAAGTGGCATACTTTAAGGCTGTTCTGGATCTGCTGGTGGTTTAAGTGTCTGGCTGACCAATTGGCTAATTCAATTAAAAATCTTTGAAATTTGAGAACTGTAAAAGTGTTTTCTGTGTTATATAAAACTTAGTTTTCAAATCACACTTTCATATCCAGTCAAATAAATTACATTAACGTCATTTCAAAGGTAAAAATAATTTAAATGCATACCAGATCGCTATTATATGATAGCTAATAAATATTAATTTTGTTTTTTCTCGAATTTTTATAATACAAGCTGAAGATGTTTGTTGTACATTCTAAACAAATTAGATACCTCTTTTATTTTTTTCTTTATGATGCAACTGAGCCAATGTACATTTATTTACATAAACAACTAACCTTCATTCTATTCACTACATTCCATCACATGTTTATTCTAAGTCAGTATAAAACGTTTAACAGTTTACAACCGTACTGATACCGATTTATTTTATATAATTATATTATAATAAAATATTCAATCATCAAAAAATTATCATGGTAAAAATTCGTAAATGTTCTTTCATTGTTTATATTTTCATGCATATTTGAAATAAATAAAACAACGCTACATTTAAGATGATATTTACTGAAATTGCTATTATAAAACGTGGGAGAGCATGTGGGAGGGTATTTTTATTTTAATTCATAATACTGCTGAAAATTTTTGAATTTTAAAAAAGGGAAAGAGTATAAAATAATATCTTATTATCGCGCATGGGCACCAAAGGTTGCGAAATTTAGCAAAACTTCTCATTTTAACGACAATTTTTAATATTTTTCATCTTTTCACTATCGGGCTGTAATAGCTCAAATTTGAATGCAATAGAACCACAAAAAATACTATTAAAATATTATTTGAATTCATCAACGTATTTAGGCATGGCATGATGTAAATTGATGAATCAAAATTGATGTCTTCAAAATTGATGAATCAACTTAAAAAAATCTCGATAACAGTTAAAGGATAAAATTATTACCAGCTTACAGAGTTTTTTTTCTCGTTTAAACACTTGACTTTGAAATAGTTTAACCTATAAAAATTAGATTAATCAAAAGCAAATTATTTGTATTGTGTTTGTAGTATATATCTATGATTAATAAGAAAATTTTGTTAAAAAATTTATTGCTAAATTCTGATTTGAAAATTTAATGATCTCATTAGCAAAATAAGATTGCTGATGTAAGATAGAAAAATTATAAAAATATCAAATATAATCTAAAAGTAGAACCGAAAAATAACTGACTGATCCCTGACCAATACCAACTCTTCGGTAACGATCGTAGGTGCAGGTAAAAATGTGACGTCAGAAATAAGCTGCTTACCATAAAATCTCCAAGGATTCTCAAGGCACTGATATCTAGAAATCTTTTCAATTCAAACCCACTAATTATAATCAGTTAAGTCTAAGTCAACATTAATAGTAAATTGTATAATTAACTGCTATATCAGAAATATTGGCATATAAAAATTTGTACTTAAAAATAAATCTATTATTATCATTTTATTAATGATAATAGTAATATATTCTAGAATAAGCATCCCACTGACAATTATTGAACCGTGGAGTTGGCGCGTGGGGTACTGGAGTCACCCAGCTGTCTTAACGCAGTATACTTGTATCATCGTGTGATTGGGGCATACTTGCAATTGGCGATCTGAAATTTCTAGTAGCTGTCCCCCATAACTCTGTCTAGGACTGTCTGGATATTGCTAATTTACGCCGTTCTTCCGTTAGTCTTTAAAAGCAGACGCCCGCAGTAATTTTGTGATGTCACTTCCTTAGTTATTGTTTGCAAATCTGAATAATTGTACAATTTCTTATTAATGAATTATAATCAAATAAATTTATAAGTGAGTTAATACATCAAATAACCACTATTTCAGTTAAATCGTCGACAATCTTATTGCCATGCATTATCATGCATTAAATGAGGTAGTTCTGATTTTTGGATATGTTGTATGTGATAGTTTTGGACTTTCATGGACTACATATATTTACTAATCAATCGTAAAATGTTCATTTTTAAATCAAATCCAATAATTAATCAATTAATAATTGAACTGTTGGTTGGACAACGTTGGATGCAGCAATGTGCAAATTTTACAGGTGAGCAGGATTTAATAGGAGAACAATATCCCGTAATCTTTCCGACTGTTTACGATTGTCCTCGGTGGCATCAGAAAAGAAGATGGGTTGGTAACGTTCTAAATTAAAACAATTATAGCATTTATTATCACGCTAAGTTGGGTTGATACCACCAACAATAGTTTCCTACATGCCTCCCTCCTATGAACCCTGGCAAAACAAAAATCTAAATGTTAAAACCTAACATGATCATTCCACCTACGTTTCAGTCATCTCAATTTCAATAAAAATAAAATTTTACAATTCTAAAATATTAAGTACAAGAATTATCCAATAAAAGAGTGAAAGGAAGAGAATATTTGAATTTTTTTTTAATCTAATTACTATTTCATTTATTGCACAGTATTTTCCTATACCACATAGTTAGTTAAATACATGAAGTTCCTACTAATGGGCGAGAACAAATTATAAATAGATCAATTTGCATAATAAAACGCACTAAGTTCCAACTGCTTAGCATATAAGTGTTAAGTAGAATAGATGTGACCTGGCCTAACCCTACCACACCCTCGGACCACGTGCCAACTGGGGTCATTCCACTGTAACATGTTATACCTATCACAATGTTACGTTACATAACATCAGTATGCTAATGAAATCCAATAAATAAACGTTTAAACATTGGAGAGTATGAAATAAATAGATAATTTTTAGGACCTAAAAGCACTTAACCAATTCCTTTGTGCTTCAGTTCTGACAATCTTAGAAGCACTGACATTGAACAAGGAGCTTAAAAATTTATATATATATATATATATATATATATATATATATATATAAATTTTATATAGATATACAGGGTGTCTTATTTATATGGCCCGGCTAAATTTCTCTTGAACCGGTAACGTTATAAATTTAATAAAAAATACGTATTTAATATTTTTCAGTCTAGTTTAAAATTTCAACCTGTTTTGGAAAAAAAAAATATATGGGGTCTCTCAGACCCAATACAACTTTAAAATTTCAAGTAGGAACCTATGCCTTCCGATATATCATTTTAACAGATATTTGAAACTGAAATCAATGGTGAAACCAGATTTTAAATTGGTCAATAAATTACAAAGTTATGGTACAAAGTTTTAAAAAACAATGCATTTAGTTTATATATATATTAAGAAGAAAATGGACCGTGTGACGATCAAGGCTAACATCCGAAAATTAAATTGTATTTATTAGTAAACTATTTATTTAGTTATCAATTATCTTTATTTGCTATTGAAATATAATATAATTTTTCTGATGTCAATCTTGACCACCACCTGGAGCAATGTTCCTTAAATAAAACTTAAGATTCTTTCAAACATATTTATCGATAAAGATAAGCAAAATTATGACGAAAGGACGAGATATTTAAGATGTGTTTATAACATCTAAGGGTATACCCTAGAATTAATTGAGGCATGAGCTTTAGGACAGTTGTGGGAAAACAGAAAATAAAATAAAAATCCATCAAACTATATCAAACAGAAAAATAACTAAAGTAAACTGACATTCATTTACCTAAATAATATTTTGAAACTAATCAACTACATAATTAACCAATAATATTAGGAATTTACAAAAGAAATTATATTATTAAAATAATATTATACAGTGTATTATGAACATATAAAAAATAATTTAAAAAAATTACTAACAGATAAGAATGAAAAATGGAATTTTAGAAAAAGTTACTTCACTTGCAACATGTAAAAGAGTAATATTTATAGATAGAATTTAATATCTGAGTATTTTCTTATATTGTTGACAAAGATACATATTCACGCAATACATATAGATACAAATTTCATGCGGATGCTTAGCATGAAGAAAAATATTGTTAATCTTTGAAAATTCTGCAATGTTTTTTGGTTATGAATAATGCATTTTAAATTGTCTTAATGCCTTCACGAATTAATTAACTTTAATTTAGTAGATGTGATATTTGTCAATACTTCATTTAAACAATAGAAAATGCTTATTTTATCATTAGATTCGAAGTATTTCTTCTGGGATAACAGCAAAAAGAAACTGAACTGGAAAACCACCAGATTTAATGGAAAAATTCAGAAATAATAAACGAAAATTTAAAAAACAAACAAAATAAATCGTCATGAAGTAAAAAGAATATATAAAATGGGCGATTAAGCTAATATAACAATTTATATTTTTATAATATAATATTATTTCATTATAAAAAGTTATTTTTGCGTAAAATAAAGTAAAGTAACTATGAGTTTTACAGTCAAAATTGGTTTTCAAAACATATTTTTAGAACTCACGTAGCCAAGTCAAAACCATTGAATAAATCATTCATCATTCAAAAATAATAACTAGGGATGGTTAATATATATATTTATCCTCTCTCCCCCAAAAGCGGGATCGATCAATGATACGTTCGGCAACAGATATATTAGGGTGACCGGCTTACCACCCTTTTTAATTAAATTGGGATCTTCCAGAAGATTGGTTTACAAATTAGCTAACGTTTTATTTTTAAATATTATACTTGTTAATTGAGAATTTAATTAACTTTGTTAATCCTAATGGAAAGTAATTTATAACGAACCCTATTATATTTTGAAATTTTTAATGATTTTAAATTTCCAATGGGGATATAAATTTATTATGATATTATTATTAAAATAATATGATATAGATTGATAGTGTTATTAATATTGGGCAGGATGTGTATGTTGATATAATAAACGATCAGCAGAAATTACGGCGCAAAGAAGCATTAAAGAAATAACAGGAATGAAAAATCTTTATTAAATCTAATATTCCCGTCCTAAAATTAACTTCAATCCAGAAACATGCTTCAGATCTCAAACGAAATCACAGGATGATAAGTTTTCACAAAAATCTGCACTTTTTGAAAATTTAATTTGACGGACCCAGTGGTACGTCAAAAATCAACAAAAACATTTGAGGATCAGACAAAGACTTTATTTTATTATTATTTTTTTTTTTTTTTATTGTTATTATCAAATGTTGAGGGATAATTTCAATTTTTGTTCAAATTGGTGTTTTAAAAATTTTAAGTAAACCGACTCACTTAGACCTCCAACTATGACAATTGGTGTAATTCTTCAGATTGATTCATATGCACCGACAATCCCTAACACCTAAAAACAAGGAGGATCAAAAAATTCAATAGTTTACTAATTTTAATAAACATTCTATTTTATAGTAGTTTCACCAAAAAGTTTATATTTTTGTTACATTTACTTTTGCAATTCACTTGTTTTTTTTTTTTTTACAAAGTGGAAATTTTAATTGACATGAAGCCCTAAATCTTCAGGTAATGAAGCCACCTTCCAATGCAACAACTGAGCTGGTCCAACAAGTTGCCCTTCTTTGATGTAATGGTCGTGTAATGAAAATGAAACAGTTATGAAATATTTTTTAAATGTAAGGATTTACCAATTAAACGTATAGAATGAATACAGGTTGTATTAGATCGTGATATGATAAATGTAATAAAACGCCTTTATTAATTTTTTTTAAATAAATTTTGAAAATTTTGAACTTATTAAATTTAACTACTTACATGTTCGAAAACTTTGGAGATGGAATTATTTAAAAATAAGATAAAAATACGTGCTATAAATAAAGATTTCACTCGTATTATCTAACACGTATGTGTAACTAATCTTCGGTAGAAAATATTAAACAACATTTAAGGTTTATTTTAATGCCCAGTGCTATAGAAAAAAGAAACAGGCAGAAGAAATTGTTACAAATATAAAATAACGATACTTCAAGAAAGATCTAAATTTTCGCATAAATGCATAGATTAATAACTAAGACAAAACACGAAATAAAAATTAGGATTCCTGAGAGAGATGAGGTGATAGGATTAAAATAGGATTAAATTACCATACATATAATAAAAATTGGTATAATCTATGATTTTATTCTATTTATTTTTAATCAATTCAATTGACAAGCAGGTCCATTTTGTTATATAGCAGTATAAATTTCCAAAATATGTTCATTTCAGATGAACATTAAAAATAATGTGTAATATACGTCTTGACAGCAAATTATCTGAGCTTAGAATTTAGAAAACAATTCGAAATAATTTAGAAATAATTTAGAAACAGCATTCGAAATAATGACTTCTTCAAATTAATATAAATTTGAACTGTCGAAATGTGCTGGATTCATTCATGAGTTTAATACAGCCCTTATTCGCTATACAGAATGATCAAAAGTTGTCCTACTGAATAGATAAGCGATGTGTCATATATGCTTGGCATGAGATTAGAACAGTGTACAGATAGCCAAACTGGAATGTTAGACAATACTCAGCAAACAATGACAGCGCATTTCTCTCTAACTAGCAGAGATAAGTCAAATCTAACTTATCATGAACAGTAATCTTAAATTATGATTACGTTAAATCATAAATTATAAACAACTTCTCTTAAAAAAAATTAAAAAAAAACAATATTGGTAAAAATATAGAACAATAAATAAAAAGTAGAAACCAATGCATTGCAAATGTTATTTACTTCAGACGACGGGATTGCCCTACTCTTAATGATTTCGAGTCTCCAAATAATTGAGATATAATATATTGTACAGTATATTGATTGCACTGCATCGAAATTACTCTTCCATCTAAAGGTTATTTAATCAACTTGATAAGAGAGAGAGAAATGCTTTATTTACAGCAATGCTTCCAAAAAAGCTTGGGTTGCTAGATACACAGCATACTAAATCAATCTATAGCTAGACACACAATAATATTATTAGGTTGGTAGGAAAACAATTTCGTTTTTTGTATTGTTGATGTTTGTATTGTTGATATTAAGATAAGTTATGTATTAATGTATTAGTGTGTTATATCATTTCAAAGCGCTAACTTTGCTTTGTATTTTGAATAAAAATTTTCAAGATTTTGTTGATTTAAGTGTTGTTTTTTTGCTCTTAAATAGACAATGGAGAAGAAGCAAATCCGGGCTATTTTCCTGTACGAGTTTAAACTGGGTACTAAAGCGGCCGAGACTGCTCGAAAAATTAACGATGCGTTTGGGCCAGACATTGTTCAAGTAGGTGTGGTTCAACTTTGGTTTAAGAAGTTTCGCAGTGGAGATGAGAGCCTCGAAGATCAAGAAGGTCATGGGCGTTCATCGGTGATTGACAACGACCAGTTGAAGGCATTGATTGAAGCAGAACCGCGCTCAACGATTAGAGAGCTTGCGAAAGAGTTAGGCGTCACTCATCCGACAGTTTTGGATCATCTAAAACAACGAACTGAAGGAAAATCAGAAAAATCGCCGTTTCGAAGTGTCATTGTCTCTTTCTCTGCAGAAGTTGAACGAATTAGGCTTCGAGACTCACCCGCCATACTCGCCAGACCTTTCGCCTACCGACTACCACTTTTTCAAGCATCTCGACAACTTCCTTCAAGGGAAATGCTTCAAGAACGAGGGCGAGGCCAAAAACGCCTTTAACGACTTCATCGCCTCCTGCACTCCGGAATTTCACGCTACCGGGATAAATAAACTTGTTTCTCGTTGGAAAAAGTGTATTTATTCTAATGGTTCTTACTTTGATTAATACAGTTTATTATAAGCTGAAACATTCATGCTCAAATTTATCGGTTAAAAAACGAAATTGTTTTGCTACCAAGCTGATGTATATAATATTCATAACATTTTTTTTTTTCAAATCTTTCATTCTAGCTCTAAACAAATTATAATGATCACTACATTATATATACATGTAGAATGTATAATATGTTACATATGTATGTTCATTTTCTTTTTTCTTCTTTTTCTTTTCCCTTTGTTTGCTAAAGACAGACCTATTACTCTCTAATCCATCCGTTATTTTTCTTTTCCGGTGACTCTGAATCATTTCATAACTTAAAATAAAGCTTTCTCTTTTTTTTTATACATGCAAAACAAAAGAACAACAAAAAATTCGAAGACTGATCAAATGTTCAAATTTTAGGAACGCACACCTAAGCATCAAAAACAGTACAATAAATAATAGCTAAATCAGAAAATACGGATAAAAACTATGTAATAAATATATTTAAAGAAAAATAAACTATAAATATTAGTATAATAATTAAAAAATAAATAATAGATATCCACTCAGTTAACTACCATACAGGTTATGATGCATCATTGATTTAAGGCCGTTAAATCAACTCAAAATTTTATTCCAATGCCTAACTAAGCATAGAAAAATTATAATTAAAATGTCATTCTTCTGAAATTTGACAGAAGAATGACATGGGGCTCACACATTAAGAAGGATAGAAAAATCCCAAACCTGAGACCAAGCCTATTCTTGCAAGACCTTCAAAATTGAACACTTCAAAGGTATACGGGACAGCCAAAAATACCCTCATATGTAAACCTCAAATGCTTCAGTACAAAATATTTAGGACTATTACCAAAGCTCCCTAGCAACATCACTTTACATATAGACCTTCAGTTAATGAACACTTACGGATCCACTATAAACGATTGTATGACAAATTACTAACAACAACAAAGAAGCAGTATAATTATAACGATTTGATTATATTATATATTTTTTTAATCGTTGTACATATATAGGATAAGAAGTATGTATTTACTTTATTTAAGTATCGTCCCTCAGATGAGCATGAACTGGCACAGATACATTATGTATATATAAGGGGATTGAAAGCCATGAGGAGAGAATCACATTGATGAAGCAAGTCACTGGCTGAGTGACATGAATAATTCTAAAGCCGCGGCCATAGGGGGATACTCGGCTCGCTGCTCTTTCACAATTGTCCGAGGCGCCACTTTTTTTATATATATCCTTCTTACCTCTCTTCTTAGAGTTTCTCTCATTTTAATAGAGATGTCCCCTACTCGACTGCTTTCTTTCTGCTACCAGATAACAAGCAACTTCTACGGCATTTACCGTTTTACGCGCGAGGAGTTGCACTAGTTTCATAGAAACTGGCCAGACTCATTTACAGTGCATCAGCGTCATTTCGTTAATTGTATAACTAAATTCTTTTTTTATCCTGGTCTAGGAACTTGTATTTCTTTTTTATTGTGATGATGCTTAAGTGTTTTAGTTAAAAACAGAAATAAAAATCATATTATTGTGGTCATAACCAAAAAAAAATCTAGCCATCTAAATAGTCAGTAATTTTTTGTTTTTGTTGTTTTTTGGTATTTATATCATCCACATAGTAAAGAAAAATCATTTATTACCCATATTTGTACCATAAAATATATATTTAATCTTTCGCCATTTTTATAATATGAAGAATGATTCGGATGAATGGGTATGATAAAAAAAACTGCCCGAATATAGGTACTTATCATTAAGATATTAACACAAAACTAATTTATTTATTATTAACACAAATTTTGTTTAATATTGAATCATCATGCTCCAAATTGCTACTTGTATGTATTTAAACGATTTTTATTTGTTCTCTCTATCCCCTCTCTTCTTTCTTTCTCTATCGAACTGATATGGCATTCGTGGATCAGTATCTATTGTGTTTATACATGTCTGTATATAAATAACATATCTCTACGAGAAACTGCTGAAGACACAAAAATGCAATTGACTATAATATATATAATAATTGAAGAAATAAAAGAAAATGTAATAAATTTTTTTTTCAAAAAGCCCCGTTAGAAAACAGCACACTAAATATGTGAAGATATAAGGTACCAGTCACAGAAAATATGTTTAGCTTGTTAATATATGCAACACAAAATTAATTTTTGGAATAAACACCTGTCGAAGCAGTTTTCCTAATAAGTTGAGCAATAATGTTCCGCGCATATTAATATATATATTTTTTTATTGGTATAACCAATAAAAAATTTAATCCACTTTGGAATAAACTAGGTTGAAAGTAGTCCAAGCAATGACGTTATCACCAGCCCCTGAATTATGATTCAGGTTGGATGGCACTGCCTAGAATTACTAAACCGCCATGGGCATTGTTGGCCTACAAAGCAGCTCATTGATATAATGCCGAATGAGGAGATGTAAGGTTAAGCTGTGTGGAGTTTGTTTACCATCTAACGAGTTTAAGTGAAGTTTTCAATTGTATTAAAAATATTTTGAGTTTTCTAGGATAAATTAGTAAATGTTTAGCTCCTTCTTAGTCGCATTTTCCATGAAATGTTTTGCACTTAATCAAAAGTAATAATAGAAGGGTGAGAGTGCATTTTAAATCTGTTTTATAACCCTCTCCTCCCCGAACACGGTTTTGGAGATTTATCGGTGATGTCTGGTATATATATTTTTCCACTATATTTGGGCCCTTCCAGCATCTCTTCGGATCAAATGAGCAGAAATTCGCTGCGTATGATTGTTATCTAGGTAGAACATACCATTGAAGTAGGAGTAAATTTCAGTCAAAATGTCGGCATGTTTAAATGATTTTTACGGTTTTGCTCTCCTCTTCATTCCCCTCAAAAATGAGTTAGAGGGTAGAAAATGAGTATATGAATTGAGTCGGTATTAGACAAGAGCCTTTTGGGAGTCTCGACTATTTTCTCCCACCCCAGCCATTTTTATATTTTAAGTTTTAATTTATAGTTATTATTAAAGATAATTTAAAATATGACGTTAGTGACGGAGTTATGCTGCTCAGACTTGTTGGTTGATACCTTGACTGTAAAGAGAACATTAGAGGTCACTTAATTACCAATATTACACAAATTATAAAAACAGTCTTTGAATTCGTTATCATATTTATTGTTTTCAGCCAAAGACTGACGTCCACAAGTACAATTTCCAATACGTAGAACTAAAGCCAGAAGTAGCCATTTTGATCGAGAGAATTTTTCTTATTCTCGGTTTTCCAGCTGATCTGGTCATTTACTATCCAGGATTATAAAGGACTAAGCTAATGCTTTGGAGACTTAGTTCACAGATTATAGAGATATGCCATAGATATAAATTAAATACATATATCAATATATAAATAAAGCAAACAGGTTCTAGCATTTGTCAAGCTCAAGGAAATTGTATCTTCGGCTGAATATCATCATTTAATACCAAATACCTTCTTAGTTTCGGAACTACTTTATGATGCACCTATGATCAAATATTTTTCAAAATTATCGTTAAAAAATTTGTAATCGTTCGGGTGGGTATACCTATAAAAAATTGTAAAAAGAACTTTAATCTAGAATAAAAATATAAACCAAATTCATGACCGTAGCTATCCAAAATAAAATTAATGATCGACTCAAAACATACAAACGTCACCGCCGGTTAGCAACATTCGAGAAATGAAATTTTTAATAAAATTTTGTCAAGCTCACTTCCCCAGCCATAGCAAAAACACATAAGCAATGCAGTGGTCTAATGTATTTATTTATATAACTTGACTAGTTTTTTAAGGAATGTTTAAACTGAGGGTAAATCCTTGTTAATTTCAGTTAGTGATGACAATCTTATAATTAATAAACCACATGATGAATTCTATAAGTGAGTCATTAAAATGTAACTTGGCTATTATATGAGGATATGTATTAGAGTATACAAGTATAGCAAAAGGGATTTAGAAAAGATAAATAAATATACTGATCACATTTCTTCTCACTCACTCACTCACTCTCTCTCAAACACACACACATACACACTCACAAATAGAAACGGTTTAAACTACACAAAGTTGAATTATTTTTCAATACAATACCATATTGGAAACTTGAGTTTATATATTCGTCTTTTTCGGAAGGACCAAGTTTCATTTAAACCAAGAGAAGAGATAAGCACCCACGTTTCAAATACTGATAGAAAGACTGCGTGACCATTCCATGAAGCTTAACAGCTCCAGAGAATTGGATCCCAAATTGGTCATGGACTGCAAACAGTCCTAACCAAGAACGTCAATGGACTGAGCTCGCCATCTTAAATGGAACAGAAACATGCCATCGATATGACTAACCTTAACAAACACTATCTCTAATGTCAACTCAGCTCTAATAAAATGTGTCATGATTTTAACAACAGTAACCCATTAACTTATTCATTTATTTATATTTTATTTTATTATAAATATTTGGATAGATAAGTTACATTTAGCTCTGTTTAATTTATTGGTTTCTTAAACCTTATTCAAGAATATGCCTTTTAAAAAATATTGAAAATCTTTAAAGAAAAGTTGAGGAGAAGACAAGTTTTAACAAACGCTCATTAATCAGGTATTTCAGATATTTAGGTTGCTGAAGAGCCATAACATTTTTAAAATTCAATATGCTATTTTGTGTCTGAATTTACATTAGGAATTATATGCTATTAGGAATTTTACAATTATGCCGTAGTAGTAGTGATTTTTCATTAATTATTTGTTTTAATTACAATTTCTCGTTTATTCTTACGAGATTGAGTTGACAAAAATAAAGCATTACAACCTTCGAAAAATTTTGAGCGGTCCGTCATATCAAACCATGTCTTCAGCTAAGTAAGCTGAAGCGTTGCAGCTACTACTAAATCATACAAGAAATAAAACAATATACGTTCTATGTACTCATAGTTGGAAACCCATGAGGTACTTAAAAATAAAATCCAATGGGGGATGGAAAATAAAAATAAGAAAGAAGTTATGTAGACAGAGAAGAATATTTCCAGAAACAACTAATCAGAAAAACTCAAGACTGCTGTTTCAACGTTTTTTTAAGTATTCTCTTTTCAGATATCCGCCGAGAACTCACTTACTTTTTCTTACTGGCTCACAATTCACCAGAATTTTTTTTTGTAATAATACAAGCTGTCACACTCAAGGGTAATAGGTATTAGGGCTATGATAATCCATTCATACCATATGTACAAGATAAACGAAAAAAAAATCAAGGAAATAAAATAAAAATAATAAACATTATATAAAAAGAAATAAGTAAAAATGAATAGATAAACAATTTAAATAATAACAACATGAGTAAACAACCAAGAAAAGAAAAATTAAGTTAAGTAAAAAATAAAATAACTTATCTTAAGCACATTCATACCTATATACAATATTTACAATCTGTCCAGAGAACTCCGAACCAAGCTCTGTCTCCCACATGCGAATGGCAAAGCCGGGCTCCAGCAGATTACCACCAGAATTAATTGTCCATCGGGCCTAAGACTCTTTTTGACAGAGGCATAGCTAAGGATGAATGCACTCCAATGCAAGGATTTTTCCTATGCTTCCCATTCGCCCTCCACAAAAAATAACCAACCTATATATTTACTCCTAGGTACAACTTTGCCTCGCAAAGCTTTGCAAAACTCCCCCTTAAACATACTAAATACATCATTATCACGCTCAGCATAAATAAATAAACAATTCTTTTGATTTTAATTCTTCATTTTATTGAAATGTATTCCCGTCATTCCGTTTTAACACAGTGCCCCACTATGTGTGGCTATACGCCCGAGTGGATCGCAAAGGTTGCATTGGTGTAACTTCCACCACACTTTCAGAGCTAAGCAAATTAATGACTGGGTGGAATGAATAATTTCGGTAAATCATACGAATTATTACCGACGTTTCCAAAGCATATAACGTACAAAGGTATAACACGTACATACCTACTTTATACATTTTATCTGTTTAAAATTGTTTATTCTTCCATATTATTCAATCCACACCAGCCATTCACAAATGGCATGAATTAACATACTGTAGTCCACCGAACTGAATCTTCTGCAATGAAGCGAAAATATTTGTTTTTCGAGGAGGTCCCCGCCTATTGCCTTTCGGCCTTGTGAGGTTATTTCGGGCTTTTAGGTCGTGGTCATGTGATGTCCATGAAGTTTGTCATAAAATCGTCAGTATCGCAGTCGTGAACAGTATGTGCCTGTAGTTAGTCGACTGGCGACGGAATAAAAATCAAAGGTTGTGATTGGAAAGCTTTTACTTTAGGAAAAATGTATGTTTTTCACGTACTTTTCCTCTTCAGTAACCGGATTAAAATATGTATATATATATATATATATATATATATATATATATATATATATATATATATATATATATATATATATAATGTGGCAGAATGTGGTAGAATGTGGGTCAGATCATGAATTAGTAATCGCGAAACTTCGACAAAAACTTAATATAAAAAAAAAAGGAAAGAAAGCCGTATTTGTTCCGAAAATTTTGATCTAGATAAATTGAAAAACCCTTCAATTAGAAATCAATTCGCGGTAGAAATCAAGAATAGGTTTGAAGCCTTGGAATCTTTAGATGAGGATCGCGAAGATGTAGACAAGCTATGGATCGGAATTAGGGATAATATTAAAGAGGAAAGTAATCTGTGTCTTGGAAAAAGGGACAATAAAAAAAATAAACCGTGGTTCGATAATGATTGTCTAAACTTGTGCGAAAAAAGAAGAGCCGCGAAACTAAAAGCTTTGAATAATCCAAGCGATAACAATGTTGCTAATTTCCGGGCCTTGATGAATGAAACGTCCAAATTCCTCAAAAATAAAAAACGAGAATATCTTAAAAACAAAATAATAGAGATAGAAACTAATAGAATTGAAAACAACGTAAGAGACATGTACAAGGGTATAAGCAGATCGCGTAAACAGTTTGAACCAGCAATGAATGGAATTAGAGATGAAAATAACAATATCTTGGCCGATCCGGGGGACATTGTGAATAAATTTAAAAAACACTTTGAAAGTATTTTGAATTCGGGAAATAATAATCAATCTCCTCCTTCTGAATATCAGAGTGCTGAACCGTTAATTGAAGAACCGAGTAAGGAGGAAGTCGAAATAGCCATCGGAAAATTAAAATCTCATAAAGCAGCGGGAATCGACAACATTTCCAGTGAAATAATAAAAGCTTGCGGTGAAGCTGGAGTTTCTAAAATACATTTTTTGGTTAAAAAGATCTGGGAAAATGAAAAAATGCCCGAAGAATGGAAAGAATCTATACTTATTCCGATTCACAAAAAAGGTCCGAGGACGGAGTGTAATAACTATCGCGGAATATCACTCCTCCCGATATGTTATAAAATATTCTCGTTGATCCTAACTAGTCGAATCACGGAATATGCCGAGGAAATTATCGGAGACTACCAATGTGGTTTTAGACGGAACCGATCAACTATCGATCAAATATTTTCCTTACGGCAAATATTAGAAAAAAAATTAGAATTCAACGGTGTAGTTCATCAGCTTTTTGTGGATTTCAAAAAGGCTTATGATTCCATTGATCGCCGGAGACTGTATAACATTTTGATTGAGCAGGGAATACCGAAGAAGTTAGTAAATCTAGTAGGGATGTGCATGACCGAAACATTCAATAAAGTTAGAATAGGTAATTATTTTTCGGAGAAATTTGAAGTTCGCTCGGGGTTAAAACAAGGCGATTCCCTTTCACCTGTCCTATTTAATTTAGCATTAGAGTATGTCATTAGAAAGGTAATGCTTACCGAAAGGGGTTTAGATCTGGGTGGTAGAATATCCGTGCTGGGGTTTGCGGATGATTTGGTATTATTAAGTGAGGACGCGGAAACTATAAAACTGAATACAGCAACGTTGATGACAGCTGGGAAAGAGGTTGGCCTCAAAATAAATACGGATAAGACGAAATATATGGTTAGCAATAGAAACAGAGGAGATTTTGAGGATATAGATATAGGAGAAAATAGGTTTGAACACGTTGAGAAATTTAAGTATTTGGGGTCTGTAATTACTAGAAAAAACGAAATTCAAGAGGAAATAAAGGCGCGGTTAAAGGCGGGAAATGCTTGTTATTTTTCGGTGTCAACATTACTTAGGTCGCGCATTTTGTCCAGAAACTTAAAACTTAGAATATACAAAACTATTATCTTGCCTACAGTTCTGTATGGGTGTGAAACGTGGCCGCTAACCTTGAAGGACGAACAACGCCTTAAGGTATTCGAGAATAAGGTACTGCGTAAAATATTTGGTCCGAAAAAGGATGAGTCAACTGGAGAGTTTAGGAGATTACACAACGCGGAATTGCGGAGCATGCACCCTGTTAATATAATCGAAGTGATATCATCGCGACGGTTGAAATGGGCTTGCAAAGTTGTTGGGCTCAGTAACGAACGAATTCCTAAAAAGTTAATAAACGCTGAGCTGACTGGTAAACGTCCGAGGGGTAGACCGAAACGTAGGTGGGAGGATAGTATTAAGAGTGATCTAAGGAATTTGGGTTTGGAAGGTAGTCGGTGGACCGAGATTTGTAGACAGCGATTAGTGGTATCGGCATCGAACCTCCGGGTTCGCTAAGCCTTTTATTATTTATATATATATATATATATATATATATATATATATATATATATATATATATACATGTATATATATACATATATATATATACATGTATGAATATATATTTAAGGAAATAACTAAACAATAAAAACATATAATCATAAATAACCATATTTAATCTTCATTTGAGTTTATTGTAAAATTGTCACACAAATTGATATAAAATGAAGGATTCGTTGTAAGAGAAGGTACAGCAAAAACTGAAGAACTGACGTCCCGAAGCTCAGTCCAAAAAAGCCGGATGACCAAACTAAATGCCTGCGCAGTAGCTTCAGTTATCGTTCAAATATGAATCAGACAGAAGATCGGTCCGGTTAACTAATCATTTTTCTTCTAGCTGTCGTTACTAAGGCTATTTTGTTAGCCCGAAATGAATTACTGTCATGTTTGAGGTACAAGAGTTAAAATAATAACCAAACGTATGGCTCAGTGGCTTGTTATCGTGAGGTAACTCATTACTTCATCAAATTAATTAGCTGTTTAGTGAGAGTGTTAGGACCGCCTGAAATGCATTTTCACGTTGTGTGGTTGAAAATAATTTTTAAAATTATTTGGAAATGTACGTTATATCAGCTAGTTCATCATGCATCGGTCTAGTTTATCTGCTGAGATAAAAATGTAAAGTAAAAATTTGTTAAAAACGTTGTTTGCTATTTTTTTTTTTTTTTTTTTTTTTTTTTTTTTACATATTTCATCAGCTTTGAAATATTGATAGATAAAAGCCTTGATGACCATCTTTATTGGAATTGAAATTCTGGCAACTGTCCATATCGTCCTAAATGTCATATCAGCTTAATTAGAAATGCACCGTGGTATTTAAAATACAAAAGAAAATATCAAGCGATGAAATGGCATCTGGCATAGATAAAATTTCAACTGATAATTACAAAATTTTTGTGATTATCTAAATTAAGGTATCTAAATAATAAATATGTTAACCAGGGACGATTTGGTTATAACTTCAGAACGTTGTTATAATAATAATTTAAAAAAAAACCAATGATAATCTCTTAAAATGTAAATCATTCTAGGAAATGCTCATAAATAAGTTATTAGTTTTTTCGAGTGATAATGACATAAAATATTTTATTATAAGAAATATAATTTAAAATTAGAATTTTCAATTTTTATCAAGACTACTATACGAACCTATAAAATGCTTTGACGTCTTTCTGCAAAGGTTGTTAGAAAAACAGATTCAATTAGATTACGTAAACCGTTTAATTAACTAAACACTTAATTGAGTATTTTTCAAGATTGACAAGCCTGTGCATAAATAAATGTAATTTACTAAGTACTACGTCAATGATAAAACAATAATAATGATACCGTTGATATATATACATATATATATATATATATATATATATATATATATATATATATATATATATATATATATATATATATATATATATATATATATATATGTATTCGTTTATTTCATTTTATATATATAATTCGTTATATCAATTTATATATATAATTAATATAGATAGATAGATAAATATAAATATATATAAAAACTGTGAAAATGTCCAGAGTTTAAGCGAATATTATTTATCACTGCCGGTATACCTGAGTCTGAAGGTATGTTTTTAGGAGAGGTCTAGAATTCTCTTGGAAGTCATAGAATTATTAGAATTTTTATTACTACAATTGTTGCGACATTACTACTATAAAAATTAAATACATTTAGAACAATAAATTATTGTGTAAAAAACCCGCCAATTTTGTTCTAATGTTTATTAAATTGTGCCATCAATAGTCTATATTGTCAAACTGCAC